>CM053789.1:652077154-652677154 GCA_028749045.1 Cupressus sempervirens | reverse complement strand
GGGGGTCATAGGTTGACCTATGACCTCCTTCGACCCATTATATGATGACATATGTCCCTAGGTGTCTTAGGACCCCTAGGGACATATTAGAATGCTTCGTATAGGTCAAAAGGTGTCATAGGTTGACATATGAACCCCTTCGACCCATTACATGACGACATAACATATTAGAATGTTTCGTCTAGGTCGAAGGGGTTCATAGGGAGACCTATGGCCCCCTTCGACACATTACATGACAACATATGTCCCTAGGGGTCCTAGGACCCCTAACTACATATTAAATTTCTACGTATGGGTTGAAGGGTTTCATAAGTTTACCTATGACCCTCTTCGACCCATTACATAACGACATATGTCCCTTGGGGTCCTAGGACCCTTAGAGACATATTAGAATACTTCCTATGGGTTGAAAGGGGTTATAGGTTGACCTATGACCCCCTTCAACCCATTACATGACAAGATATGTCCCTAGGGGTCTTAGGACACCTAGGGACATATAAGAAAACTTCTTATGAGTCGTAGGGGGTCATAGGTTGACCTATGAACCCCTCCAACCCATTATATGATGATATATATGTCCTTAGGTATCATAGAATCTCTAAGGACATATTAGAATCCTTCGTATGGGTCAAAGGGGGTCATTGGGTGACCTATGACCCTCTTCGACCCATTACATGAGGACATATGTCCCTAGGGACATATTAGAATCCTTCCAATGGGTCGAAGGGGATCATTGGGTGACCTATGACCCCCTTTGACTTGTTACATGAGGACATATGTCCCTAAGGGTCATAGGAACACTTGGGACATATTAGAATCCTTCCTATGGGTCGAAGGGGCTCATAGGTTGACATATGACCCCCTTAGACACATTACATGATGACATATGTCCCTAGGGAACCTATGACACCTAGAGACATACTAGAATCCTTCTTGTGGGTCGAAGGGAGTCATAGGTTGACCTATGACCTACTTCGATCCATTAAATGATGAGATATGTCCCTACAGGTCCTAGGACCCCTAAGCAGATGTTAGAATACTTCATATGCGTCAAAGGGGGTCATGGGGTGATCGATAACCCCCTTAGACCCTGTACATGACAACATATGTCCCTAGTGGTCCTAAGACCCCTAGGGACATTTTAGAATGCTTCCTATGGGTCAAAGGGTGTCACAGGTTCACCTATGACCCCCTTTGACCCATTACCTGATGACATATGTTCCTAGGGGTCCAAGGACCCCTAGGGACATATTATAATCTTTCGTCTGGGTCGAATAGGGTCATAGGTTGACCTATGACCCCCTTCGACCCATTACATGATAACATATGTCCCTAGGGGTCCTAGGTCGCCTAGGGACATATTAGAATGCTTCCTATAGGTCAAAAATTGACTAATTAAATGATGACATATGTCCCTAGGGGTCCATGTTAGAATCTTTCATATGGGTCGAAGGGGGTCATGGGGTGACCAATGACCCCCTTCGATCCATGTTAGAATGTTTCGTATGGGTCGAAAGGGGTAATAGCTTGACCTATGACCCTCTTCGATCCATTACATGATGACATATGTCTTTAGGGGTCCTAGGACCGCTAGGGACATATTAGAATGCTTTTTATGGGTCGAAAGGGGTCATAGATTGACCTATGACCTCCTTCGACCCATTACATGACAAGATATGTCCCTAGGGGTCCTTGGACAGCTAGGGACATATTAGAATGCTTCAGTTGGGTCAAAAGTGGTCACAGGGTGACCTATGATCCTCTTTGACCCATTACATGATGACATATGTCCCTAGGTGTCCTAAGACCCCTAGGGACATATTAGAATCCTTCCTATGGGTCGAAGAGGGTCATAGGTTGATCTATGACAACCTTTGACACATGATATGATGACATATGTCCGTAGGGGTCCTAAGACCCCTAGGGACATATTAGAATCTTTGCTATGGGTACCTATGCCCCCCTTAGACCCATTACTTGATGACATATTTCCCTAAGGGTCCTAAGAAGCCTATGGACATATTAGAATCCTTCATATGGGTCGAAGGGGGTCATAGGTTGACTTATGACCCCTTCAACCCATTACATGACGATAAATGTCCCTAGAGGTCCTAAGACCCCTAGGGACATATTAGAATGCTTCCTATGCACCGAAGGGGGACATAGATTGACCTATGACCCACTTCAACTCATTAAATGATGACATTTGTCCTTAGGGGTCCTAGGACCCCTATGGACATGTTAAAATCCTTCATATGGGTCGAAGGAGGTCATGGGGTGACCGATGACCCCCTTCAACCCATTACATGATGACATATGTCCCTAGGGGTCCTAAGACCCCTAGGGACATATAATAATCCTTACTATGGGTTGAAGGGGGTCATAGGTTGACCTATAACCCACTTTCAACCATTAAATGATGAAATATGTCCCTAGGGGTCCTAGGATTGCTAGGGACATGTTAGAATCTTTCATATGGATTGAAGTGGGTCATTGGGTGAACCATGACCCCTTCGATCCATTACATAATGACATATGTCTCTTGCGGTCCTCCTACTCCTAGGGACATATTAGAATTCTTCCAATTGGGTGAAGCAGGTCATAGGTTGACCTATGACCTCCTTCAACCCATTACATGATGACATATGTCCATAGGGATCCTAGGACCCTTAGGGACATATTAGAATTCTTCCTATGGGTTGAAGGGGGTCATAGGTTGACCTATGACCCACTTCAACCCATTAAATGATGACATATGTCACTAAGAGTCCTAAGACCCATAGGGAAATGTTACAATCCTTCATATGGGTTGAAGGGTGTCATGGGATGACTGATGACCCCTTTCAACACATTACATGATGAAATATGTCCCTAGGGTTCTAAGGACCCCTAGGGACATATTAGAATGCTTCCTATGGGTCGAAGGGGGTCATAGGTTGACCTATGACCCCCTTCGACCTATTACATGATGACATATGTCCCTATGGGCCTTAGGACCCTTAGGGACATATTAGAATCCTTCCTATGGGTCGAAGGGGGTCATATGTTTACCTATGACCCTCTTCGACCCATTACATGATGAGATATGTCCCTATGGGTCCTAGGACCCCTAAGGACATATTAGAATGCTTCTTATGGGTCAAAGAGGGTCATAGGTTGACCTATGACCCAGTTCAACCCATTACATGACGACATATGTCTTTAGGGTTCTTAGAACCCCTAGGGACATCTTAGAATCCTTGATATGGGTTGAAGGGGGTCATGGGGTGAATGATATCCCTCTTCCATCCATTACATGATGACATATGTTCCTAGGGGCCCTAAGACCCCTAGGGACATGTTATAATTCTTCACTTGGGTTGAAAGAGGTCACGGGGTGACCAATGACCCCCTTCGACCTATTACATGATGACATATATGCCTAGGGGTGATAGGACCCCTAGGGACATATTATAATCCTTATTATGGGTCAAATGGGGTCATAGGTTGACCTATGACCCACTTTGATCCATTAAATGATGACATATGTCCCTAGGGTTCCTAGGACCAGTAGGGATATGTTAGAATCCTTTATATGGGTTGAAAGGGGTCATTGGGTGAACTATGACCCCCTTTGACCCATTACATTCTGACATATGTCTCTAGGGGTCCTAAGACCCCTAGGGACATATTAGAATCTTTTCAATTGGTCGAAGGGGGTCATAGGTTGAACTATGACCTGCTTCAACCTATTACATGATGACATATGTCCCCATGGGTCCTAAGACTCATAGGGACATATTAGAATGCTTTTTATGGGTTGAAGAGGGTCATAGGTTGACCTATGACCCACTTCGACCCATTAAATGATGATATATGTTTCTAGGGGTATTAGGACCCCTGGGTACATGTTAGAATCCTTCATATGGCTCAAGGGGGTCATGGGGTGACCCATGACCATCTTTGTGCATTACATGATGACATTTGTCCCTAGGGGTCTTAGAACCCCTAGGGACATATTAGAATACTTCCTATGGGTCAAAGGGGGTAATAGGTTGACCTATGACCCCCTTCGACCCATTACATGATGAGTTATCTCCATATGGTTCTTAGGACCTCTAGGGACATGAGAATGCTTCTTATGAGTCGAAGGGGGTCATGAGTTGACCTATGAGCCAGTTCGACCCATTACATGATTGGTCCTAAGACCCCTAAGGACATATTAAAATTGTTCATATAGGTCAAAGGGGGTCATAGGTTGACCTATGAGCCCCTTTGACCTATTACATGATGACATATGTCCCTAGGGTTCCTAGGACCCCTAGGGACATATTAGAATCTTTCGTATGGGTCAAAGGGGGTCATAGGTTTACCTATGATCCCCTTTGACCCATTACATGATGACATGTCCCTAGGGGTCCTAGGACCCCTAGGCACATATTAGAATGTTTCTTATGGTTTGAAGGGGGTCATAGGTCCTAGGACCCTTAGAGACATATTAGAATCATTTCTCTGGGTCGAAGGGGGTCATAGGTTGACCTATGACCCCCTTCGTCCTATTACATATTGACATATGTCCGTAGGTGTCCTAGGACCCCTAGGGACATATTAGAATACTTCCTATGGGTCAAAGGGGGTTATAGGTTGACCTATGACCCCCTTCAACGCATTACATGATGACATGTCCCTAGGGGTCCTAGGACCCCTAGGGACATATTAGAATGCTTCATATGGGTTTAAGGGGGTCATAGGTTGACCTATGACCCTCTTTGACCCATTACATGATGACATTATGTCCCTAGGAGTCTTAACCTAGGACATATTCGAAAGCTTCCTACGGGTTGACAGGGGTCATAGGTTGACCTCTGACCCCCTTTGACCCATTACATGACGAGATATTTCCCTAGGGGTCCTAGGGACATATTAGAATGCTTCTTATGGGTTGAAGGGGATCATAGGCTGACCTATGACCCCCTTCGACCCATTACATGATGACATATGTCCCTAGGGGTCTTAGGACTCCTAGGGATATATTAGAATCGTTCGTATGGGTCGAAGGGGGTAATAGGGTGACCTATGACCCCCTTCAACCCATTACATGAGGACATATGTCCCTAGGGTTCCTAGGAACCCTAGGGACGTATTAGAATCCTTCCAGTGGGTTGAAGGGAGTCATAGTGTAATGTCCCCATTTTGGGACATTTATATGTTTTCCCATTTTCATCCGTACAACATGATAATCTTCCTCTCTGATGATTTTGATAATCTTCTATCTATTCTCAGATTTTGGATCATTCCTCCTTTCCCTTTATATTTTTCCTTTCTTATGATTTTCAGCCAATTTGATGTGATCATGAAACCCTCATTTTTATTATGCCCCTGCTGGAGTTAGATTGACGACCTTCTTATAGCTTGTAATTTGAAAGGATTGCACCTCTTCATGTATGATAGGACACATCTCCTACCAATCATCCTTCATGTTCTCTCCATCAGATGTATGATAAGGTTTAGTTTATAAATGTTTATTGAATTATATTTAAATGTGTATTAATGATAATATAAATTTATATTATCATCAGATGATTGAATAGATTATAAATATTTATCTTTTGTGAATAACCAATGATAGCATATATATATATATATATATATATATATATATATATATATATATATATATATATATATATATATATATATATATATATATATATATATATATATATATATATATATATATATTTAATATATAATTTTATTCAATATAGATTAAATGTGTTTTATAATCGTAGTTTATGTATAGTGAATAATAGCTATATTTTATAGGGTATATGTTATCTTTAGAAATATGTTATATAATATTGTATGTTATTATAACATATTCAAATATATGTTGTTATAAATATAATACCATATTGTATTATTGTTTATATTAATTCTTGTATCATTAATATATATTATATTGATTAGTCTATTAATCAATTTATTATAATTATCATTAGTTATTAATATCATATATATTCAAATTTGAATATATTATAATCTTCTTTGGTTTCATAATGTAATTATAATATTTATTATTATCTATTCGTTATTATTCTTAATTATTATCATTGTATAATATGTTATTCAAATATTCATAAATCCTTAAATTTGGGCTCATGACAAGTCCGCCCCTCTTGAATTTGCTTGTCCTGAAGCAATAATAATTTTCATATTTTTTTCACGTTATATAACAAAACTGACTACTAGATCCCATTCAAATTTTTACTTATAAGATTACTTCATTCTATTCTATAAAGAGCCACACATGTAGTATGCATTTGAATGCAAAGTATACATATGAATGTATGAAGACAAAAAGAAAACGTGAAGCATACACATTGATGCATTAAGACACGAAGTAGGTATGATGTAGACACATCATACATAACCTTGATTAGATCCTAAAATGCACAATGACTATACTTCTTCGTTAGGCTTATAAACCCTGCAACCACAAAATAAGCATCAGTACATGCATATATATAAACTTCAAAGAAATTTGAATGATATTAAGTTAATCCAAGCCAATTCCATGCTAAGACCAAGAGCAAAACTTTGGCCCTCTTTGCCCCGGTGGTAGGTGTTAGGTATCCACACGAGGTGGTCTACTTATTGAATTGCTTGTTTGGATAGAAAGGTTCTTGTGAAAAGGAGTCATTACTATCTTTCCCTTAACTAGCACTATAATAGGGTGTCCTAACTGCTCTCCCTTGATTGTAGACTCCATAGGAAAGTTGATAGGGTACCCTTACTAGCTTCCCCTTAACTAGTATTACAATAGGGTGTTCTCCCCTGATTGCAAACTCCATAGGAAAGTGGTAGGATTCCCTTACTATCTTCCCCTTAACTAGTACTGTAATAAGGTATCATAGCAACTCTTCCCTAATTGTAGACTCCATAGGAAGGATAGATGCCCTTATAGTCTTTCACTTAACTAGTACTACAATAAGGTGTCTTAATAGACCTTCCTTAATTGCAGACTCCATAGGAAAGTTAAATATGGCCTTTCCCTTAACTGATACTACAATAAGGTGTCTTAATAGACCTCCCTTAATTGTAGACCCATAGGAAAGTTAAATATGGCCTTTCCCTTAATTGATACTACAATAAGGGGTCTTAACATACCTCCCTTAATTGCAGACCCCATAGGAAAGTTAAATATGGCCTTTCCCTTAACTGATACTACAATAAGGTGTCTTAACAAACCTCCCTTAATTGCAGACCCCATAGGAAAGTTAAATATGGCCTTTCCTTTAACTGATACTACAATAAGGTGTCTTAATAGACCCCCTTTAATTGAAGACCCCATAGGAAAGTTAAATATGGCCTTTCCCTTAACTGATACTACAATAAGGTGTCTTAACAGACCTTCCTTAATTGTAGACCCCATAGGAAAGTTAAATATGGTAGGGTTTCTATATAGTCTTTCCCTTAACTAGTACTATAATAAGGCGTCTTATAGACCTTCCTTGATTGTAGACTCCATGGGAAAGCTACTTGAAATACCTAAATCATTTCTCAAATAATCAATTTTACACCTCTATGATTACATTAATTAAGAAAACTTACAATTTTATATTTTTAACTATGGTTGAACTTCCTTGAAGCTCCATTGGCTTCCCTTTCTGCTCATTGAGTGAATGTTATTAGTGTTCCCTTGATCATATCTTATCTTCTTTGGTGTTGTCCCTTCTAATTCTCTTTATCATCACCCAATAAATTTAATAATCAAGAATCCACTTAAATTATATATTCATAATGAAAATAATACTTACCTCCATATTACCTCAACACGAAGTCTATGGAATTGCTTTATGTTTGGTATATCTTTACATATTAGCATTCATCTTTGTCTTTATATTCCATATTCTTATAATGTCTCAAATATATTCAAAATAAATATAAAATAGTTTGTATCTATGTTCAATTTAATAATAAAATATCATTTAAAATTCTATGTTAGAATATTTACATAACAAATATCTTATAACTTTTCTAATAATATCTTTTTAAAATTTTAAAGTTATCAATAATCTGTAAGAAAATGACATAATAAATATCTTAGGAAGTTAGCTTTCTTATTTATTGAAACATATTACCTTTAAAAATCACATACCTCACTTACCTTTTTTGCGTTATCTAATGTTGATGGTACCCATTTTGCCTTTTTGCCTTATCTTCTATGTGTCCATTTCCTTCTTATTAGGGAGAAGTACAAGCATTATAGCTTCCTTTGTAATGATCCTATTTTCTAAATTACAACTGCAAGTGTCGTTGCTTCCATAGTTTCTTTTTCTTAGTATTTATAGTTGAATGCTTACAATTTAGGGTTGGCACATTAAGCTTTCTTTCCTTCACTGCTAATAATGAGAATGTGAGAATGTGAACGGTTGCTTGAAAGGTGATTTGTCACAGGTACACTTCTTTCCTTTTACGTATTTCACCTTTGATTTGTACTCAACCTAACTTCCCTTCAAAAACATCTCTTTCCTTTGCTACATAAATAAAAACCTCACATCCACTAATTCTAGCCTCCTCACAACTTTTCTATTACGTATTTGAGGACGTAAAGGCACTGTTTGAATGGCAATGTATTAAAACTATCGCGTTTGCACTTTACTTCAACGTCACCTCCACTTTTTTTTTCTCTTTGCTTTATGTATTACCCTCTATTTCCAACCTTCATCTAATCCTCTACGTCGTCAGACCAGGAATCACTTATAAAACATACTGCATAAATAATGGATGGTGCATGAGAAATGTTTGAGAGACGAACTATGGATTTTGAATAATTACTTTACATGAAGTGGTAACACTAATATACGGGTTATATTGAGGCAATTTCATCATAATTATCAAAGACCCGGTCCAATCAATCATCTTGTACATTAATGATGTGGAGAAATTCACATGTTATCTTGCTCATGATGATAAAGGTTCATGCAATATTTCTTGAATATGGACTATGTTTCTTGGTCATTGCAAACACAAGCCACTAATAAGCTTTACTATGTAAATGCTGGGTAATATTCTTGTTTCAAGCTTATTTACCACCTCATTATAAAAAAATAGTCTTTCTTCCTTTGATGCTACTATAGAACCGTCCATTTCTGAAATATTGCAGATTGATTAAATATCATAATTATAATGTAGTTGACATGACATTTCACTTTGAATTCATAAGTATTTTAATTTCTCTATAATCCTTTTTTTTTGCGGAAGATGACAATTTTCTTATTTATTGGTGACTTATTTTATGTCTTCTTTGAATGAGATTCTGTCACTTTTGTTTGATCATGTAATGTATGTTTCAATGTTGACTTTTCTGTTTTGATACTTCTAAAATTATCTTCACAGGTTGGCAAGATGTTTTCTCTGATACCACTATAATGTCCCCATTTTGGGACATTTATATATTTTCCCATTTTCATCCATACAACATGATAATCTTCCTCTTTGATGATTTTGATAATCTTCTATCTGTTCTCAGATTGTGGATCATTCCTCCTTTCCCTTTATATTTTTCCTTATTTATGTTTTTCAGCCCATTTGATGTGATCATGAAACCCTCATTTTTATTATGCCCCTGCTGGAATCAGATTGACAGCTTTCTTATAGCTTGTAATTTGAAAGGATTGAACCTCTTCATGTATGATAGGATACATCTCCTACTAATCATCCTTCATGTTCTCTCCATCAGATGTATGATAAGGTTTAGTTTATAAATGTTTATTGAATTATATTTAAATGTGTATTAATGATAATATAAATTTATATTATCATGAAATGATTGAATAGATTATAAATATTTATCTTTTGTGAATAACCAATGATAGCATATATATATTTATTTTAATTATATAATTTTATTCAATACAAATTAAATGTGTTTTATAATCGTAGTTTATTTATATTGAATAATAGCTATATTTTATAGGGTATATGTCATCTTTAAAAATTTGTTATATAATATTGTATGTTATTATAACATATTCAAATATATGTTGTTATAAATATAATACCATATTGTATTATTGTTTATATTAATTCTTGTATCATTAATATATATTATATTGATTAGTCTATTAATCAATTTATTATAATTATCATTAGTTATTAATATCATATATATTCAAATGTGAATATATTATAAACTTCTTTGGTTTCATAATGTAATTATAATATTTATTATTATCTATTCATTATTATTCTTAATTATTATCATTGTATAATATGTTATTCAAATATTCATATCCTTAAATTTGGGCTCATGACATATAGGTTGACCTATGACCCCCTTCAACTCATAACATGATGACATATGTCCCTAGTGGTCCTAGGACCCCTAGGGAGATATTAGAATCCTTCCTATGGGTCAAAGGGGGTCATAGGTTGACCTATGACCATCTTCGACCCATTACATGATGACATATGTCCCTAGGGGTCCTAGGACCCCTAGGGACATATTAGAATGCTTCCTATGGGTCGAAGGGGGTCATAGGTTGACCTATGGACCACTTCAACCCATTAAATGATGACATATGTCCCTAGGACCCCTAGGGACATGTTAGAATCCTTCATATAGGTTGAAGGGGGTGATGGGGTGACCTATGACCCCCTTCGACACATTACATGATGAGATATGTCACTAGGGGTCCTAGGACCCTTAGGGACATATTAGAATGGTTCCTATGGTTCAAAGGGGGTCATAGGTTTACCTTTGACCCCTTTTGACCCATTACATGATGACATATTTCTCTAGGGTTCCTAGGACCCTTAGGGACACATTAGAATGCTTCTTATAGGTCAAAGGGGTTCATAGGTTGACCTATGGGTCGAAGGGGTTCATAGGTTGACCTATGACCCTCTTCGACCCATTACATGATGATATATGTCCCTATGGGTCTTAGGACCCCTAGGGACATATTATAATCCTTTGTGTGGGTCGAAGGAGGTCATAGGTTGACCTATGACCCCCTTCGTCCCATTGCATGATGACATATGTCCCTATGGGTCCTAGGACCCCTAGGGACATATTAGAATGCTTCTTATGGGTCTAATGGGGTCATAGGGTGACCTATTACCCCCTTTGACCCATTACATGAGGAAATATGTCCCTAGGGGTCCTAGGACCCCTAAGGACATATTAGAATCCTTCCTAAGGGTTGAAATTGGTTATAGGTTGACCTATGACACCCTTCAACCTATTACATGATGACATATGTCCCTAGGGGTCCTAGGACCCGTAGGGACATATTATAATGCTTCCTATGGGTCGAAGGGGGTCATAGGCTGACCTATGACCCCCTTCAACCCATTATATGATGACATATGTCTATAGGTGTCCTAACTCCCGTAAGGACATTTTAGAATGCTTTGTATGGGTCGAAGGGGATCACAGGTTTACCTATGACCTCCTTTGACCTATTACATGATGACATATGTCCCTAGGGGTCCTAGGACCCCTAGGGGCATATTAGAATGCTTCCTATGGGTCGAAGGGGGTCATAGGTCAGGGGTCATATGTTGACCTATGACCCCCTTCGACCCATTATATGATTACATATGTCCCTAGGGGTCCTAGGACCCCTAGGGACATATTAGAATGCTTCTTATGGTACCCATTACATGATGACATATGTCCCTAGGGCTCCTAGGACCCCTAGGGACATATTAGAATCCTTTGTATGGGTCAAAGGGGGTCATATGGTGACCTATGACCCCCTTCGACCCATTACATGAAGACATATGTCCCTAAGGCTCCTAGGACCCCTAGGGACATATTAGAATCCTTTCTATGGGTCGAAAGGGGTCATAGGTTGACCTATGACCCTCTTTGACCCATTACATGACAAATTATGTCCCTAGGGGTCCTAAGACCCCTAGGGACATATTAGAATCATTCCTATGGGTCGAACCTATGACCCCCTTCAACCCATTACATGACAACATATGTCCCTAATGGTCCTAGGACCCCTAGGGACATATTAGAATGCTTCCTGTGGGTCAAAGCTATGACCCCCTTCGACCCATTACATGAAAACATATGTCCCTAGGGGTCCTAGGACCCCTAGGAACATATTAGAATGCTTCCTATGTGATTTGATGATAAAAAAATGACACATTAGATTTTATTACAATATATCATATGTAATGACAAGTTTTTGATGATCTAGATGAAATAATATCTTGATCATGTTATTATGCCCCCTTAGGAGTCAGATTTAAATGTGATAGAAAATATTGAATGATGATTTTGATTTCAATGATTGATGTTGATTTAATATAGAAGGTTTAGTTATTATTGATTTGGTTTAGAAGGTTGAATTATAATCAATTTTGATTGAGTTCCCAATAATGTTGTTGCAAAGATAGGGATCAATATTGATGATGGATGCATGGATCCTATATGTGATATTCAACTGTGGTGAATATATGTTTCCCTCCTCGAGATGTGAATTTAATCAAATTATATGAAATATAATAGATGAAAATGATTTCATGTAGAATAATATGCAATCTCATGATTATCATTCATTTGATCTTTTTTTTATTCTTTTTCTCACGAGATTTGTTAGTTGTTAGTTGCAAGAAAGTAAAGAAATAAGACTTCTTTCTTCTATTGTGTAATAATTATGCTGTCCACATGACCAACACATTCATATCCTTAGACAACATTTTTAATGTTCTCATAATGACCCTTTGTCATTCATATCCTCGGTCACATTTATGAAGACTTGTACAACACTAAGATATTTGTTGATGCAAAAAAAAAAAAAAAAAAGTTCCAACTTCACCCTAGTATACACATATTTGGAGTTGAGGTATATGTAGCACATCATAATCCAAGAATTTATGTGGCAATTTTCTACAATTTTATTCTTTTTAGTGTAATCAAACAAAATTGGTCTTCTAAACCATGAGCCTCCAATTTGAATTATCAATAAAAATCATGAAAGTTTTAACCAAAGTGTAACACCTTGCCAGGGAACCCAGAAAGACAAAAAAAGCTACTAAGTTTAACAAATAATCTTTTTTTCCTCAAAATTTACTTTTTCTTAAATTTGATTACTAAACTCTAAATGCAATATTCCTAATAGGTTCCCAAACTTTTTCCTTTAACACATGTCTTAGTTTCCAAATCAAGAGTTATGTTTACACATCTAACCTACTCAACTTGAGTATTTATTAGTTGTCAATAACTTAATTGTTACTCGATTAATTTTTCTTTAAATATTTCATTTTTGCTACTCATGTTAAACCATCTATCACTTTGCATCTACTTATAGTTTCTTACTTGTTACATTATTCATCTCAATATCCATCTAGGATTTATTCTATCACTTACTAATCTTAGTTCTCAAGTAGGATCTATTTACTTTTAGTTATGTTAATCTACACACTCATCCTTATAGGAGTTAGGGTAAGAGAATAAAAATTTAGAGAGTCTTTCCTAAATATTGAATTTTTTAATCCCAAGTAATATTTGCACAACTTTAGTTTTATTACTTCTATTATTTTTTATTTAGAAGCTAATGTTATAGGCCTTGATAAATAATTGCAATAACTTAACTTGCCTCTAAATACACATGTTTACTAACCATATTCCATTCACTAATTTCTTCAACTCTAATGTATCCATTTGATCACATTAACTATTTATAAAAGAACATGGTTTGTTTTGTCAATGTATCCTAACATATTATTACTACCTTCACTTAAACTTAAAGGAATATAAAATGCCATGACATTATCATTACTTAATTAATCACTTTACATATATAAACAAAAAAATAAGTTCCCTTATTTTCTCCTAGAGATACCCTTATTCCCTTTATATATAATTTTGATTAATGATACATATACATATGATCTTAAAACTTCTTTTAGGAGTTCATGTTACAACATTTCATAGATTCCTCAAAGGAAATATGGCATAATGACTAGTTCAAGATTCAAGAAATAATCTTCAATAACTACTCAACAAGGATCCACTTAAATCCATTCATAAGACACAAATACTATCTCAAAAATATTTCACCACCCAACCACATAGAGCAAAAAATGGTCCAATCTCTCAAGCTAGGAGATAAGACCATGATCCACATAGATTCCAAGGAAATCTAAGGCTATCATTCCCAAATATCATAATAAACATGGAAGTAACAAAATAAACAAAAGTAACCCACATAGCATACACGAGAGCACATCTCAACAAGCATAGTATAAAAGATAGGAAAACACAATATAAAGGAAACATAAGGGATTAGACTATGACTAGGTGAGTGTCATTGCATACCCCTTAAATGTTGGTATCAACCTCTTGAACCATTATCAAACTACCACATATAGGCTTTATTAGAATACATATGGTCCTAGTACTCTAATACATCATATTATGACACTTTTTTTAACATTGAGATCAACCTCCCAAACCATTATCACCTTGCCACATCTAGGCTTTATGTAGAATGCCATATGTTCCCATGACAAGTGTGACTCAAATATCTGTTATCTTGATTAATGTGTTAACCCAAATCCCCAAAACCCATTTATTTTATTAATGTTTTCGCTTGATTAAAAAATCAATTTCTATTATCAAATTTGATTTAATCATCAAAATTGCATGAATCATCAATATCTACAAAATCATTAAAAATAAGTCAATCCATAAACATTGATAATTAAATCATCCTAAATTAATTAATTAAATTAAATGTTATAGCACATTAATTAAATTGAACTCATTTTCCATTTACAAATGAAAAAAGTTTTACTGAAATAAATATCCAAAATATCAATTAATTGAGAAAAATAATTAATTATCTTCAAAATTAATGAAAAAAAGATAAATTTGAGTTGAGTAAAAAGTTAATTTTTTTATATTTAGATAAATTAGAAAAGAGTTAACTCAACCCCACATAAATTGAAAAAAAGAGTTAACTAAGGAATACATAATTCTTAAAAGAAAATAAAGTTGTTAACTAAGCTTTACATATTAAATCAATCTATTATATCCTTCATCTTATAAAATCACTCAAAAAAGTGATTTGTTAACTTTCCTTTCACCTCTTAAAGAATTTGACCAACATGCATACTTTAGAACTCCTCTTTAACTCACGTCTGGGTTAATCTAAGTCGTCCATCTCAATCATTTTTGATTGTTTGTTCTACCTAGGTTTCCTATAAAATCATGTCTCCTCTCCTTATTTATCATGTATAGTTGAAGAGTAGAATTATTATGTTGGTTTTTATCTAGAGATATTGTGCATCAACTTGTAGAATTCAATTTGTTGTGCTCATGCTAGTTAAATTTTGAATATTATTTTAGACTATTAATCATGTTTTTGTCTTAGATTATATTTTATAACATCTAGATTAATCAATCATATTTGCATATAAAATACAAAAAATAGATTAATTGCATTCAAATCCTTCATTCTAGTATTGTCTGGTCACTAATAGATTAGGAATTTGAGATCAATCATACTTGTACTAGATAGGAGGAAATAAGTTGATTTCTCATGATTTTACACATTTATTCATTTGATCATCTATTTGACTTAAGTTGATTTCTCATGATTTTACACATTTATTCATTTGATCATCTATTTGACTTAATCATGCAAGGAAAGACTTATCAAATTCCTTACATTGCTTCTTATAGGTACAAATTTTACACATATATTTCTTGAAATAAGTGTGTAAAACTTGTACTTGTAACTACAAAAATAATAATTTAATAAGTGATATAGAGTGCATTCCTCAAGAATCCTTAGGGTAAGGCACTTTGGCTTGTGTTCTGGGCACCAAACTTGGTCCTAATCACTCCAATCCTTCTAAGGCCAAGTCTCCTTTTGAACCTTGCTCCTAGGCACCCCTCTAAGGCACTTTCTTCACTAGAGAAATATAATGTACTATATGGACTCAAACCTTAGGAAACCCCTTTCCACATAAGACCCCTAGGCAATTCCTCTTCACTTGCAAACTAGGATCTTTCAACAAGAATCTAGGGTGTGTAAGTGTGTCTAATATCCTCCATGAGATATTTTTCTCATTCTAATTCACTTTGTAGCATTTATAGAGGTACTCCAAATATTATAGTTCAATTGGGCCTAAGATAGATGTAATACAATTTTAAAATCCTAAATCTAATTACACAATTAAGTAGTTTTATTTCGTCATCTAATTATACTATGATAATGCTTGTTAAACTTGTAGGAAAGTGCTTGTTAGCTTGCTAGTAAGTTTGTTTGAGTGTGCAAATAAAAACTTGGGAGTTAATCATTTTTAATATTTAAATTTACTCATGTATCAATTTGGGCACTAAAAAGAACAATTTATGCACTCACATCATGTTTCAAATTTAGGCTTAAAATAAATCAAAACAAATGTCTTGAATGCTAAAGGGATAATAAACAATGCAATGATCAAACCTTTCATTTGGGATTAAAATGAAATCAAAAAATCTTGAATGCTAAAGGGATAAACACATTTTCCTTTTTGGAATTTTTTTTTCACTTTTCAAGCACACATAATTTTGTTCCTGAAGAAAAAACCTTACATGCTAATCATGAGTCCCTAAAGTCATAGAATAATGAATAGTTAGGATTAATTAATTATCAAATTGGAATAAAAATATTTTTGGCATACTTAAAGTAGTGTTTCTCAACAATTCCTTGATATCATCTATTTATTACAAATAGATCCAATCAATTACATGATGTGTGTACTGAAGAGTTGTTAGCAAGATGATACACAACAACTTTAGGAACAATTTTAGAGAGACCTATCCTTTGGGAGTGCTTCGCATTGGAGAATGATCCTAAACTGGTAATTCCTTGACCAATATATAAATATAATATTGAGTAAACTCTCAGTTATCCCCTCAAGCTTAGGCAAGGTGTGTTGATGGTAGCTCAAGGTAGGTGAATATCCCTACAATTTTGACATGGTCATCTAGTCTCTTAAGTGAGTCACACATGTATAAACTATTGGGAGGATGCCACAAATTTTACTAGAAACCAACTTTAGAAGCTACCCTATTATCCTTGGTATGTTATTCATGGTGAAAGAGAATGTAAGGTTTCTCTAAAGTTACTCACCATATGCATATTCCTTGGTATAGGCATAAGGATACTTAGGCTTCATCTCCAAGAGTCATTGACCCTGTTGAAAGGGGGATTCTATTTTCCATGCCTTAAAGAGTCATTGACATGTCAAATTATTGATCAAATCTTGTATCAACTCAACTCTTAGAATCTGAGGAAAATAATGGGTAGGAGCCAAAAAAATTCAAGATTGGGCTCCTCCCTGGGGGCCTATGAATTTTTTTTTGAAGCCAAATTGACCATAGGGATATAAACATGTTCTTGAAGTGTATTTATTGTGATTGACCATGCATTTTTTTTAAACATATACACTTTGGTTCTATCAAATCCTTTGCAAAAATAGATTATTTATGTGTCTCCCTCATTATTACTTTTTCATTTGAGGATTACTTAATCACTTGATCCATTATCACAATTCACATGTATAGTATTGGAAATGTGAATCTAGGATATGGAACCTAAGTAAATAACAAGACACATATATAATAGAGGGACAAAAGTCAAGGAAATAGATCCATTCAATCACAATGAACTAAAGAAATAGATCTAGAAAGATTAGTGCTGACCAAATAAGTATGAAGCATAAATACAAATTAGGTCTAGGGAAGAATAGGGCACATATATAAAAATCCTTGAAAACCTTAGAGATAGAGCCAAATATAAGTAAATATGTTATTTAAGGAAAAAGAAGGTAGAAGGCACACATTAAAACTTTATTTTATGATTTTTGTATTGATCAAAATAGATGAAAATCATTGAATTTGGGTTAGAAATTGTACAATAGACAAAACTCATAAATCATTTGTCTAAAATAGATGATTAGGGGAGATCCAGTCATTGTTGATGCATTAGAGGCGACCTGATCAACCCTAATAGAATGAGTGAAATTTTGATTTTGATTTCATAGTTCGAAATAAAGATGAAAATATACTGAAATCTATAACCTGTTCATTGACTCGATATTCACAACTTGCAATTAAAAAGGGTTTTTGTTGTTGATGGGGGGTTTTCCTTAGTCAAACCCAAGTTTAGGAATTAACCTTGATTTGAAGTAATTGAAATTGCACGAATTTAATTTAAATATACAAATCTACCTTACAATAGTAGGATCCCTTGAATCAAATGCAATGTGCTTACTTCACCAATTGAATTGGATAAAGAAGATGAAGATGAATGGATGTATACAATGCAAAAAATGATCTTGAATGGATTGAAGAAGATCTTGAAGATACACTTCTTCAATTACTTGAATGCATGAATCCTTGATCTTCAGTGGAGGATACTTGAAGACTTGAAATCTTGAATGCTAGTGCACAAGTTCTTGAACATGAACTTGATTGGTTTGTTTGTGGATAGATGAGAAATTGAGAAAATGAAAGGGTTTAAATAGAGCTTAGAATTGACTGGTTTAAATAGAGCTTAGAATTGACTAACTCCTATAGGAATCATCCCTAGAAATTTATATCTTGAAGGTATTTAGACATGGAGCCTGAATAGAGGACACAAAATAGGGCCCAATGAGGGGTGCACAACAGTCTTAATTGGCCAATTATGGATGCATTTCACACCTAATTGGTCATGGGTGTACTGCGTTCCTAAAAACAAGGGTCTAGAACCTTTGGGATACCTCTAGGATCCCAAAATAGGCCCCAAATCCTAGAAATTAGGCACAAAGTCTAAGATATGTCCATTTTAGTGTTAAGAGAAAATTCCAAGTGATTAAATGAAGGGAAGAGTGGACTAGAAGGATCTATATGTCAAGATTAATGCCATGAAAATAGGATCTATTAGGTTTTACCCCAATTCGACCTAGGAGAAAGGACAAAAAGGGAGGAAAGAAGAAGAAATGAAAGGAGATTGATGATCTTGCATTAGGTAGGTGCTAAACCTTAATTAAATTATGTTATTTCTAATTTAAGATATAATATTTAGCCCCCACATTATCAAGAGAATTGACTCGATCCAAACTCTTGGTAAAGTAGAGCACAAAGTATAAGATACTCTCATTATAATAAAGGAGAAAAAAATCTATCAAGACCCTAAGGGATTGAGACTTTTCTAACTCCTAGATCATAGTAAGAGAGAAATCAAAAACTAAAAATAAAAATAGAAGATGAGTGATTATCACACCTAGAAAAGTGCCCACCCTACTATAAATCAATGAAAGAGCTACTACAAAATATGGCATTGAAATAGTCTAATAGGGTCGTAACCTGCTAGTCAACTCATTAGATGGTCCATACATAGATTGATTTTCTTTTAATCACCATGGTGAGGTCTAGTAAGATTTTGTTACCTATTTATGAGACTTAGCAATTTTTTATGTGCTATCCATAGATGTGATTTAGCATATGTGTATGTAAATGAAAGAGAGACCCAATGTCAAGGATGCTCACTTCTTGTATTGAAAGTGTGCATGAGGAATTTATTCCTTAATATTATGCATAATCCATAAAGGAATTCACAAAATGTGTGCATGTAAAAAGGGATGAAATGGAAATGTATAGATTTGAGAACAACTTAGGAAGAATACCAAGAATCTAGGGCTAAAGTACCTTAAACCATACTCAGAACCCCATGGTTGTAATGCAAAAATTAGTAAAGCTTATTCCCCCATGTTAAAGTTATTGCTAAACTTTAACATGGGAATTACTTTAACATAGTATACGTACATCCATTGAGAGATGTTTCTACTAAAAAATGTCCCTAGGAGAAGATAAATAAAGGGAAATGAGGACATAACATATAAAGAACACAAAGGGATCTACTTCGTTTAGGGTTAGTATGATCATATGATAACATGTAAATATTATATCAAGTATTAAATATCATCATCCCTCAAAGGATGTAGAACTACAACACAATGGAAGAAATGTAGGTAACTTTTACAAAGAAGAGTCTTTTTAAACTACCATCATGGAGACCAAAAAGAATTAGTGCTACCATGTTGCAAATCCAAGAAGACAACACAAGGATATAAGTATGAACAATATCACACATACAACATAATGTATAAAAACATATCAAAGAATTAAGATACAAGTAGAAGAGTGATATGAAATTTTGATTCCTTTATCACCTTGTGTTGACAAAGCAAAAATGGTCATTTAAAGAAATATAAACAAACATTAAGTAAACATGATACAACTGATGCACATCACAAACACCAAAAGATAAAATTCTAGAGCACCCGCTTCAAGCATGTTTCCCTCCTCCCCTATCTTAATCATTAGTAATAAGAGAAGGTGGATAACTTGCAAGAGGAAACATATCAAACACAATAGGAAAAATAGCTAAATTTAAAGAAGGGACCTCAAGAGAGTCACTATTCTCAGAAGTAGATGTAAGAGTTAGCTACATAGAAATCATGTTAGGTAAATCAACATCAAGATCAATAATGTCATGCTCATAATCATCTAAATTATCTTATTCATCAATATTAATAGCAATGGAATCTAAAATAGGAATATCAAATATATCTATCTCATTAATATAATTAATTTCCTCTACAAAAATGGGCTGATGAGAAGCATTCATACAAGCTTTAGCATGAGCCTGGTGGTTATTTTGATGTTCGCAAGAATTTTGGTTATGATTAGCTTTTTCTAGAAATTTTTTGAGAAAAAGATCAACAACCATATGTTCCTTAGGAGGAACATCAACATGTTGAGAACTAGGAGGAACCACACTTGAAGGAGGAACCATACTAGAAGAAGAAACCACACCAGAAGGTCAGTAAATGCAAGAGGTGGTTGAATATTATAATAGAAGAATGAAAAGAAATAGGTGTAGAAGGTGTAGGAAAAATACCATGAGAAATATCCCTAGGCATACTCAAATCATAAATCTCTCAATATTTATGAGCTTGATAAGATTTAAAAATATAATCTAGATGAGTAGGAGGTGTAAAAGGAATGGAAGGAAAAAAGAAATCAAGAGTAGCACAATGTCAAGGTCTAGAAGGATGATAAATACTATGATTTTTCACCTTACATAAGGAAATTTAATATACTAATGAATAGGGAAATCTATAGATTGCATGGAAGTCAACCAAGGTAAACCAAGATTCACTTGGAATTGATCAAAAGTAGGAATGATGAAAAAGATACTAGTCACCACTTTACCACATAGCTCAACATTTAATGAAATGGAACCTTGAGGATGATACAAGAAGTCATTCAAGTCTAAATCCAAGTATTAGTTGAATCATAGAAATAACGATGTTTTTTCTTAGCATATAAATGTTCCTTAGTAATAACATTAACCATATAAGTAGAACCAACAAGACACCCATAAGAAGGATATTTAGCAATCTGAGTAGAAATATAAAGAGGACAACTAGGAGCCCCAAAAATATCAACATCAATAATAGAATAGAAAGGGCTATAGTATGCTTATGATTAGGTTTAAGTTGATCACTAAAAGTAGAGGGAATGCAATTATTAGGTGGAGGTGAAGGTTGAACTACACATTACATAACATTAAAAATATTTTCATTCTCTCATCATAACATATCATAAGAAACATTCACACCAAGAAAAGAAGAATGATGATGGACAATAACATTATTAGTATGTTGAGGTAAATGATTGGTATATATTTAAAGATTTTGATTAGAAGGTGCTAAAAATTTATTTCTAGTATCATGACTATCAACAAATAAGGTATTAGAATAAATCACATCTTGAATCTTATTCTTCAAATAATGGCATGCCTCAATATCATGGTTGGGTTGTTGATGATATTGATAGAAGGGTTTACAATTGAAGTGTAGACTTGATGTAGTAAAAGGAAGAAGTGGTTTAACAAGAGGAAGTGTAATCATATTAGATCTAACCAACCTACCCATAATGGAATGTAAAGACTCAGAAAGAGGATTAAACTTATGATTCATCTAAAACATAGAGTAATCGACAATGACACCTCTAGATGCAGAAGCTACTTGTTCACTATTGTGTTTGTGGCTTTTTAAATCTTGACACAGTTGTTAGGTTTCTATAATTTTCTATGATTAGGTGCAACATCACTCTTATCAACATGTACATGGGTAATTAGAGTGGTGCTATCAAAATAACTCACTTGTAATTGATAATGATGAAGTGCTACACAAAGTTATGAAAAGGAAGTAAACGTAGTAACTAGAATCTTATCTCTAATGTATTTTGTAAATTATCAATAAATATATGTTGAATATCAATATCAAGTACGTGATAACAAATATGAGCATGCAAATGCTTGAATCTACCATTAAAATCAATCATTTTCTCCTTAGGACCTTATTTACAATGCATCAAATTAGATAAAGAGATAAAAGGACCAATACTATTCTAAAATTATTGTATATAGGCATTACCAAGCTTATGAAAGGAGTCAATATAATAAGGTGGAAAAGAGAAATACTTTTGCAAAGCTTTGTCATGAAAGGTAGAAGCAAACAATTTAGATAAAATCCTATGATCATGATTAAAATTACTACATATAACTTGTAAAGTCTTAAGGTGCATCAAAAGATCACCTTTACCATTATAAGTGTCAAGATGAGTCATATCACCTTGTTGAGTAGTAGTACAAATAATTTCAAAAGACAAAGGACTACCTATATCACATATAGGAACATTAAACTTAGATTGAGTAAAAGAAGGAAGTTGTTTTTGCAAAGAATAAATAGTCTGAGCAAGACTAAGGATAGTGAAATCATTAGAGGAAATAGGTGGCATAGACACATTTGATATAGTAACAAGAGTGTATGAATTAGAAGGAACTACATGTGGAAAAATAGGAACAACACTAGAAGGATTAGGATAAGTGAAAGGAACAATGCTATATGAACATTGTGAAGTGGGCAAGGAAATGGGTGAACACTCACTAGAAAAGAGGGAATAAGAAGATTACTAAGAGGATTAGATCACTAAATAGAATTAGTCACAATAGGAGAAACATAAGTAGAGATTATAGAGATAGGTGCAGAAATAGGAAAAGAAGGTTTAGGAGTAGAAACTAGTAGATCCATTCCTTGTTCAAATGTAGCTTGAGTCAAAGGATTAACATGAGTATGGACAAGGTGAGTAAGACCATGCAAAATATTAACACCATGTTCATCATTATAGATCACTTTTATAAGAGTATCAAAAGTAGCAATAGTATCCATATTGTGATTCCCTTGAAGAAGCCAATCATGCATTTTATCAATCTTAGTAGAAAGTTTCTAAAAATATTTAGGAGAAATTCTTAAAGACTCATCCTAATCATGAGATGAGTAGGAAGATTTATGCTCCATAGAAGGATTAGAATCATGAGAAACCATAAGGTCACTAAGATTCCTAAGGAAAGGAGAAGAAAAATCTAGATTAAAAAGAGACATTAGTCTATGAATTCACCTAATAGAAATACTATAAGTAAGGCTAAAACTAGTAAATCTCATACACCAAACTAGGCACAAAGATAGAAAAGAATCTAACTTTATGATATGAACTAAATAAAAAGCACACAATATATTCTAAGGAAGATATAAAGCATGAAAAGATAGATCACAAGATAATTCAATGTAAAGATCCAACTTTTTATAAGAAATATAACACCAAATTAAAGTGGAAAGGTCAGAAGTTGGGTTCACCAATAAAAGAGGTGAACACAAAAGATAATGCAAAGGAAAATCTAACACCACAAAAGAAAGATTTTATGCAGTCTAGTTCACCAATTAATGTAGTGTGTGAAATATGACTCAAGGATATGGAACTAAGTTCATCACACACACACACACACACGCACGCGCACACACACACACACACACACACACACACACACACACACACACACACACACACACACACACACACACACACACACACACACACACACACACACAGATAGACACAAACACACAGATAGAAAGATAGACACAAGCACACATGCACACACGCGCGCACACACACACACACACACACACACACACACACACACACACACACACACACACACACACACACACGCACGCACGCACACACACACGGGCATGTGCGCATGCGCACACACACACACACACAGAATAGAGGGAGGGAAGTCAAGGAGATATGCCATTTTAATCATAATTCTAAAGAACTATGCAGAAAGATTAGTCTTAACCAAACCAATTTTGAGCACAAATGCAAACTAGGTCTAGGGAAGAACAGGGGAAAACATATCCAAATTATTGAAAACCCTATAGGATATGAAAATCTAGAGCCAAATAGAAGTAAATATGTTGAAAGAAAAAGAAGCTAGAAGATACACCTTTAAAACCCAATTTTATGCTTGTTGCACCAACTAGAATGGATGAAAATCATCAAATCTGGGCTAGAAGCTATGCAACAACAAAAGCCTAGACATCATTCGGTAATCTATTAGGACTAAACTGGATGACTAGGGGCAACATGGTCATTGGTTACATAGAAGAGCAAACCTAGCAAGCTCTTATTGATTAAGTATGACATTGATTCTCATTTTGTAGTTTTGAAGAAAGCTAGAAAGGGTACTCAGATCTACAACCTATTCATCAACCCGATACCTACAACCTATAATAAAAAAAATAACTTTTGTTGTTGATGGGGGGTTTTCCTTCATCAAATCCAAGTTTAGGAACTAACCTTGAATTGAATTAATTAAAAATAGCATGAATATAAAGTAAATGTACAAATTCACCTTACAATATGAGGATCTCTTTAATTGAACACAATGTGCTTACTTGACCAATTGATTTGGATCAAGAAGATGAATATTCATTGATGGATAATATGCAAAAAGGGATCTTGAATAGATTAAAGAAGATCTTAAAGATAGATTCCTTTAATTGCTTGAATTCTTAATCTTCAATGGAGGATACTTGAAGACATGAATACTTGAATATTAGTGCATGAGTTCTTAAACATGAAATTGACTTTTTATTTTTGTGGATGGATGAGAAATTGAGAAAATGGAAGGGTTCAAATAGAGCTCATAATTGACTAAATCCTGCTAGCTAACTTGCCTAGGAATTAACACCTCAAAAGTATCTAGACATAGGACCCGAATAGAGGACCCAAAATAGGGCCAAATTGGGGCTGCATTGTGGCTATGGTTGGACCATTAATGGGTGCACTTCACCCTTGAAAACTAGGGCCCAAAACCTCAAGGATCTATCTAGGATCCCAAAATAGGTCTTGAATCCCATAAATTAGGGATAGAGTTTGAGATATAGCCATTTCAATGTGGAGAGTAGATTCCAAGTTATTAAATGAAGGGAAGAGAGGACCTAGGAGGATAGATATTACCTTGAGCTTAACACCATGAAAATATGAGCTTTAAAGAGGATCTATTAGGTTTAACCCCAATTCCACCTTGGAGAAAGGAGAGAAAAGGGAAGAAAGGAGGATAAATGCAAGGAGATTGATGATCTTTAATTAAATATGTGCTAAACCTTCATTAAATTAGCATGCCTCCAATTTAAGATACTACATGGATTTAAACCTAAGTTAGGATATACTTAGTGCAGTCACTACCTAAATTCGAAAGTTGCTATCCAAGAGAGTCAAGTATAGTTTTCCTAATAGATTATTCCAAGAAATTTTTTAAAAAGGTCAAGCTCAAACCATCACTAGCCTATAGAGAATGAGAAGCAATAGTTAAGAGATTAACACCTAAAAATAGCCTTGTGAAGGAGATCCAAATTAAGAAATGAGGCATTGAAGTGACCTTACAAATAGAGTGAGATGACAAAATTTAAAACATGACACTTAGACATGGAGTTAATCATAGATTCATCACATACACAACCTACAACCATGATGGATAGATCCATCTTCTCCCTAACAAACACTTTTCACTCACACATATCTTATTGTAGATTTGTTATTAAGATTTATCATATAGGTCATCATCCTTTAGGAATTTATACACCCATCATTCGTAGAGAATATTTTAGGAATCCTTAGTCAAATTCCACCCAAATAAAATCCTATAATTAAATCCTGTATCACTATCTTATCATTTGGTGTCATTATCCTAGAGTTATCTATCCTATCTATTCCATCGATCATATTGCTGCAACTATCTATTAGACCACACATTTGTCTAGTATAGTTAATATTTTCACTTGTGTCCCTCATCACCTTGTTCTATAGGTTTGGCTTTGCATTTAATCATATCACATCTTCCAAAAGCTCATTAGTCTACCCTAAGTTGATACATCCACTATCATCTTGCGCCTAAACAAAAAAAACAAATATCATCTATCCTTTATACCAACTTAGTCCTTAGATCCTTTAAGTATCACATCCTTAGGGATAATCTTCCATTATCATCCTTTACATTATCACAAATTCTATCCTATTCACAGTAGTCACCCATCCTTAGATTCTTAGGAAATATTTGCATCATAGGTTTTACATTATCGCCTTATAACTAGAAGGTCTTAGAGATAATCATAGACTTTACATTCACCATCATATCACTTGCATCCCACACTTAGGTGCATTTTCATTTCATACTGCCCACCAGACATATCAATAAGAACAAAAGGAAGAAGAAAGATATGGCCCCTAATCCTAGTGGTGGTTTGGATAGTGTGCTGCCTGATTCAGATGCCTCCATGATCATGCATAATCCAACTCCCCAAAATCCATAATATTTGAGACCTTCCACAACTACCTTAGAGACATTTATGAACCTACTTGGAAATGTATTACTTATCAATGCCATCATTGACAAAACCAAAGATAACATAATGGAAGATTTATAGAGATAGAATATTAGATCATTTGACTTTGGAGGAACATCACCGATTGGAATCAAACACCGCATAGATATATTATTTGGAAGTTCAACACCACCCATTGGTCCTCTTGATTCCAATGACCCCCTTTTTTCCCAGAGTACTAATCAATGATACACTTGTTAGAAAGTAAAGTTGTCCAAGATAGCTAAGAGAAGGTGGGGGGGGGGGGGGCTGAATTAGTTATCCAACTATTATAAAAATTATCAACTTTATCAATACTTAACCATAGGATCAATATAATCAACAACCATAAGAAGATACTCATACACAATAACACCAGATATGTTAACTATGGAAACCCTTGATCAGAGGAAAAACCCTAGTAGGGATGATGCCCACAAAATAATGTACTAATATAAAAGTTCCTTGTTAAAGGATGGACTCTCTTAAGAGCTAATGAAATACATTCAGTACATATTAGTCCCTGTTAGGAGACTTTTAATTCTTGTTAAGAGATTCCAACCTTGTTAGGAGTTGTACCAACCTTGTTTGGAGTTGTAGAAGGCAGATGAAGCCACTATCGAAATAGCTTAAGGGTAAAGACCACCAAACTCACTATACAATTAATCATTGTATTATTCATTGTAGATTAATAGAAATGTATAGCTCCTTATATGTCCTCTAACCAAACCAAATCTCTTCTAATCTCAATACCAGATCACCAATTTCACATCCAATAATCCCTTGGATAACTTACTTGCATTTACCAAATACTTCACATGTCACACTTGAAAATGCATGCCTCACAATCAAGGAAAATATCCTTCCTTTATACCATATCCTCAAAATAATTCCTTGAATTGGCCTTGAGGATTTCCCAGTTAATTATAATAGGACCTCTTTATGATAATCAATTCTTTTAAAATTACACAACACTATCGGCTCACAGTCTTTACAACTTCTCACATGTGCAACTTCTGATCTTGCACACTTGATGATGTCATCATCAAACTATCTATTTTCACTTTCGAACTTTGCATATCAAAATTCTAAATTTTTAAGGAGACACAATCCAAACATGAAAAACTACTTCTTAGATACTTTGTCTACATACTATCCTCTGTAAATCTTGAATATCTTCTACATGTCTTTGACTTTCTTCATGCATACTTAACCACTTCATTAGGACACAATGTAGAACACGTCCTTAACTTATCTTGACCTAATAATTGATACATAGTCCATACAACCTCATTCTCTATCTGCTACTCTGCCTATCTTTACAAAAACACCACTATATTGACATCAATGAGAAATACAATCATGAATGCAACATGTCAATCATGTTAAGAATCTTCCCAATTATCCAAAAATTATTTGATACCCCCTTAAAGGATACCATAAATATTCATGCTAACAATATCCCCCTTTGGCATTGATGGAAACATAGATGAAAAATATCTAAGTACCAAGAATATCCAATCAAACTCTATTGCTGCTATTGCTCTCTTCTTTTCAAATCCTCTCCATCAATCAAATCTAAAATCATTTAGAAAAATTTTATGTGTTGATAAATAGATTTTTTCTTTCTAATTTTAACTCTTAGATGCCCTAATTTGTGGACAATATTTGGTTACAACAGTTGGAAATTTGCTTCTAAAAAACTAACTTCTCTCTGAATTATTAGGTACAACTCCTATAGAAGATTTACAATGAATTGTGTTTTTTCCTAAATCTAAATAGGGTATGTTCTTAACCTGAGAACAGGAGAGGTAAATCGAGCCATACCTATATAGGTTTTAACTTAGATAAGAAATAATTTCAAAGGATTAATTAAGTTTATGAACTCACACATCATATGAACTCATAAGACTTAACAATTCAATGTTGCATACTAACTGCTACTAAATTGAATCAACTAGAAACTAAATTGTAGAAAAAGAAATACTAACTAAAAGGAAAACACCCAAAGATCTCTTTTGAATGTATGATGACAATACTTATCACATTCAACTCACTATCTCAAAATAGGGGAATGAAGCTCTATTCATTCCTTGTTTTAAATTAGAATAAAGGGAAGAAAAACAATTAACAACTAACAAATTGGAATAGAAAATAATTAACACAAAATAATATTCAATTGACTCTACAACATCAAGTATTTCACACCAAAAATTAGCCGACCCTTCATTAATTTTTCATTCTGATACATATAGGATTTTGAGATGACCATCACAAAGTAAGTTCAATTGGTTCATCTATTCAAAAATGACAAATGGAAAGGAGCTTGTTTGTCCATTACAATGATTACATTGAAATATGAAAGAGGTGGAATATGAATCACTTCACCTTCTTTCCCTTTTTTGCTTTTTTCCTATAGGCCTTGGCAGCAACAATGATCATAATTAACTCTTCATGCCTATGGATGTGTACATTAGTGTATCTCAAAAGCCATTTAGCATGTTCTTGGGCCAAATATTTAACAACACCCACCTAGTCTTGTAATTCTTCCATGGTCACGTGTACGCATCCACCAAGTTTTTGGAGTTTGGAGACTCTATTCTGGTGACCGAAAGATATCCCCATTAGACTATCTATGAAATTGGAGAAATTTGTCTGTATGAAAGCTACTCCAATGATTTCCTTTCCTTTCCCACTAGTCTATGAATCTATATGCAAATCTCTTAGGAGTCATAGTCTCTATCTTGTTCCTTCTTTATTTTGGCTTAAGTTTCTTTAAGCCCCTCCTCTACTACCATGATCATTGTAGACTTGAATTGCATGCTCTAAAACCATTCAACTAAGGGCTCATCTTCTTTAGGCAAGATTTTCGCTTTGAAAACCTCCTTTGCCTTCATGTGGATAATCATCTTGAACAAGGAAACACAATCATCACTCTTAGTTTTCTCTGCCAAGGTGGCTCTATTTGCTGATATGTTATCTTTCTCTATTTCCAACCTCAATATAGCATTACCAATTTGTTCTATAATGGAGAGTCCTTCAAGCTTGATTTTCCTACTCCACTCTCTATTGATATGCCCAAAGTGCTTATCTTCTTGGGCTGAGAGATAAGTGCCTAAACATCTATGGTAGTGGGTTAACTAGTAGTAGGCATCCTAAGGATGCTTGCCAATAGGGTGACTAATTGCTCGATGAAGCCATTCATTTCTTGTATTTTTTCTTTCATCTTGACCTTTGACAGTTTAAGGCTTTCCAACTATCCTTCAATCACCTCATTTGTTGACTTCCACAAGCCAACCTTAGTGTCATGTCTAGCTTCTCCAAGATCTATGGAGTGTAAGGAAAAATCATTTGTAGACATATCTTCAATTCTTCCTTCCTTGGTAGGCTTTTCAATCTCCATTGTTAGATGCCTTATTCAGGGTCTTGTCTAAGGATGGACAAGGTTTTCTACTTTTTGGCCTTGTTCAATGCTGACCCAGAATAGATAGCAAGAGATAGAGTATCTTTGTTGGGAGCTCCTTCATCCCTCCTCTTTCTCTTTCTATCTAGGGTGTCCTCTAGCCATGAATCTATGCTTATTACCTTGGAGGCAGTCCCAGAAGAATCTATGCTAAACATATTTCTTTTGGCTAGGGTGGTTGTCTTTGTAGTCAAAGAGAAAGAATTCTTCAAAGTTTATGAAACAAGTTGTAAAGAACCTTGGCTTTTCTCTTCCCCTGAAGTCTTCTTCACTACTTCATAAAATTTAGTAGACTCACTCTCACTACTTTTGCCATCTCCCAGATCCACAACTTGTACTTGAGGGCTACTTGGCAAGAGAAGTGTAGGACTTATAGATGGGATTGGGCTGCTATGAGGTGAAAGGGGAGGAGTGGCCACACTATCCTTTGCTTCTTCTTCCTTCTCCTTCTCTACTTTTAACAGGGATCCAATTACTGGGAGGCAACCATCTTGACAAGTTTGAGCTAAGGGAATGTTCTTGTCAAGAGGTTGATCACCTCTGTCTGATGATTGGGCCAATCCTTGAGTGATAGCCAGGGTTACACCTGATGTGCCACCTTGAGAGGAGGGAGCCACTGCAGTTGCTAGAGAAGCTTGAGTTGTGGTACTTCTACTTTGACTCTTCTTGGATGTGGTCCATTTTACCCATTTTCTAGTCCTTTTGATAATCTCAGCCATCATGACATCTAAATCCTCTCTTGCACCTTCATAAGGTTTAAAAGTGATAGGAGTGCCTCTTAGCTTTGTCAGATAGGTGTTACTGTACATATTCTATCCATCATCCTCTACTCCCTCAACATCAAAATTAAATTCATACATCTTCACTTGATCCATTGTAAGCCTCGTGAAAGCACGATCATGGCTCTTGAACTCATCTTTATAATTAGCTCAATAATCTTCAATGGTGGTAATATGTTTGATTACACTTCCAATTTGTAGAACATCTCTTGCATACCCATTTGGATTAAACATAGGCCTTAAGACTTCATACATCTCCAACTTATATTTAATCTCAAACACCTTTAGCATGTATGTTGCATTAGAATGAGACTCACAACTAAAAGCTCCCACTTTCATAGGAAACTCGTAATCTTTCTTCTTTAAACTCTCGCTCAACATGTTCACTTGAATTTCTTGCCTCACAATCTTGATCAACATGATCATATCACTTGGATATCTTAGTAGCTTCAAGAAGAATCCATCAAAAGCTGCAAGATGTAAATATGAAAAGGACACAAATTTTATGAAATAACTCCCAAACTAACTAATGCCTGCCATAGCTTTAGGACTGAATCTTCTCTCTGGGCATTACTGGAGCTCCTTGTAAATTCTCATGGTAAATGCATCATTAAGTCTTATATACTTTGTGTAACTATATTCCTGTTGTAAACATGGGTAGAACTCATAACACTTCACATCATTAGGGAAATTTTTCCATTATTGTAGAGAAGCTAACATATAAATGAGGAAAGAGGACATATAGAATGTGTTGTAGAATTTTGTGGTATGGAAAGTATTGGACAGATTCTTGCTTACCACATAAACCCAATCAATATATTTGGTGTCAAAGCAGATGACTTGCACCAAAAAGAAATATTACTCAACAAAGTTTAAAAATTCTACCTCACCTTTCAATCTATGTAAGAGGACCATGATGTCTGTATATGAGCAATGTTAGTATGCTAATAGAAATCAAATTTAAATAAAGCTTCTACAAACTAAACAAAATTCATAAACTTCAAGATAGACTAAGATGAGCTCTCAATTGAGAATATGAGTCATTAATGGGCTCTCTCAATAAGAAACTCTCTTGTTGAGTGGCTTTGTCTAAATAGATAGGATGTATGCTCAAGCTTATGATTCAAAAAGGGCTTCAAATGGAGTTGGAATTTGGGTGTGAGTGTATGGCTTTGATGTAAAATGGCTTCTTAAAATGGCATTATGACTTTACTTCATGGATTGTGTTATTTTGAAAAGGGGAAGGATCCAATTTATAGGCAAGAGGCTTGAGGGATTGAGGGCTAAGATGCAAGGATGGGAAAAAGCTCATGGAGGGCTCAGATTGCATGAGAGGAGAGCACATGGATTGTGCTTTCTTACAGCCAATCAAGGAGTGACACATGTCACATGGTGAGAGGATGGAGGAAAGGGGAAGGATGAGTCAACAAAGGAGGCTCAAGGGATAAAATCTTCATAAAGACCCTCATAATGACTTGTAAGAGCAATAAAAGGGCTTGGAAGAGTCATTTATGGCCTAGTGGGCTTCATAAAGTTTTATGGTTGAGATATTTTGAGGGATATGAGAGAAATTTTGACTTGGGCTTGATTAGGAAGGTTTTAAGCTTGCTTAGGCTTGTGCAAATGATTAGAGGATGGATTAGGATGGTTTATGATTAGCTTAGGGATAGGCAAGTGGATGACATTTAATGAGGGTGGGTGAAGGAGGAGATATTTGTTAACTTTGGCTTGGGTTAGTAAGTCTTAACCCATTACTAGGGAATGTGACAAGGTTAGGAGGGGATTAGGATTAGGTTTAAAGACATCTTCTAGAAGAGTCTAGACTTTGGATGAAGATAAAGACTTCCTAGAATAGTCTAGAATTTAGTCTAGAACTTCTTAAGATGAGGATAAATTAGATTTTTAGGAAATAAATAAAGTTTTATTTATTTCAAGGGTTTGGGTTGAGGAGATATTTATTAAAACTTTTTTAATAAACATGAGGATTAATATTTAATCTTAATTAAATATTTTGAGTTGGGATTAGGGGTAGGAAATGATGGGATTAGCCTTTAATCAAAATTAAAGAAGGATTAGAAGATTTTGGAAGAGGTTAGTGGTCTTAACGAAATTGGCTAAGTTTTGGGCAAAAAAATTTTTTTAATTTATTTTGGGTTTTTTGGTCAATTTATTAATTAAATAATTAATAAATAAGAAAATAATGTTTAAATAAGATTTAAACATTTTTGGGAGGGATTCCTTAATTAAATATTTACAATTAAGATAAAGGGATTTAATGGCATAAAAATAAATAAATAAATAAAATAATTAATTAATTAATAAATGATTATGTCATCAGGACTTTTTCAGAAAATAAAAATACTTCATTTTTTAAAGGTTTTTAGGTGTCTACATTTTGCCCCTCTTTGATGTGATGCCACAAGTGGCATGGCATCAAAGATAAGAAAATAAGGTGCCCAAGGTTAGAGCAGAAGAGGAGAGAATGGGCTGTGAGATGCCCCCTCAAGAAGGCAGCGGGGAGAGAAAGTGAGGCTCGATGGCTTCTTGAAAAGTACAAGAATCTCAGATGAGAAAGGAAACTCAGATTGGCAAAGAGAAGGGGCTAAATTAGCTCAAACTCTCACTATGGGAGAATGATAAAGGAGAATCAGATGCACAAGAGGAAGCAAGCTTAAGACTTTAGGGAAGGTGGAGGATGAAGGAGCAAAGTGCTATAAAAAGGAATCTAGGATAGGGAGATGGATGAGGGGATTATAAAGCTGATGCAATAGGATTTCAAAGAGTCAGATTGGTGGAAGATGGGTTTTGGAGATACCTAGGACTAGGATTGTGGATCTCGAAAGATGAGGCTTGGTGGATCCCTAAGACTAGGATTGTGGATCCCTAAAGGTAAAGGTGAGGAGTGATTCAAAGAGATACTGATGCATAAGCTGGGGTAGGAGAGACAGATGCTGGATATGGATGGGGGACAATGGAGATGAAGGAAAGCCATTGAAGCTTTTTGAGAGGGGGGATACTTCAAAGAGAAGTACCACCATGTAGTTGAGCACTAGATTTGCTATAGGACTGTTGGTTAATTGCCAAGGTTACCAAGAACATCAAGGCCTTTTCACCAACTATCCAGAGGAATGACAAACTAAATCAAAACAAACACGCAAGGATTACCCTAGCATCACACATGATTCCTAAAGGAAGCAGCGTGGAACCTACACTGGGTAACCCACAAGTAGAAAAGAAAAAAAAACAAAAGACATGATCAAGACCTTACGCTCTGATTGCCCCATTCACAGTATACCATGATATGGAAGATCGTGGCAACCTTGAGGAGGGAACAAGGAGATTGCTTGGAAAAGATATTTCAAGACCCAATAGGGAAGAGTCCAAATCAAAAGAAAGCGAAAATCCAAAAGAGAACTGTTTGCCAATGAGATGGGTAGGATGAGGTACTAACGGACCAAGATCAGACATGAGGAAAGCTATATCCTGAAAGGACCTATCAGAGAGCACCTAAGCTGATGGATTTGGATGAGTGATGCGTTTGGCAAGCTGAACTAAGAAAGATAACACTTTGGTGACAAGAAATCTAGCTAAAGGATGCATTGGAATAGCTAACCAAGATGTGCGATGGGTGCAAGATGTTGATCAAGGACGAACTGACACGAACGTTGGATAGATACAATGGTACTAAGCTAAAGAGGATGTACAAGCTGATGGACCAAGATATGTTACAAATGTATAGGTTTGTTCATGTTTTTGTTTTTGTGAGATGGAAATGTTTGTGAAGGATGGGATGTCTATAATAGGTGATAGGTGGATAGGTAGATGGTTTGCAAAAAGCTTAAGTGAAAATGGGGTTTTGTGTGTGCATGTGATAGTATACAAGCTAGGATACAAGATTATTTACAGGTTGGAATATGGTACAAACTTTGGACAAGATTTGGATATACAAGGTATGGTACAAGATTTACAAGGTATAATACAAGCTTTGGTACAAGATTTTACAAGCTGAAGTATAAGATTTTACAAGTTGTATAGGAGTTATTTACAAGCTCCATTAGATTTTGGATATTTGGTTGGAACACCAAGGGAACAAGCAAGTATTTTATGGGATGGTGGGTGAATGGATGAGGGATAGGATAGTGATAGATAATGGATTAGTCTTAGTACACAAGGCGCCTGAATTACCAGGTTTTCACCAAAGTACCTATCCAAGGCGCTTGAATTGCTAAGTTTTCACCATTGGACGCTTATTTCTCTTTACTATTTTTTTTTTCAAAAGCTAGGTATACCAAGGATCTTCAAGCATAGAACTTCTTGAGATGAATGATGTTAGTAGGATCATTCAAGAGTTGTCCTTCTGGTGTAGATACCTGATAGGCTCTAGAGCCAAAGGAAGCAGTGACAACATAAGGACCAAGCCATGTAGGTTCAAACTTGCCTTTCTTTTCTCGATCTGCTTGGACTTTCATGTTTTCTTTAAGGACCATGTCACCTGGCTGAAAGTGTCATGGAAGCACCTTCTTGTTGAAATTCCTTTTGAGATGAGTTTTATAGACTATGAGATGATCATAGGCTTTTTGTCACTTCTCGTCTAAGAGATCTAGCTGGGTGAGCCGAGCTACTCTATATTCTTCATCTGATATTTGCCCTTGCAAAGATATGCGCAAGGAGGGAAGTTCAACCTCTATAGGTAGTACTACTTTAACACCATAGACTAGGGAGTATGGAGTTGTGCCTGTGGATGTACGAAAGGAAGTTTGATAGGCCCATAGGGCTGGATTTATTTGTAGGTGCCAATCACGGCCTGAATCATTGACAACTTTCTTTAGAATTTTGAGGAGGGTTTTGTTAGTTGCCTCTGCCTGGCCGTTACCTTGTGGGAAATATGGGCTAAAAAAGCAGTGATGGATGCGGAGGGAAGTGCATAATTCTTCCATGTTGAGATTTTCAAAGTTACCTCCGTGGTCGATGAAGATGGTGGATGGGATGCCGAAGCAACAAACAATGTGGTACAAGATAAACTTGGAGACCTGAACTCTTGTAGCTGAGACTAGGGGGACTGTAGCTGAGACTAGGGGGAATGCTTCCACCCATATAGTGAAATAGTCTATAGTTGTTATTATCCATTTATGTCCATCAGATGAGAGGGGTGTGATAGTTCCAACTAGATCAAGGCCCCAACAAGCGAAAGGCCAAGGTGGTGCAATAGGCTGTAGATCCTGTGCTGGAGCATGCACAAGATCTGCATGCTGCTGACATGGGAGACACTTTCTAAAAAATTCATAGGAGTCTTCTTCAACGGTAGGCCAATAGTAGCCCGCTCTAAGGATTTTTCGCTCTAGGACAATACCACTCGTGTGGGTACCACAAATTCTAGAGTGTACTTCCTTTAACACCATCGCGGCCTCATTTTGGTCTAAACATCAAGAGAGAGTATCATGATAACCCCGACGATATAGGGTATTGGCTATGATAACATAGCGGGATGATTTTTGGATGAGGTTCTGGCATTGGGTATGTGTGAGGTGAGGGGATATGATACCATCGTTAAGGTAAGCATGAATCTCATGGTACCAAGGGGATTGGGGACCAACCAAGATACAAACATGGTTTGAATCCTCATTCGCATAGGCGGGTGTGAGGAGCTGCTCCACTAAAACCTCATACTGTGTAGCTGCTTGGGGAATTTCAAAGAGTGAGCCTATAGTAGCCATAGCATCTGCTGCTTTGTTTTGTATTTGAGGCACTTGTGTAAATTGAAGCCTTGTAAAATGCTGGGTTAGCTGATCAACTAGCTCTTTGTAGGGTAATAGCTTTTCATCTTTGGTTTGATATTCATTTAGGGCTTGCTTGATGATGAGCTGAAAATTGCCAAAGATTTGTAGCTCAACAATGTTCCATTCTGTAGCTATCTTTAATCCTACTATGAGGGCCTCATATTCAGCTATATTGTTGGTGCTAGGAAATTGTAGCTTGAAGGCTTTTGGAATGTAATCTCCTTGAGGTGTGACCAACAATATTCTTGCCCCTGATCCATGAGATGTGTATGAGCCATCAAAATAGAGTTTCCATGGGGGTTGTTCTTCAATTAGACAGATATGCTCATCTGGAAATTCTGTGATCAACAGATAAGCATCTATTAGAGGTGCATTAGCTAGGTGATCTGCTATAGCTTGCCCTTTGATTGCCTTTCTGTCCACATACTGGATGTCAAATTCGCTAAGGAGCATAACCCATTTGGCCAAACGGCCTGTAAGTGCTGTTTTGGAGAGCATATACTTGAGAGGGTCAATCTTGGAGACTAGTTGGATGGTATGACTTAGCATGTAATGGCGAAGCTTTTGAGTTGAGAAAACAACTACCAATCAAGCTTTTTCGATAGGAGTATAATTGAGTTCATAACCAACTAGGGTTCTACTGATGTAGTAGATGACTCTTTCTCTATTGTAGTCATTGAGCTATGCTAGAAGTGCCCCTAGAGCAGTAGGCATTGCTGATATGTACAAAATTAGGGGACGACCAGGAACTGGTGGAACCAAGATAGGGGGATTGGTGAGATACTGCTTGAGCTGATCGAAGCTGTGCTGACATAAAGGATCCCACTTGAAGTTCTCATCCTTCTTTAGTAAATGTGAAAATGGTGTACACTTATCTGCAAGATGGAAGATGAAGCGCCAGATGGATTGAAGCTTTCCCTGAAGAGAGTGAAGCTGTCGCAGTGTCTGGGGAGGAGGCATGTCTAAGATAGCCTTGACCTTCTTGGGGTCGATCTCTATACCTCGTTTAGACACTATAAAGCCTAGAAGTTTGCCAGATGTGACCCCAAAGACACACTTCTTGGGATTTAGCATGAGATGATATTTGGCTAACCTATCAAAGACTTTCTCCAGGTCAGCAAGATGATCCATGAAGGTATGAGATTTGACCAAGATATCATCCACATAATCCTCCAAAATGCTATGGATGAGATCATGAAAGATGGCTGTCATAGCTCTTTGATAGGTAGCCCCAGCATTCTTTAGGCCAAAAGGCATCATGTTGTAGCAAAAGGTTCCCCAAGGGGTAGTGAATGCTGTCTTATGCTGATCCTCTTCTGCAATCTTGATTTGATTATACCCAGAAAATCCATCCATGAGGGACAAAATTTCATGTCCAGCTGTAAGATCTACAATCATATTTATGTTGGGCAAGGGAAAATCATCCTTTGGACAAGCTTTGTTAAGATCTCTGAAATCAGTGCAGATTCTGATGTCACCAAAAGGCTTAGTGACGGGGACCATGTTGGAGATCCACTCTGAATAGTCGACAGGTCGGATAACCTTAGCAACTAACATTCTTTCTAACTCAACTTTGACTAGTAATGCCACCTTGGGGTGCATTTTTCTAAGCTTTTGTCTGACGGGCTTGATCTGTGGATTGACTGCAAGATGATGAACTATAAGCTTTGGATCAAGCCCTGGCATGTCTTGATATGACCATGCAAATTGGCCAGTGTTCTCTCTTAAGAACTCAAAGAGGAGATTAGCTTGGTCTTGTGATAGGGATGCAACAATGTGAACAAGCCTAGGGATCTCTGAAGAACCGATGTTGACTTCCCTAGTATCCTCAATTAGAATAGAAGATATCTCTGGTTGATTATCTTTAGGAGGTAATGCTAAATCCTCATGTTCTACTTGTGGCTCTGGATTTTCTTGCTGAGGGGTTCTCTTCGCTACCTTAGCTAGTCTCATATTCACCTTAGTTCCAGTTTTGGGTGTATCAGAACTAGGTTGGGGATTTTCTCCAAAATACCCCTTGGGATCTAGCTTGTAGATATAGGCATAATCTGGCTTTGTTTTCTTGTGAGGTGTTTCAGCTCCCATGAATCTTAGAAGCGCTTCCTCTTATGTGAACTCATCAATGTGTATGACGCTTGGTTGGTCCCAATCTATGAGTTGTGGATGGGCGAGTGGTAGGTCAATGAGGTGGATGGATAGTTCTTGGAGAACAGAGTCTTTGAGGGAGATTTGGTCTAGGATATCGTCATAGGCTCTCTTTTCAACTTCCTCAGAAATGTCTTCGATTTTGACAAGGTTGCGGTGAATGTTCAAAAAAGCGTGACCGTTTGTATTGGTGCCCTCAGTTGTGGGTATGCCAAAGCCAAGACCTGACTTCCATTCCCACTTGTGTGCGTCGATGGGGCACTGCATGCCTCTTTCTTCTGGTCCTAGACCACCACCTTGATAGTTCCATTTGTCAGTGATGAGCTTATGTTCTTGGGGATACTTCTGGTTGAAGTGATCAAGGCGTGCCTGATTCCTTTGAGGTGCATCCTTATGTAACCATTTGTTGATATCTGGAGTGAGCTCCTCATGAAGAGGGATTTTCAAGGATACAAAGGTTGTTGGGCTAAACTGTTTGTATTAAGGAGGTGGAATCTCTTTAGCTTTATGATATGTCAGTCATCCATGGGCATGTGGATCAAGTGGGAGTGCCCCGACAACAAATGCATTCGATAGACTATACTCTCCACAGCCCTTGTTATTGATCGTCATGGTAGATAGGGTAGAGGCGAGGATGGTTTTTGGGTCATTACAAGTGTGGGATGAGCTGGCGATGGATGTGCTGATATCAATTCTAGGGCAATGTTTTGTATATGAAGCTTCAACCGCATTGCAGTAAGCAAAGGGTTCTGGATCGGCATGGATGGCTACCTTAGTGCCTTGATGCAGAAATTTGACGCACTGATGGTAAGTGGATGGAATGGCTTTCATGGAATGAATCCATAGGTGGCTGAGGAGGATGTTGAATGGTAGGTTTAGATCAATAACATGGCAGAGTGTTTCTTGGATGACTGGCCCAACCTTGATTGGCAACAAAATAGTTCCTTCTATGGTTCTTTCCAAGTTGTCATAAGCTTTGATGGTGATAACCTCACTGATGATATCTGCCTCAGTATACCCCGCTTGTTTTATAAATTTTAGGGTGCAAATATTCAAGGCTGATCCATTATCTATCATTACTCTTTTCATGGCAAAATTGGATACCATGATGGCTATGCGAAGCGGAAGGGTGTGATCTGGCTCGACCACGAGTATGTCGGTGGGTTTGAACAATAGGGCACATGAGGAGGATAGGTTTCCAACAAGATTACAAAAATTAGTAGCATTGATATCTGAAGGGACACGAGATTTTATGAGAGCACTATCAAGGATGTTCTTGTACACATGACTAGTGCGAAGAAGGTCTAAAATGGAGATTTGGGCTGGCATGTTCCCAAGGTGTTCCAAGATATTGTACTGGCTTTTTGATGGAGCTGATGGTGCTAGTGGAATGGGTGGGCTTGCAATGTTAAATCGCACTCTTCGAGTGGTGACTGCACACTCATTGTTTGGTCCTTGGATATTGATAACATTGACAGAAGGCTCTTTCTTGGATATACAACCTATAAGGCTACCATAGTCTATATAGGATGAAGTGTGGTCATTGTTCTTCCCATGCTGTTGGTTTGGCTGACGGTTGTTGGTGTTGTTGTTGTTGGTTTGGATAGGTTCTTTTCCAAGATTTTGGTTGTGGTGTGGAGGAAAAGAATTTTGATAGATCTATAAGCTTGCGTTGGGAGAGGTTTGGGCACCAACAGTGATTTCCTTCCAATCAATGAGGTCCTACACATAGTCTTTTAGTTTCATGCATCTGAGGGTAGTGTGACCTTTTACCCTATGAAATTTGCAGTACTCATTATCTTTGTACCATGCAACTTTAGATTGGCTTGGGTCGATTTGCTGGGTAGGAGGAAATTTGACGAGGTTTTCCTTGACTAATTTCTCAAAAATGACATCTAAAGGTTCACCGAGGGGTGTATAATTTCTAGGTGCAGGTTGGAATCTGGGCTTTTGTCCTACAACTACATTAATGGCATTAGCTTGATTGCTAGATCCTTGAAAGTTGGGTCTTGGATTGTGGTTTTGATAGCTTTGGTGATTATGCTATTGGTAATTGATAGCTTGTTGATTGTTTGGTTGATATGGTGGGTTGGATAGGTTTTGAGAAGGACCAACAATATTCACATGTCTGGTGTCAGTGACGCCATCTATTGCAACGTGCTTGTTTTTGTTCCAATACCTAGACTTGTCATTGGAATGTGATTGATTTTGGTTGGCTTCCTTGTAAATCTTGACCACACCATCTTTAATGAGTCCTTGCTCAAGGATCATTCCTTTCTCTTTGATATCTTTGTAGGTTTGCAAACAGTTCATGGTCATGTGGTGAGCCAAGCTAGGATGGGCATTATCAATAAACATTTTCACCACATGGTGCTCTGGCAAGGTGCAAGATATGTGGGTGGTAAGGGTTTGCCATCTTTGCAGGTATTTAGCAAGGCTTTCTCCACCTTTTTGCTTAGTGTGGACAAGGTCAACTATTGATAGCTCTGTTTCAACAAGATGGGCATATTGGGCTATGAATGCCTTAGATAATTCAGCAAAGTTTTTAATTGTGCCATAGGGGATTCTATAAAACCATTCAAGAGCTGGTCCAACCAAGCTTTTGGGAAAAAGGCGCAAGAGGAAGACATCATTATATGCTATGTCCTGGCAGTGCATGTAAAATTCTTTGATATGTGTGACAGGGTCTCCTTTTCCTCTGAATTTGTCAAATTTGGGTACCTCAAAGTGTTTGGGAAATGGTGTCATGGTAATGGCTTTTTCAAATGGGTAAGAAAACAAATTCTCAAACTTGAATGTCTTTGGATCATTCCCTTCTTGGATGGCTTTCAGAGCTATCTTCATTTGCTCCCATTCTGAATTGATAGGTGATGGCTGGGGTGCCCCCAATGTAGGAGTGCCTTGAGGTAGGTATGCACTAGATGGGGCCACTGAATACGGATGGCTGTGAGGGATTTGCTGATAGGGATTGTACATTGTTTGGGCAGTTGCATGGTGGATGACAGGTTGTTGAGGGGGAGGTGGCGCATATTGTTGCATGTGCTGCGAGGCTTGCTGTTGATATGGGATTTGAGGTTGGGATTGAGGAACATAAGATGGCTATGGGATAAATGAATGGCTTTGTGGAGGTAAGGTATAAGATGGCTGTGAAGCTTGGGAAAAGGATCGGGGGGCTTGTGGGGTTTGACCAAGGTATGTGGGTTGTGCCCCCATTTGGGATGGTACTTGCAAATAATTGGTGGTTGGCTGGATTGGTGGATTACCTCCTAGAAGTGGCATTGAAAAGTAGTTGGTAATAGGAGGTAATGGATTAGTTGGTGGTGGAGGTGGTGGGAATTGAAAGCTTGGAAATGGAACTGATGGGGTTTGATACCTTGGTGGCTAGATTTGAAAGCTTGGTAGAGTGGTGGCGGGAGCTGGGGTTACTTGGGAGCTTGGTAGAAAATTGGTAGTAGCTTGTGGGGTTTGATAGCTTTGTGGAGTGAGGGTAGTAGCTTGTGGATTTGTGGCTGATGGCACTGAGCTCCCATGACCTAATAGAAATGATGGGATTGTGCTTTGGGCTTTAGTGAACAAGCTGGGGGTGATGAAAGGTTGATTACTTGGCCCCATGGGTGGCATCCCTATTGTATATTGTTGAGGTTGGCCAAAGATGCTAGCACTGATTTGGGAGATGGGTGGATTTGGAAGGCTGGGTTGGGGAGCAGCAGCAGCAATAGTGAAGGGGGTGAACGGTGAGCTGTTTTGGGTAAAGGGGGTTTGGAGCGGAGAGGTATGAACCAAGGATGGAGTGGTGGTGGCTGGGTTGGCTTGCGGCATGGAGATTTCAACTTGGGTGGATGATGGTATGTTTGGGTCTGTTGGATCATATGGATTGGCTGGAGGCTCTTCTTTTGGCATATATTGAGGATAATTTGGATCATAAGAGCCTATGGGTGGTGGTAGCTGCCCAAACAATGGGTGAGATGGATTTGATAATGGAAGGGGTCTTGCAAAGTCAAAGGTTTCTACATTGTCCCTTTAAAAATTAGCCATGATTGTCTCTTTTTTCTTGTCTATAATGGCATTTACCAATACTGCATTTCCTAGTTGGTTCATGAAAGCTTCAATGTCAGTACATGATGGCATAGCTTTCTCTAGGCTGAAGGATGGCTCAGTGCTCAAGGGGGGTGAGGCTGTTCGATCCAAATGATAGGGCTCCATTGTTTCTTTCTTCTTGGCTAAGTGAGTGACGGGTGGCATGAAAAATGCTCCTAGGGATGAGATGCAATAATGCTGATGGATGCAAAAGGGTGAAGGCTTCTCTATGTAAATGATTTCCTAGGTTAAGGCAAAGCTATATGAAAAAACCTAAGGAGGATTGGGTTGGAGATTCTAACTTCAAAAATATGTTGCCAAAGCACGAAAGGTCTGCTTTCCTATGTGCAAGCTTGGTGGTGATTGTGTCAAATTAAGGATAGACTGATGATCCTTTAGGAAGAACATGAGATTGACCACTTGTGGATCCCAACCTTTAGCTCAAGGTGATCAGGGATAACAAGTGATAAAGCTGGATTACCCTAGAAAAAGCTCTGTCAAAGGGAAAACCTTGGTGAGATTGATGGATTTGGAAGATTTTAGGAGTGGCAAACTTTTGGCAAAAGTGACAACAATTTTGAAGGCTTGGATGTGAGGTTTTGATTGTTGGCTAGATGGTTTGGTTCTAAATGAGATGAATGAGCTAATAATGCTAAAGGGGATAACCTAAAATGGCTGGCTTTTCTACAAAGATGACTCTAAAGTGAAGCTTATCCAAGAAGATGTGGAGAAACAAGGGGGTCTAATCATAGAAATCATGCCTAGTTGGTAAGGCATAAGTAGGATTAACTCTTGGATTTTGGCTAAATTTGATGGTGCGCTCTAACTAGGCCTCTTGAAGTGCTTTGTCAGTAGCTTTGTCCTCTACTTTGTGGAGTTTGACAATTCGAGGACTTGGTGTTAGTTCCTTTCTCTTGGCTGAAAGTTCTTGGTATGCCTGAGATGGTTTGAGTTTAACTTTGTGGAACTTCTGTTTGGGTTTGGGTTGCTTTGACATCAATTCTTGAATCTGCTTGGCTTTGAGAGACCTCGGTTATTTTTCTTCAACTTGTTCAACTTTTGGAATAGGCAGTGACTACGCTAAGTGTACCCTAATCTAGGATTGACCAAGTTTGGCAAACATTCATTCAATAAGTAAAAGACCAAGCAATAGATAGAAACAACCAAATAGAAGTTTTGATTCCCAGAATGTGATACTTGTGCCAAGGAGTGTGTGTGTTCTACAAATGTTTTGATCAGTCACTTCAAGCACGTTAACATCCTAGATGGTTGTCTACAAGGCTGAAAATTGGTTTAGTTAGGGAGTCCTTGATATACCCAAGGTACATGAGGCCCAAATTCGTAAATAAAACCAAAAAGATGTCACAAAGCCGAGAGGAGCGGTAACCCACTTCTCCTCTTTCACTTCTCAAGGGTATAAAGTTCCTTGAGGTTTAGCCCGAGTGATAAAATCTTGATCCCAAGAGAGGTGTCTTTTGATTCACCTCTCGGTTCTTATACTTCGCCAAAACACGGGAGTTGAGGTCATCCAAGGGGTGATGAAATCCCCAAGCAGGCCTCCTAAAAAGAAACAAGGTTTTGGATCCTAATCTTATGCACCCAAGATGGCCTCGAAAGACGACAAGAGGAGAGAAGACTTGGATGACCTTGGGCTAAAAAAAACATGCTTGTTCTTTTACCAACTGACTCTTATGTGTGCTAATCTAGACTTTACAAGCACTCATGTTTAAGAGACAATGTTCAATTCCAACTTGAAGCACCAACAAAAGTAAATTGATCGAAGAATGCAAACAAGAAGAAGAGTTAGGGTCAACAAAAGAAAACTCGCGCGCCCGGAGGCCCTCCACGTCAAGTATTGATTAATTTCCTTTAAAGCATTCAAGAGTTGGTGTGCTTTTGTTTTAAGCCCAAAGCAAAGATGTGTAGACTCGATTTGTCAAGTGCACGCCCGGAGGCCCTCCACGTCAATAGTTGTTCAATTTTAGTGCCCAAACTTGAAGTGTGATTGATTTAATCTAGAGTTTTGGTCATTTAAATTTTTTGATAAAGTTAAAGCAAACGTTCAAAGACCAAGTGAGTGAGTTAGATTTTGGAACATTTAACACCTTTTTCAAGTAGACCCATCCCCATAAATGGCGCTGAGATTGCAACCAATGGTTGAATTGATGGGTGATTAGAAAAGAGGTTAGTCCAAGGAACTACTCAAATTGATTTTTGCAAATTTGTATTTAACTTAACAAAGTTTCTTAAATGTCCAAAAATCAAACTTTACCTAAATTGCATGTGGAAAAGAGATTTGTTTTGTTCAATTTTAAAAGCTCCAAATGAAGTGTTTGATATTGCAATGGTTAATTGATCCTTGGCATTCAAGATTGGATTTTTTGTTTTAATCATGCATTCAAGGAAAAATTGATTTTAATCCATGACATTCAAGAGTGTGTTTAGCAACATGCATTCAAAGACAAGTGATTAAACATTCAAGTTTTTTCCTTTGAGCATTCAAATTGAGATTTTGTGTGTTGTTTTAAGAACTTTGAAGTGCTTTGTTTTTACCTTAGATCATTCAAGATTTTTTTGGACTCAAAAGTTAAAATGACTCTTTGGACTTTGGTTTTCATTCAAGATTTTGTGTTATAGTTTGCATATTTTAAGCCCAAAAATGATATTCCTAGATTGTTTTGATGCATGAAAAACCTAAGAAACATTCAAGATTTTGCAACAAGAAATTTGTTTGGAACAAATAACAAAGAATTTTAGGACAATTTTGGCAACCATTTAGGACTCTTAGTTTTCATGAGATTTTTAAAAGAACTTTAAAATATTTGCAAATGAGGTTCATTTTATCCTTGATTGATGCTTTGAGTTTGATTTAGATTTTAGTATGCACTTAGTGTTGATTTTGAACCTTTTGAAATGGAAACTTGAAGTTCTTTTTAAATTCCCAAAAATGAAGTGTTCCTAACTTTGCATGAATGCATCTAAAACTTTGATGTTGCAAGGATGCAAATGATTGGATTGGTTTAGTTTCACTTGTTAAAAGAATTTTTTTTTTTTGGAAAATTTTTAGTTTTTAATGGATTTAAGTATGATTTGAGGGTTCATTTTAAGCACTAAAAAGAAGTGTGTATGATTTTGCTTCCTTAAAAAAAAAATGGCCAAGATCTCCCACAAGAAGAAGAAGAAGAAGTAGATGGAATAAGAAGAATATAGACAAGAAGAGGAAGAAGAATTCCAAGTTCTTTGTCCACCTATAAGCTTGAAAAATCTGCAAACACTATGAGATATACTATTAGTTCCTTTGTCTTCTTCATGCTCATGTGGACCTACAAAACTAATTTATACAATCCTACCAATCACAAAAACAAGCAAAATTAGCCAAAACCAGCAAATGACATACAAAACTTGACTAAAAAAGCTAATGAAGATGACCCATGCGGGGTCCCACCGGGCGTGCCAAAATGTATATGAGCAATGTTAGTATGCTAATAGAAACCAAATTTAAATAAAGCTTCTACAAACTAAACAAAATTCATAAACTTCAAGATAGACTAAGATGAGCTCTCAATTGAGAATATGAGTCATTAATGGGCTCTCTCAATAAGAATCTCTCTTGTTGAGTGGCTTTGTCTAAATAGATAGGATGTATGCTCAAGCTTATGCTTCAAAAAGGGCTTCAAATGGAGTTGGAATTCGGGTGTGAGTGTATGGTTTTGATGTAAAATGGCTTCTTAAAATGGCATTATGACTTTACTTCATGGATTTTGTTATTTTGCAAAGGGGAAGGATCCAATTTATAGGCAAGAGGCTTGAGGAATTGAGGGCTAAGATGCAAGGATGGGAAAAAGCTCATGGAGGGCTCAGATTGCATGAGAGGAGAGCACATGGATTGTGCTTCCTTACAACCAATCAAGGAGTGACATATGTCACATGGTGAGGGGATGGAGGAAAGGGGAAGGATGAGTCAACAAAGGAGGCTCAAGGGATAAAATATTCATAAAGACCCTCATAATGACTTGTAAGAGCAATAAAAGGGCTTGGAAGAGTCATTTATGGCTTAGTGGGCTTCATAAAGTTTTATGGTTGAGATATTTTGAGGGAGATGATAGCAATTTCGACTTGGGCTTGATTAGGAAGGTTTTAAGCTTGCTTAGGCTTGTGCAAATGATTAGAGGATGGATTAGGATGGTTTAGGATTATCTTAGGGATAGGCAAGTGGATGGCATTTAATGAGGGTGGGTGAAGGAGGAGATATTTGTTAACTTTGGCTTGGGTTAGTAAGTCTTAACCCATTTTTAGGGAATGTGACAAGGTTAGGAGGGGATTAGGATTAGGTTTAAAGACATCTTCTAGAAGAGTCTAGACTTTGGATGAAGATAAAGACTTTCGAGAATAGTCTAGAATTTCCTAGGATGAGGATGAAGACTTTCTAAAAGAGTCTAGAACTTCTTAGGATAAGGATAAATTAGATTTTTAGAAAATAAATAAAGTTTTATTTATTTCAAGGGTTTGGGTTGAGGAGATATTTATTAAAACTTTTTTAATAAACATGAGGATTAATATTTAATCTTAATTAAATATTTTGAGTTGGGATTAGGGGTAGGAAATGATGGGATTAGCCTTTAATCAAAATTAAAGAAGGATTAGAAGATTTTGGAAGAGGTTAGTGGTCTTAAGGAAATTGGCTAAGTTTTGGGCAAAAAATAAATTTTTTATTTATTTTGGGTTTTTTGGTCAATTTATTAATTAAATAATTAATAAATAAGGAAATAATGTTTAAATAAGATTTAAACATTTTTGGCAGGGATTCCTTAATTAAATATTTTAAATTAAGATAAAGGGATTTAATGGCATAAAAATAAATAAATAAATAAAATAATTAATTAATTAATAAATGATGATGTCATCAGGACTTTTTTGGAAAATAAAAATACTTCATTTTCTAAAGGTTTTTAGGTGTCTACAATGTTGACATTTTTAGGTTTGAGATTAGTCCCAAATATAATCTTAGGAACCTTACTCTTGGCACTCTGTGGGTTTTGGAACCATGACTGAATGATCTCCTTTCTCTAAATCATCTTCTTCATGAAGAATTTGAAAATGGATCCTTCAAATGTTAAATCCAAAAATTCTTCCCACCTCGAAACTTGAAGGAAATTTACCACAATTTTCTTATCAATAGAGATCAGTACCGTATTATCCAGCAATACAATTTTTCTGGTATCTAGGTTGTAATGATTTATGCATTCATAGATTAATTCTGGAACCTAGACTACAACTGGAAAAATAGCTACCTCAACTAGCCTACATCCTTGAAGCTTTTCAGTAATGGGATGGATTGGCTCTGATCTCACTTTCCTCTAAAAATCTTGCATGCCATAGAAATGAAGTATCCTTGAAATTTTGCAGTGAAGACTTAATTCTATTCAACCCATCGAAACCTACAAATCTAGTTGCCATTTTTTTTGAGAATGAATTTTGAATTCTAGAAAATAAAAGGATAGAAAATGCACAAATACTAGCTTTTTGAAAAAGTTGTGCAAATTAACAGAATAATAGTTCAAGGAGAGTGGTAATTTTTGGCACTATTCATGTTTCCATCTATATAGGAGCTCGAATTCATCCGTTGATTTTTAGAGTTCATACCACATGAATGAATTGAATGAGAGATCCATTGAAATAGTAAATGCATGGTTTTAATAGATATCTCGGTGTCTTTTCAATTTTTCATTGGCCCAACAGTAACTTTATATCCTCCCACACTTACTTTTCCATTTTCCATTAAGTTTCAGAAAGTCAATAATAGAGTACTCCGTAAGGAAATATTTGCTGAGTCAAATTTTTCTTAATAATTTTTTGCCACAATAGTTAGAATATTCTTATTATCATCTTGGGAAGTTTCATGCAAAAATTGTGAGTCCAATCCGCTTCCAAGCTTGATTTTCTTTATATTTTGGAAAATTGTCCTCATAGGTTGAAAACCTATCGAGGAGAAGACAATTTCCATTTCTTCGCCTAGACTTCCCTTTTGCTTTACCTTTTGACTATAGTTTCCTTTGGGTTTGGAAATGTCTAAAATGAGTGCAAAAATTCATTAGGGAGCCACCTTTTTTACCTTTCCTTCAAAATTGCCTTTTGCAGAAAACCAACTTCATGGGTTGAAAACCCACCAAGGAGAAGTTGATTTTGAGTTTTCCACCTAGAATGATTATTAGAGCCATGATAAATCCTGAATGTTTCTTGAGTTGGATAATTACAAAGAGAAAAGGAATTTACCATAAGGTACTTCATTATTGTCTCATTTTGACCTGTGTGCATCATTTGGAACTCTTTGCAGAAAATCATCTTTATGGATTGAAAAACTGCCGAGGAGAAGACAAAGTCCAAGTTTTTGCAAGCTTCTATTTTTATTGAGTAAATGATAGACCACAAGTAGATATAACTTTGTAGATGATCTTTACTTGAGTAATGAGAATTTCCATCAGATTAGGCACTAATCTACCCACAAAATCCCTTCTTCAAAAAGGAGAACCACCCAGCTATGAAATGTTGAGAAGGGGAGAATGAAAAATTCAATGAAAACTCTTTCCATCTAGGGGGGCTTAGACCTAGACTTGAAAACACCTAGGACTTTACTAAAGCATAAATTTCCACTTTACTAATTTTTTAGAGGAAGAAAAGTGGGGCAACACTGCGTACATTTCTATCTTAAGATCAACATCTTTTGTTCACACATTGATTCTCAAGAACAAATTTTCAATGGATGGAAATCAATTTCACAACTTCTCTTTCATTCAATGTTTCTCCTTATTGAAATCAATCACTTAAATCTATTGTAACACTTCTCTCCAATACATTCATATGTAATATCTTCCCCCATTTGTGGCACTTCGCTCCCCCCACTCATAGGAGACATTTTTCATGTATAATTTTCCCCCACTGACATTAATGACAAAGGCTTCATTATGTTAGTCATCTACTCCAAGTCTTCAACTAGCTCAAGTGCCCAAAGGCACCATTCTAAAACAAATACCAAGAGTCCTTGATGACTCTACTCATCTTAGATACTCCCCCATATATGAAGCATCAACATTTAGTCTAGTCAAACAAAAGTGCTTTGTACCACTAGACTAATGCAATGTCTGCATCATCTATTGAAAAGTAGGAAAGGGCATAACCCCAAGCATACCTCACAAATACTCAAATTTATGTTTAGGAAAAGGCTTTGTAAGGACATCTGCAATCTATTCTTTTGTACTTATATACTCCAATCTAATTTCTTGTTCAACAAATTTCTCTCTCAAAAACATGATTCTTAATAGATATATGCTTAGTCTTAGAATGCAACACATGATTCTTAGACACAATAACTATACTTGTGTTATCATAATGCATGCTAACATGTTATAAAAATTCTATTCCAATATCCTTTAGCATCTACTTCATCCACATGATTTGATTGCAATTGTTTACTGGTGCTACATAATGTGCTTCTATTGTACTCTATGAAATACAATCTCTTTTCTTACTCAACTAAGAAACCAATCTTCCTCTATGGAAAAATTCTCCACCACTAGTGCTCTTTCTGTCATCCATACTACTTGCCCAATCCACATCAGTATAGGAACATAAAGTGAAATCACTTGATCTATCATACCATAATCCATAATCAAGTGTAACCTTTAGATATCTGAATATCCTCTTTACTATCTCATAATGATATTCCTTAGGATCAACTTGAAATATTGCTACTATTCCAACTACATTTTCTATATATAGTTTGGTGTGAGTCAAATATTACAAACCTTCATTCATAGATCTATACTTCTTCTATTCAATTGTAGGTGTCTCATCTTTGCTAGATAACTTGTGACCAGTTATCATAGGTGTGCCAATATGCTTACAACTTTCCAAACTAAATCTTTTCAAAAAAAATTTCAACTACTTAGCTTGTGATAAGAAAATACCAACACTATTTTGCACAATCTAAAAACCCAAGAAAAACTTCATCTCACCAATCATACTCATCTCAAACTCATTCTTTATCTCATCAACAAATTTATCACTTGCTTCATCATTGCCTCCAATTATTATGTCATCATAAAATATGAAAATGATTCATTCTTAATTTTTTTAAATACAAATTACTATCTGCCATACCTTTAGCAAATTCTAATTTTTCCAAATACTTGTCCAACCTGGCATACTAGGTTCTAGGTGCTTGCTTGCATACCATGTCCTTTTCTTCTATCAAATGAAATCCTTCAAGCTACTTAATGTAGAACTCTTCTTCAAGTTCTCCACTCAAAAATTCTAACTTGACATCCATATAATATACTTCAACCTTCTTATTTTTTGCATAAGCCAAGAACATTCTTATTGCTTCCATTCAGCAATAGGGGAAATTTTTTCTTCATGATCTATACCTTCTTGTTGTGGATATCCTTTGCATAACAACCTTTCTTTATTCCTTAAAAATTCACCTTGTTCATTCAATTTATCTCTAAATACCCATTTCATTCCTATGACATTCTTATTTTTAGGTCTAGGAACCAATTCCCATGTCTCATTTTTTAATATCTGATCTAGTTCTTCCTTCATTTCTTGAATCCAATGATCATCCTTGCATGCCTCATCTACGCTTTAAGGTTTAACTTGAGAAATAAAACATAATTCCTCATGCACTTTATTTCTTGTCATTACTCCTTTATCTTTTCTTCCAATAATCTATTCAATAGGATTTCTTCACCAAATTCCTATTTGGTGGAGTTGCTACCTCTACTCTCATCTGTTCTCTTGGTTCAAATCTTTTTTCATCGCTTTTTACAAAAAAATGAACACCATTATGTAAACCATTTTTAGTCTCAAAGAAAACTTCAATATTTTCTCTAATAGGCTTAGGATTATCTTCCTCTTCATCAGAAACATAATCCAATATTTTCTCTTTAACTCCAAACTTTTCATCTACTTTCACATTTGCACATTCAACAATTGTCTTAGTTCTCTGATTAAATCATCTATAATCTTTGAATTTCAATGAATAACCAAGGAACATATCTTCATTTCTTCTTGGATCAAACTTACCAATATCATCATCTCTCTTTATGTAACACTTACTTCCAAAGATTCTAAAATACTTTACTGAGGGCGCATGACCAAACCATAATTCATAAGGAGTCTTGTTTGTATCTTTTCTAGATTTGCACTTTGTTCATGGTATACATTGTTGTGTTGACTTCTCCTCTCATAAATGTCTTGGATACATCATTTCTCTTACTACTTTTGATATAGGCATGTTTCTTCTTTTTGCAATTCCTTTTTTCTAAGGAGTCTTAGATGATGACAACTATCTCTTGATTCCATCTTCTTCATAAAAGATCATGTTAAACTCTCTAGAAGTGAACTCTCATCCTCTATCTTATTTCAAACATTTAATATTTACACCAGATTAATTCTCAACTCTATTCTTAAATACCTTAAAATTTTCAAATGCCTTAGATTTTTCTTTAAGAAATTCCACCCACAACATTCTAGAGAAATCCTGAACAAAAATCATAAAGTACCTTTCACCATAGAATCCTCTTGTTCTTGTAGGGCCACTTAGATCTGTATGAAAGATCTCCAATTTCTCCATGGTAGTGAACTTATTACTATGAAATGAAACCTATATTCTTTGAAAAAAACATTAATAGGCTTCATGATTCTAGGTAAATCTCTGACTGTGAATGTACTACTAGCCTTCACAATATTATCAAAGTTTATATGAAAAAACCTTCTATGCCATAACCAATTGTTATTCACTATCACAACCAAACAAATCATCTCAATAAGGTTCAATTAACACAAATTACCTCTTGATACTATACCTATTCTAATCAACTTACCATCCTTATCTTTGATAATGCAAGTCTTCTCTGTGAATTGCAACTGATGACCTTTATCAACCAATTGTTCAACACTCAAAAATTTATGTTTTAACCCATCAAAAAAAAAAACATCATTAGTATTAGTCTTTCCATCAAGAGTAATAGATCATATTCCTATGATGTGAGAAGATGCATTGTTACCAACTCTAACAATTGCTCCATCATGATTTCTAACCTTAACAATGTTGTTCATGTCACCAATCATAATATGTGAACATCCACTATCTATGATCCAATCAAATTTCATTTCAACTTGAGAAACTAAAGCTTTTTCTTCTCTAATTTCAAAATTTCATCACTTTCATTCTGAACTCTTTCCTCAGTCTCACCATCTTCATTTGCATACAAACAAGTTTTAGGTCTTCTAGTCTTGAAATTAATTCTATACTTTTTCCCTCTTTTAGGATAATTAGAAGCATAATGACCAAATTAATTATAAGTCCAACATTTATAATTTTTCTTGCTTTCTGGTTCTCTCCTCACAAGTAGGGCTATTCCTTCTTTAATTTTCCTATCTTCTTCAGATATGGATATGCTGCTACTAGTATAGTCTCCATTGGTGCTTGCACTTTTTGATAAAAAAGGATGAGAAATCAATGTACTAAAAGATATTTCTACTCTGGTCAATTCTCTAGATTGCCCCAAACATGATTTTACTACTTGAAATCTTCTAAGTAAAGTTTTCCTTATGAACTTCCTAGTACAGGGTATCAAAAGTTCAATCATCTGTGTTAGTTGTTTGAATGGTGGTGTTAAGGTTTTCATAATTTTCTATACATTCTCATCTTCCTATTTAGATCGTTCACAAGACTTAGTTCTCTTAACAATCTCATATATTCTACCAACATAGCTTCTAATAGAGAGAGAAATCCAACAATCCAAAATGGGACATCATAGAAGATACAGATAGAAGAAACATGGAATATCTACTTAGAGGGAGATGTGATATAAGAAGCAATCAAGAGGGATTCATAAGGATGACTTTATTATTTGTTGATTGAAACAAAATTTTGTAACTTATTTAGAAGATGAAAGTTATTGATAGAGGCACAGATTTCAATATAAGGAATTATTTTCTTTTTGGTATTATTGTTAATTGTACTGATTAAGTTTGGCTTTCCATCAATGCCAAAGAGGGAGATTGTTGAAAATAGATTGATACAAGTATGAGAATGTGTTTCAATCATTATTTTGTCACTGATGTCAAATCTGCTACTTTCTGGTAAGACAATTGCTTAAATGATTTGATTACTATCATTTGTTTGATTGATGAAGAGGACTTGATCAAACAAGGTAACAAGAGCACCTAGAGGAAAGGTTGAATTATGATATGGAAAAATAGTATAATGATTAGTTAAGATAGTGATATTATAATGCATTGATTATCTACTTATGGTTGCAAAGGATGGATACACTGATTAAGTTCAAAAGAAAAAGTAAAAAGAATTAAGTCTATAAGCTTAATAATTTGCATAATAGGTGCTGAATAATGTTAGTTGGGGCTGAGAAAAATTATCAATTGGAGCCAAGAAAAGTCAAATTTTAGCATATTTTGAGTGATATAGTGTAAGCCAAGTAAAGTTTAGTTGATGTTGAGTGATTTGATAGTGGATGTCAAGCAATGTAGTTTGTGCTAAGCATTAGAAGAAATTTAATGCCGAGTGTTAGCATTATGAGAAAGATCATGAATTTGATGAATCTAAGCCAACAAGTTTGATTTCTTGGATTGTATGAATTGTGTGGAAAATACGCTTGATGAGCTGGTGCCACATAATTCAAGATGAACCATTTTGAGGCGAATTCAAAGAGAATTGAAGAAGTTTCTAGAAGGGAATGGAATGAAAATATGGGTAGATCCATTAAATCTTACCTAATCCTACCTAACCCTAAAATGGATGATACATGATGAATGACAAAAGATCTTAATTTTCTATTAATAGAGATGGTTGGTTAGAAGCAAAGGTTGTCATGTGTGAGAACCTAAGGAAGACATGAAGTCTAAGGTATTGCTTCATTTAGTGACCAAAGAATAAGAGATTTCTATTGGCAAGAAAAGAAAGAAGGCTTAAGGATATGAATGCTTGAAGGGCGAACAAGCTATCAGAGCCAAAGTGTGTGAAAGCCAAGTAGAATGGAGAACTAAAATAGAGATCTAAAATCTATAAGTGTGTTGTAAGATGTTATCAGATCAAGCCTTATTGTTACTTTCTAATCATTATACCAGTCTAGGGTAAATCCTTTAGATTAAGGTTAACCTAACTATCAGTTGTAAATCCTTTGACCAGATGACATTCTAAGTGAATGATCTAAAGTCCTCTAACAAGGATCACTCCTTAAAGGGTGATTGAAATCCTCTAACCAAGTCACATTTAATAGTGTGCATTGTAACCTTTAACAGGGTTGGCCTTTCACAGAGCATCAATTTAGAAGAGTGAGAATGAGTATCATGTTACTAGTGGTTTTTTCCAAAATGGGTTTCCATGTAAAATCATTGTGTCAACCATGTTATTGAATCCATTATGTTTCATGCTTATATTTCTGTAAAGTTGATTTGATAGTAACCTACAACTTTAAGTGATTGTTTGAATCTAATGGATGCATGCATGATGAATATCTTTTATGGATATGGGTTTAATAATTTGTGAAAAGTTTTATTTGTACATCTGGACCTTGGGTAACTAACTCACCCCCCCTCTCAGCTATTCTAAAGAATTCCAACAATTAGCATCAGAGCCATCTACTTAAGAGGAATAGTTTGAAGGTACTAGAAGAAAGAGATCAAGATGTCAAAAAGAGAGGTACCCAAGCTTAATAGAGATAACTTTCCTACATGAAAAAGTTTGATGAAGCTACACTTAGGAGGTCTTGGAGATCAGACACAATCTACCATCACTATAGAGCATGTTGATCCTGCTTGAGCCCTAACTAATAAAGATCTAAAAAAAAAGAAAGAACACAACTAGGTAATATTGGAGATTGCCTCTACCCTAAGTTATGCTAAGTTTGATGATATTAAGGATTGTGATAGTGTAAATAAAATGTGGGATTCTCTTCACACCATTTATAAAGGAGACACAAATGTTCTAAGAGCCAAATTTGAAAGTCTTAGAGGTAGGTTCGATGATATGAGAATGTAAGAAGGTGAGTATGTTGCTCAATATTTCTCTAGAATAAAAGATGTTGTTAATGCAATAAGAGGATCTACTAGTAAGATAGATTATGAGAATATACTAAGAAATTTTTTAAGAACACTGCTACCCATTTATGTTATTAGAGTTTTTGCAATTCAAGAACTAAGATGTACACTAGGTTCTAATCTGACTCTTGAAGGTTTGGTATGTAGGCTTACTACTTTTGAGCTATCTAATTTTGATAACTTCAAATCTAAAAATGTTGAATCTACTTTCAAAGCTAAGCTATCATTGAAGGACCCTAATGAGAAGAAGAAGAAGAAGGTAAAATATGTTTCCAATGATAGTGATACAGATGAGGAGGATGTAGAACAACTTGATATCTCATCTCCCTTTGAGTATATATTCCATGTTTCTTCTATCTGTATCTTCTATAATCTCCCTTTCTGGATTACTAGATTTCTCCCTTTCTTTGTCTCTCTCTCTTTGACAAGAATTCCAAAGACTTGTCATCTTAATATGTAGATTTGAACATTTTTAGTTTCTCCCTTTTTCACCTAGCTTGTGACTAATTTGTAGCTCTAGCTCATTGATAACTTTAGGTAGCTCCTAAAGTAAGATCCACTAGATCAATGTGTAACATATGTCAATCATCTTAGTTAATGTAGGGAACTTCTTATACTTCTTAAATGGCCTTGGATAGGGGTATCACCCCTAGTTTACCTCATAGATACTCATGAGCATCCTTAGGTAATTCTTTTGTGAAGATACCAACTATTTGCTCCTTTGTGTTAACATATTCCATCTTCACCTCTTTATGTTGAACTAATTCTCTCAAGTAATGATACTTGATTGTAATGTGCTTAATCTTTGTATGCATCATAGGATTCTTTGATATATTTATAACACTTGTATTATCACAATAAAGTATCACAAGTTTAGTGATTTCCTCCTTCATACCTTTGAGTAGTTATTTGATCCATACAATGTTTGTACAATTTACTATAGTGACAACATATTGAACTTCAATAGTAGATTGAGATATGTAATTTTGTTTCTTTCTAGTCCATGTAACCAACCCTTTTCCTAAGAAAAATGCTCCTCCACTAGTGCTCTTCTTGTCATCAATATTTCTAGCCCAATCAACATTAGTGTAGGCTCTCAATTAAAATTTATCATTTTTCTTGTAGTATAGACCATAGTCTTCTATTCCTTTCAGATATCTAATTATTCTCTTAAAAACCATCAAAATATTCTCCCTAGAATTAGCAGAGAATCTTGCAACTATCCCAATAGATAATGCAATATTAGGTCTCCTATGTACTAGATATTATATTTTTTCTATCATAGACTTGTACAATGTTTGATTCACCTAACTTGAATTATCATTCTTAGATAATTTATGTCTTGTCACCATAGATGTGCTTACTAGCTTGGAATCTTCCAATCCAAAAGTTTTCAATATCTCCTTTAGATATTTTTATTGAGTGAGGTATATACCATATTTCATCTAATGTACTTGGAAACACACAAAGGACTTGATCTCTCCAAACATAGACATCTCAAATTATTTCTTCATTTCATTTGCAAAAGATTTACATAAAGTATCTTGACCTCCAAATATGATATCATCAATAAAAATTTAAGATAGTAAAATACCTTTTCCTTTCTCTCCCTTCAAGTATAGATTGTTGTTATTGTTAGTCCTCTCAAATCCAATTTTCACAAGATAATTGTGAAGCCTTTCTTACCATGCTCTTGGTGCTTTCTTCAAACCATATTAAGGTTTATGTATTCTACATACCAAGTTTTTGTTGTTAGCATTAAAAAATCCTTCTATCTATTGTATATAAATGTTTTCTTCTAATATACCATTCAAAAATACAGATTTAACATACATTTGATAAACTTTAAAACTTTTGTATGTAGAGTAACCAAACAGAGTTCATACTCCTTCCACTCTTGCAACATGAATGAATGTTCTCTATAGTCTATCCCTTCTTCTTGTGCATATCCTTTACAAACTAATCTTTCCTTGTTCCTTGTGACTTCACCATTTTCATCTAACTTATTTCTGTACATCCACTTGGTGCCAATCACATTTTTATCTTCTAGTCAACTAGAGTCCATGTCTTATTTTTCTCAATCTATTCAATCTATTCTTTCATGGCTTTACTCTAGTCCACATCTTCTAAGGCATCTTTCAATGTTTAAGGTTCTTGTATGCTAAGAAAAAATGTATCATTTCTGAACTTGTTCCTTGCCATTGTTCTTGCATCTTTATCTCCAATGGTTTGTGTTGTAGGGTGATGTCTCTTGACATACTTTGACAATCATGGTTCTACTCTATTTTTCTCATTTGGTTTCTTAGCTTCTAAATCACTATGTACATCTCTATCAGATAGTTCAATATCTCTTTCATATACACTAATCTAAGAATCAAAATGTGCCTCAACTTTATTATGTAGCTTGACACCTGAATGTAGCTCAATTCCTAAATTCAACTTGACATTCATAGTATGTGACTTGATAGTCACTGAAACTTGCTGTTGATTTTCAACTTGATTTACAACATCTTCATTAGTAGGCATACCTTCATAAAAATATACAAATTATTTGTATTCCTCTGGTTCCTTCATAGGTTTAGCCTCATGTACTTTTGTATATTCATCAAATTTCACATTTGCACTTTCCACAACTTTGTTAGTGTTAGTATTTAAACACTTATAAGCTTTACTTCTTATGGAATAGCCAAGAAATATAGCTTCTTCACTTTTTGCATCTAATTTACCATTCTTGAAATCTTTGAGAATATAACACCTGCTTCCAAATACCTTAAAATATTTTACATTGGGTGAGTATCCATACCATAGTTCAAAAGGTGTAGCTTCAAGAACTCCTAGGTGTAGCTTCATCGAATTTTGCCATGCAGGAAAGTTATCTCTATTTTGTATGATCTCCAAGACCTCCTAGGTGTAGCTTCATCAGACTTTTCAATACTAAAAAGTTATCTCTATTAAGCTTTGGTACCTTTGTTTTTGACATCTTGATCTTTTTCTTTGAGTACCTTCAAACTAGTCCTTTTAAGTAGATGGCTTTGATACCAATTTTTGTAATTCATTAGAATAACTGAGAGGGGGAAGGGGTGAATCAATTATCAAAGGTCTAGATGTACAAATTAAACTTTTCACAACTTATTGAACTGATATCCATAAAACATATTCATCATGCATGCATCCATTAGATCATATAATCACTTAAACTTGTAAGTTACTATCAAATCATCTTTGTAGAAATGTAACCATGAAACATAATAGATTCAATGACATATTTGACACAATGATTTTATGCAGAAACCCAATTTGGGAAAAATCACTAGTAACATGCTACTCATTCTCAGTCTTCTGAAGTGATGCCCTATGAAAGGCCAACCCTATTAAAGGTTACAATGCATAATATTAAATGTGACCTAGTTAGAGTATTTCAATCACCTTGTTAGGAGTGAGCCTTTCTAGAAGACTTTAGATCATTCACTTGGAATGTCACCCAATTAAAGGATTTACAAATGACTACTAGGTCAACCTTAGTCCAAAGGATTTACCGTAGACTATTACAATGATTAGAAAGTAATAGTAAGGCTTGATTTGATAAAAAAATACAAAACACTTATAGATTTTAGATCTCTATTTTAGTCCCTCATTCTACTTTTCTTTTACACACTTTGGCTATGATAGCTTGTTCACCCTTCAAGCATCCATACCCTTAAGCCATCTTGCTTTGCTCGCTAATAGTAGTCTCTTCTTCTCTGGTCACTGAATGAAGCAATACCCTAGACTCCTTACCTTCCTTAGGTTCGTGCAAATGACAACCTTTGCTTTTGACCAACCATTGCTATAAATAGAAAATTTAGATCTTTTGTCATTCATCCTCTATCATCCATTTTAGGGTTAGGTAGGATTCAACAGATCTACCCATCTTTTCATTTCATTCACTTCTACAAACTTCTCCTTTAATTCTTTTTGAATTCACCTAAAAATTGTTCATCTTGAATTCTATGCCACTAGCTCATCAAGCTTATCTTCCACATGGTTCACTTAATCTAAGAAATCAAACTTGTCAGTTTAGATTCATTGAATTCACAATCTTTCTCATAATGTTGATACTCGGCATTAACTTGCTTTTGATGCTTGACATCCACTATCAGATCACTTGGCATGAACTAAAGTTTACTGGTGCTCGACATCAACTAAACTTTACTCAGCTTACACTATATCACTTGACATACATTGAAATTTGACTTTTCTTGGCTCTAACTGATTTTTTTCTCATTTTCAACTAACATTGCTCGACACCTACTATGCAGATTTTTAAGCTTGTCAGACTTAATTCTTTTTACTTGTTCTTCTAAACTTAACTAGTGTATCCATCCTTTGCAACCATAAGTAGATAATCAATGAATTATAATATCACTATCTTAATTGATCCTTGTACTCCTTTTCCATATCATAACTCAAACTCTCCTCTTGGTGTTTTTGTCATCTTATTTGATCAAATCCTCTTCATCAATAAAAAAAATGATAGTACTCAAATCATTTAAGAAATTGTCTTAGTAGAAAGTAGGAGGTTTGACATTAGTGACAAAACAATTATTGAAACATAGTCTCATACTTGTATCAATCCATTTTAAACAGATTCATCTTTTTTCATTTTAGCATCTTGAAACAAAAATATCTAATTCTATAATATTACTCTTTTAGAATGCTTATCTCCTTCAAAAGTAGTTTCTAAAGCCTTCCAAATTTTATGAGATGATTCTAAAGATCTTACCTAACTATATTCATTTTTAGGAAGAGATGATAGTTATGCTTCTCTGGCTTGTATTTGTTGGAACTCTTTAGAACAACTGGGGGGGGGGGGGGGGGGGGAGGGTGTGAATCAATTATCCAAAGTTCAGATGTACAAATAAAACTTTTAAAAGTGTAGTGAATCCATATCCATAAAAACTTATATGCATACATCCTTTAGATCATGCAATACTTAAACTTTATGGATTACTGTCCTAGGTCAAAAAATCTTTACAAAATTATAAATATGAAACATGACATATTTAATAACACATTTAACACATGGGTTTTACATGAAAACCCAATTTGGGAAAATCTACTAGTAACATGCTAATAATTCTCACTCTTCTGAAGTGATGCCCTGTGAAAGGCCAACCTTGTCACAGTTACAATACACACTGCTAAATGTGACCTAGTTAGAGGATTTCAATCACCCTATTAATAGTGAGCCTTGTTAGAGGACTTTAGATCATTCACTTAGAATGTCACCCAGTTAAAGAATTTATAAATGCCTATTAGGTCAACCTTAATCCAAAAGATTTACCCTAGATTGGTACAATTATTAGAAAGTAACAATAAGGCTTGATCTGATAACAAATTAAAACTCATAGATTACAAATCTCTATTTTAGTACTTCATTTTTCTTGGCTTTTACACACTTTAGCTCTGATGGCTTGTTCACCCTTCAAGCATTCATACTCTAAAGCCTTCTTGCTTTTCTTGCCAATAGAAGTCTCTTTGGTTTGACCATTGAATGAAGCAAATACCCTTGAATCCTTTTCTTTTTTAGGTTCTTGCACATGACAACCTTTGCTTCTAACAAGCTCTCTCTATAAATAGAGATTGAAGATCTTTTGTCATTCAACTTCAATCATCCATTTTATAGTTAGGTAGGATTAGGTAGGATACAATGAATCTACCCACTTTTCCATTTGGTTCCTTTAGAAACTTCTTCTTCAATCCTTGTTGAATTCACCTCAAAATAGTTTACCTTGAATTATATACCATCATCTCATCATAGTTATCTTCAAAACTCTTCACACAATTCAAGAAAACAAAATATTTATCTCAAATTTGTCAAATCTATAATTTAACATGAATATTGGCACTTAACATCAATATGTTGTTACTTAGCTTCCATACTATTCTTCCACTCATGTGCAACTATTTAACAAACACTAAAGTTTACTGGTGGTCGACATCAACTAAAATTTAATTGACTTACACTAAGTTCACTCAACATACACTAAAACTTCACTTTTCTTAGTTCCAATTGATTTTTTGCTCAGCTCGCACTAACTTTTCTTGGCACCTACTATCCACTCAGTCAAGTTTGATAGAATCAATTCTTCTTACTTGTTCTTCTAGACTTAATCAATGTATCCATCCTTTACAGCCTTACATAGATAAATAATACACTATATCATAACTATCATAACTAATCTTTGTACTCCTTTTTCATACCATAAATCAATGTTTCCTCTAGGTGATCTTGTTATCACATTTGATCAAAGCCTCCTCATCAATGAAACAAATGATAGTACTTAAATAAATTAAGTAGTTGTCTTACTAGCAAGTAGTAGGTTTGAAATCAGTGATAAAACAATGATTGTTCCATTACAAGTTCTTCACTTCAAAACAATCTCATATCAATAATCTCTCTCTTTGACATTGATGGAAAACTATAGAAACAGAAATACCAAAAAGAAAATAATTACTTGTATTGAAATATCTCTCTCTATCAGCTTCTCTATAAGCTACAATCAATAGAAAATCAACTATTCCTTATGACTCCCTCTTGATCACTCCCTCTTTTTGATATACAAGTATCTCAACATTGTTCTCATATCTCCCTCAACACTATCTCTTTCTTACTAGGTAGATGTATTTTTTTTTTTTTTGTCATTTCTCACTCTTTAATAAAAATCAGGTACACTATCTCCCTCTAGTAGATATTCCATTTTTCTCCCTTTATTATCTCACTTTGATTGGTATACACTATCTCCCTCTTTGACAAAAATGCCAAAGACTTGTCATCTCAATATGAAGATGTTAACAATTTCATTTTCTCCCTTGGTCTTCTTCTATTCCAACTCTTTGATTACTTTAGGTGGCTTCTAAAGTATGATCAACTACATCAAGTTGTAGGATACAACATTCAACTCAAGTAGATGTAGGGCACTACTCATGTTGCTCAAGCAGCTTTGGATAGGGGTATCACCCCTAGTTTACCTTTTAGATACTCATGAGAATCATTTGATAAGGCTTTCGTGAAGATATCAACTATATTCTCTTTTGTATTCACATAATAAATCTTCACTTCTTTGTTTTGAACTAACTCTTTGAAGTAATGATACTTGATTGCAACATGCTTAGTCTTTGTGTGCATCACAAGGTACTTTGATATATTTATAGCACTTGTATTATCACAATAAAGTATCACAAGTTTAGTGATTTCAGTCTTCATACCTTTGAGTAGTTGTTTGATCCATAAAATATTTGTACAATTTACTATAGCAGCAACATATTCAGCTTCAAAAATAGATTGAGATATGCAATTTTGTTTCTTGTTGGTCCAGGTGGCCAACCTCTTTCCTAAGAAAAATACTCTTCCACTAGTGTTCTTTTTGACATAGGTTTTTCTAGCCCAATCAGTATTAATGTAGGCTCTCAACTCAAACTTCTCATTTTACTTTTAGTATAGATCTAGTCTTCTATTCCTTTCAGATATCTGATTATTCTCTTAATAGCCATCAAATGATTCTCATTAGGATTAGCAGAGAATATTGCAACTATCCCAACAAATAATACAATGTCAGGTCTACTATCTAGTACATATTGAAATTTTCCAATCATAGACATGTACAATGTTTGATTCACATAAACTAAATCATCATTCTTTGACAACTTGTGTCCTATCATAGGTGTGCTAACTAGTTTGAAATCTTCTAATCCAAAAGTTTTCAATATTTCCCTTCACATACTTAGACTAAGTGATGTATAAACCTATTAGTGAACATATTGTCTTTTCCTACTAAAATGATAATTCAATCTATGCTCAAGACTTTGAAATTTTTCCATCATCATTAAACTTAGGAAAAGTTTTTGTTGCACCCTTGGGAAACATGGTGAGATTGACTCCAAGGTTCAATGGGCCTATATTCTATCCCCATGGTTGGTTGACAACCATCTTTGGTAATATAAATTGCAAAGGTTGAATATTCAAGTGAGAAGGGACTAGAGATTTCAATGGAAGTAGAGATTGCACCAAAGGTGAGATAGGGCAATGGTTAATAGGAGAACTAGGTCTACTACAAGATTTAGTTATTTTCTTCATTGGGTCATTTAAGTCAAGAAGAAAACTCAAGTTCTTTAAAGGCTCAAAATTCTCTTCTAAAATGCTCTTTTCTCTTTCTCCTCTTGTGTGCCTCCTACCAGCCATATCCACTTCTTATCCTTTTGCATAGGGTCCTATAGGGGCTTTGGCAAGTCTATAAACTACTACTTCTTTTTAAACTTCTGGCACACCTCTCAAAAGTTTAGCACACTCTTCTTCTCTTTCAAGTACATTCAATGTTTGTTGAAACTACTGATTATTCTAGCATATTTCCAGGTGGCTAAAGTTAAATTAGAAATTATATCTTCCTATATGTCTTCAAATTTGAGATTAGGCTACAAAATTGGAAAAATATTTTTGTGTGGTAGAACCATTGTAATTCATTACTGCTTCAAAAAGGGCTTATTCCTATTTCTCTAGGGACTCTCCCTAGTAGAGTCACCAAAATTTTGTTAGTGAACAAATTGTCTTTTCCTATTAAAATGATAATTTAATCTATGCCCAAGACTTAGAAAGTCCAATAAAGTTCATAACAGTTGGGTAGACATTGTGTTATCTATTTTCCTCTCTCTCTCTCTCTATATATATATATATATTCAAAAATACTTCCTTAGCACAAAGTTTTTTAAGAGAGTACTTTCATATCTATTACTATCTGTCTATCACTATTTCCATATAATTAACTTAAAATAGTACAAGCTTTATCAAAGCATCTTTAGGCTACTAAAAGTCTAACCTCTAACTAGCTAAATGCTCCAACATTTATAGTTTATTACAAACTTGAAAAGGCCTACAGTAAAGCCCAACCTTTCAGTTTAAAAATAGTTATGAGAACAAGAAATAGTTTGAAACAATTTGAAAAGAAAAATAGAAAGTAACTATCTTCCACTCTCTCCATCCACCACGATCTACTTCACTAGATTTTAGCTCCTAAAGGCATTTGTGTATTCCTACATTGCATGAGAGTGAGGATTTTTTAGGCTGAGTAACTTTGACCTGCAAGAATCTTTTTTCCACTTAAGCTCTTTAATCTTGCGGCTTTGTCTCGATATGAGATTGTTGTTTAGATATAACATCGACTCAATGTTTGCCAAGGTAGTGAAGTCTCTAAAATTAGGTGTGTCATTATCCTTGATTCTTGTCACAACAACAATGATTTTTTTGTTTAAGACCTCAAATTCCATGTTGCCATCTTCAAACTATAGGATTCCTATAGGGTTAACAACATGCATATCATTTAGTAGTTCTTTATGCATTCCAATAATTTTAGTTTTCACTTATAACATTTCTTTAATGGCTCCTTTGTATATCAATTCATTCCAATGCATATTTCTCTTGAGGATGAAGAGCATACGTGAGTCTACAGTTTTAATGGAATTTTCAATTAGAAACTTCAACACTCCATATTTTTCAACTTCATGAACTTGGAACACAATAACTTGGCATTGATTCTAATCAGCCTCCCATACTGGCACAAGGGTTTGAATTTCACCTAACAATACCTCCCCTTTTGCATACATGGTAGTAAAATCTATAATAAATTTACTACCTTCTTCTACTATGGATGCCACCCATTCTTGTACTATGTCTAAGCGTAGTTTACCCTTTTGCATTTGTTTAACCAATTGTTGGCTATCTAAGAAATTGGGATCAAAAGATTGTGGAGTTTGAACCAATGGAAGGGTGCCCAAATTCATCACAGATTTTATATAAGAAGCCATAGTGATTACTAGTGCCTTTAACTCTTTCTTCTCTTTGCTATCCCTTTTGGATAGAGTCAGCATGTGGTTTGCATAAAATTTAAAGAAGTGATTACCAATGTCTCTAGTGATGGCCCCCAATTCTACAGTGGTGACTTTAAAATGTTTGGTGTCAATTTCTTATCTTTTTGTGTATATGTAGCCACCTCTGATGTTACCCTTCTAGTTACTAGGTCCTTGATAGAGCATGCATGACTCTTCATCTTTTTACTCTTAGGACCATGAGCTATATATTTGGTGATAATGTCTTCAATAGGTGTAGACACAAGTTGAAGGTTTCATTTCTTGCTGACTAAATTAGACAACCATGATGAAATAGTAGGAGTAGAGGTCATCCCTTAACTTCCCCTAGGAGAATTCATGAATTTAGGTTGATCTGACTTAGGAGTTTCTATTAACTGCACATCACTATCTTGAGTATTTGAGAAGATGAGTTCCTCTCCTAGACCTTGCCCTTGAGTCATCAATTTATCCTTCTAAATATCCTATTATATGATTGCCTTAGATTTAGTCTTGGACCTAGTTCTAGGGGCCATGGTTTGTTTAGGAGACAATGTTCTTTTCTACTTATTAGGAGCTAAAGTGCTACCTACAACATGAGACAAAACTTGGATGTCAAAGGTTAATGTTTCAAAGAAAGAAACCACTTTTGGGGATTTTGTATTTTGTTTTTTATTGATAGCCTTTAGGTTTCTTCTTCTTAACTAGTTATTTGTGTGAGTGAGTATAGATTTGGTTCTCAAGTTTATATCATCTTCTTCACCCTGACTACAGTCTACCTCTAATTATTTTAGTTCACTTGCCTCTTCCCATATTGGTTCAACAATAACTGAACCATCCTCAACTACCCCTTCTAATTTCAATTTCAATTTGAGAGAATGAATTTGTGGAACTATTAATCTTGAATGATCTTTCTTTATCACTTATTCCTCATCATTAAAATCTTGCCACAAATCTTCTAAGTGTTCAACCATAGGTGACTAACCCTTCAAGCCAAGTACTTTAGGTATGAAGCATTTGTTGTAAAAATTTCTCCTTCCTTGGTAGGATCCAAAATTGAAACTAAGAAAGTTGCTTCCACCTAGTGAGGCATTGATGATGCTCCTTTAGGTTAGAGAACCAAGCTTAATAGGGAAAACTGATTCCCACTCTTCTTGAGGTAGATTGTCTTTAATCACTTAAAAACAAGTGTCTACAAATTTCAGCTATAATAGAATAGTCTCTAGAGCATATCAAGGAAGTTTTACCAATTCTTCTTCAAATCCCCCTATTCCTAAGTATGTGAACTTAGGAAATTGAATGAAATAGCTCCCATAAATTTGAATCAACTTTTGAGCTTTCGGAGATATCCTCGGCATTGATGCTTTTTTGAGATTCAAATATACACTTTCTATTAGCACATCATGTGTCTTCATTCCAAGTTTCATGAGGAAGAGAACTAATATTTATGACCCATGCAATGCAATAGGTTAGATAGGAAGACATGTAGAAATCTTCTCTAGACACCTTAGCATGTTTGAGTTGACTTCTCAATGAACTGGCTATTAGTTTTGCCCAATCTAACAAATGTTCTCCTTTCAAAATGATTTCTATGTAATGGTACATCAAATCTCCAAAGAGAAAAATGTCTAAAGAACCTTTAACCTAATGCAATAAGACCATGAGGTCATGAACATGAGGCTTCATGTGATCCTTGGTGATTATTTTGGGCAGTCTTGAGCTACCTTTATAATTAGCCTCTATCCATTTCCTAGCCAACATGTTATGATATTTTTCTAGACTTTCCTAATACTCAACTAGAGATTGGGTAGGGCTAAAAGCAACAAAGGTGCACTTAGGTAGGCACACTACTAATGAGATGGTCTCCCTATAGATGGAAAACATTGGTTCCCCATATTTATTCAAAATACTCTTGGTTCTCACATCATAATGGTCAATAAACAACTGAAGTAGCTCAGGACTCAAAAGGGAAGGGGAAAAGCCATAGCTTCAATGAAACAACTTGTTAGGATCCCTAAACAACCATTAACTTCATTATCTTGCTCAAGAAAATTTCCTTACAACTTCTCAACTTTGACACCTTCAAATTAGTATAAGTAATGACAGGTCTCTTATACTCTAAATTGGAAATATTCCCAAAGAAATGTAGAATAGACTTCATTCTAAGAAAAGGAAATAAAATCCCAACACTACTTTTGTTATTCAAAAAACACAGAGGAAAGAACAAGGAATTTCTCAAATTCTCACTTGTAATCTACTGAGAGAAAATCATACCTCTTTTCTTTGCTTATTGTTTCTCCTCCTTTGATTCACCTTTTTGCATGATAAAACAATCAAATGGAAAACTTATGCTTTAAAAGGAAAGGAGACATACTAGTGAAAGTACCACCTCATTATGAGGTATTTATGGTGATTTTGTTGTAGCTTGATTTGCATGCTTGAAATTGTGACAAGAATCCTTCACTAAATGGTCGTCTTTTGCAGATGTCCTTGCAATAATTACAAATTTATGAGAAATAATCCAACTCCCGGATGAAAGATTTAACTTTTTAAATCATGATGACAACCAATCTTGCATCTCAAACAAAATTATATTAGACAAGATCTTTAATCATTATTTCTGACATCTTAAATAATTTCTTGAGAGCCAGTTGTCCTTGGGTAGTCATTAACACTTGTGCACAAAAACATTCAGTAATAGAAATACTTTGAACTAGTTTGAACAAAGGTTCAAAGAGGTTCAAACAAACATCTTCATTATACTTAGCGAGTCCCACTTGTGAAAAATGATTAGTATCAAAATCCTTTGGTTGAACTACTTTGAACTACTTTGAACCGAGGTTCAAAGAGGTTCACTATATGCAAATCCTGGTGATACTTATAATATATGAGATTGAGAAGGGCTTGTTCCATTTATGATTTTGGGCTTCAAAGGAAAACAGAGAAAATTTAAAATACGGTGACTCAAAACTAAGGCTAACAAAACCATATCCCATCTAATATACTTGCAAGCCAACAAAGAACTTAATCCCTCCAAACATAGACATCTCAAATTCTTTCTTCATTTAATTTGCAAATGCCTTACATAATTTATCTTGATCTCCAAATATGATATCATCAACAAAAAAATTCAGCTAGTAAAATACCTTTACCTCCATCTTTCTTCAAGTATAGATTTTTGTTATCATTAGTCTTCTCAAATCTTATCTTGACAAGATAGTTGTAAAGCCTTTCATACCATGCTCTCGGTGCTTGATTTAAACCATATAAAGCTTTGTGTAGTCTACATACTATTTTTCTTGTTGTTAGCATCAAAAAATCCTTCTATCTATTCAATTTCAACCTCTTCTTCTAATATGCTATTTAGAAATGTAGATTTCACACCCATTTGATGAACTTTGAAACCTTTATATGTAAAATAAGCAAGTAGAGCTCTTACACCTTCAAATCTTGCAACAAGGGAAAAAGTTTCTCCATAATTATTTCCTTCTTCTTGAGCATACCCCTTGCAAAATAATCTTTCCTTATTCCTTGTGACTTCACCATTTTCATCTAACTTGTTTCTATACACCCACTTGGTTCCACATTCTTGTCCTCTAGTCTAGGAACTAGAGTCCATGTCTTATTCTTCTCAATTTTTTCAATCTCTTCTTTCATGGATTTAATCTAGTCCACATTCTCTAAGGAATCTTGTATTGAATTAGTTTCATGCATGCTTAGTAAACATGTATCACTTCTCAACTTGTTCCTTGTCATTGGTCTTACATCTTTATCTCCAATAATTTGTTTACCATGGTGATGTCTCTTGACATATTTTGACAATCTTGATTTTGCTCTATTTTCTTCATTAGGTCTATCAACTTTTGAATCACTATATACATCTCTATAAGACAAATCAATATTTCTTTCATGTACACTAATCTTAGAATCAGAATGTCTTAGCTTTAGTCTGCAACTCAACGCTTGACTATAGCTCAGTTCTTAAATGCAAATTGACATTCATTATATATGACAAGACAATCACTAAAACTTTTTGATTTTCAGCTTTATTTACAACATCTTCATTAGTAGGCATACCTTCATAAAATTATACAAAGAATTTGTATTCCTGTGGTTCCTTCATATGTTCAGCCTCATATACCTTTTTATATTCATCAAACTTCACATTACACTTTCCACAACTTTGTTAGTGCTAGTATTTAAACACTTATAAGCTTTACTTCTTATGGAATAACCAAGGAATATACCTTCTTCAATTTTAGCATCTAATTTACCATTCTTGAAGCCTTTAAGAACATAATACTTGCTTTCAAATACCTTAAAATATTTTACATTGGGTGAGTATCCATACTATAATTCAAAATGTGTTGAATATCTATCCTTCTTGACTTGCACATGGTTCAAGGTATAGTTAGTTTTACTTATAGCCTCTCTCCTGTATTTCAAAGAAACATTCATCTCCATCATGAGTGTCCTAGCACAGTCAATTATAGATCTATTCCTCCTTTCAACAATTCCATTTTGTGGAGGGTTCCTAGGTGTAGATGTCTATCTTTTGATTCCTCTATCATTATAGAACATGTCAAATTCATTTGATGTAAATTCTCCTCCTCTATTAAATCTCAAACATTTCATGCTTTTACCTATTTCTTTCTAACCTCTTGCTAAGTACCACTTAAACATTTGAAAAATATTAGATTTCTATCCTAGGAGCATAACTATCATCATCCTAGAATAATTATCAATAAATAGCATAATGTACTTATCACCCTTTAGCTTTGCACTTCAATTCATCCACATAAGTTAGTATGAACAATCTCCAAAATTCTTTTAGAGGTGTGAGTCTTACTTTTAAAACTATATTTTTATCATCTTGGCCAACTGACATTGTTTGCAAACTATATTGTCACATTTCTTCAATTTAGGCAGACCTCCAACTCTTCTCATGTTACTGATACTGACTAGGTTATCATTATTAAGATGACACAACCTCTTGTTCCATAACCACACATCATAAAATTCTACAACAATACAAGTAGCATCATTCATATCAAGATAAAATAGATTACCTCTAGTTTGATCACCTTTTTCAATTAGTTTCCCATCAATATCATAGATCTTAGCTATGTTGTTCTCAAACTCAACCTTGCAACCTGAGCTATTTATTTATGACACACTCAACAAATTATAGTAAAGTCCTTGAACACAACAAGCATTGTCACACAAAATCTTTTTTTGTGAGTTTGATAGATCCATTTCCTTTTATCAAACATGGTGCATTATTACCAAACCTTACACTATTTTCATCATAATAATTCAGGGTAATGAACTTACTTTTATCTTTAGTCTTGTGATGTGAATATCCACTATCAATGATCCATTTATCACTCTTGTTCACATAAGATACTAGTGCAATTGCCTCATCCTCATTAGAATCATCCTTCATTGCCACATACACTACTTCATCTTCATGATCATCAGATCCATCTTTGGTTTGCTCTTCTATAATGTAGCAAGACTTCTTGCCTTTTTCTTTGTAATATTTGTTCTCCTCATCTCTTTTTCTTTTGTATTTTTCACCACTTTTATTGTTCTTGTTCTCTAGACATCTAGCAGCAACATGACCAACCTCATTGCAATTAAAAGACATGATAGGTAACTTACCTTTAAATTTTCCTTTTCCTCTATGAAATCTTCTTATTAGTAGTGCTTCAAGTTGTTCTACATTCTCCTCATCTGTGTCACTTTCACTAGAAAAATATTTGACCTTTTTATTCTTCTCCTTAGGTTCCTTTAATGATAACTTAGCTTTGAAAGTAGATTCAACATTGTGAGGTTTGAAATTATCAAAATTAGAGAGCTCAAAGGTAGTCAGCCTACCTACCAAACCTTCTAGAGTCAAATTAGAATCTGATATACATCTTAGTTCTTGAATGGAAGAAACTCTAATAGCATAGATAGGAAATAGTATTCTTAGTACTTTACTCAATATAGTATCATCATCAATAATACCATTAACTCCTCTTATAACATTAACAATATCTTTTATTCTAGAGCAATATTGAGAAACATTCTCACCTTCTCGCATTCTCATATCATCAAACTTACTTATAATACTTTCAAATTTGGCTCTTAAAACATTTGTGTCTCCTCCATTAATAGTGCATATATTATCCCACATCTTCTTTATAGAATCAAATCCTTGATGTCATTGAACTCAACATAACTTAGGGCAGAGGCAATCTGCAACATTTTATGATTCTGTTCTTTCTTCTTTTTCAGATCATCAGTAGTTGGGACTCCATCTAGATCAACATGCTTAATGATAATGGTAAATTGTATATGATCTACAAGACCTCCTAGCTATAGCTTCATTAGACTTTTCCATGCAAGGAAGTTCTCTTTGTTAAGCTTGGGTACCTCTCTTTTTGACATCTTGATCTTTTTCTTCTACTACCTTCAAACTAGTCCTCTTAAGGAGATGGCTCTAATATGAATTATTGGAACTCTTTAGAATAACTAAGATGGTGTGTGAATTAGTTATCCAATGTCCAAATGTACAAATAAAACTTTTGCATCTTAGTGAACCCATATCCATAAAAAATTATATGCATGCATCCATTATATCATACAATACTCAAACTTTGTAGGTTATTATCCTAGGTCAAAACATCTTTGCAAAAATGTAAACATGACAAATTCAATAACACATTTGACACATGGATTTTATGTGGAAACCTAATTTGGGAAAACCACTAGTAACATGCTACTAATTCTTACTCTTTTCAAGTGATGCCCTATGAAAGGATAACCTTGTTGAAGGTTATAATACACACTATTAAATGTGACTTGGTTAGAGGATTTTAATCAGCCCGTTAAGAGTGAGCCTTGTTAGAGGATTTTAGATCATTCATTTGAATGTCACTTAGATAAAGGATTTACAAATGACTATTAGGTCAAAATTAATCCAAAGGATTTACCCTAGACTAATACAATGATTAGAAAGTAACAGTAAGGCTTGATCTAATAACAAATTACAACTCACTTGCAGATTACATATCTCTATTCCAGTCCTTCATTTTTCTTGTAGATTACAATTCAATAAAACAAAATAGTCAGTTCAGGTTCATCAAATCTATGATTTAACATGAATACTGGCACTCAGCATCAATATGTTTTTACTTAGCATTAATATTGTTCTTCCACTCATCTTCAACTAGTTAACTTGGCAAACACTAAAGTTTACTAGTGTTCAACATCAACTAAACTTTACTTGGATTACATTGAAACTTCACTTTTCTTAGTTCCAATTTTTTTATTCTTATCTTGCACTAACTTTTCTTGGTACCTACTATCCACTCAGTCAAGCTTCATAGACTCAATTCTTCTTACTTGTTCTTCTAAACTTAATCAATTTATCCATCTTTTACAACCTTAAGTAGATAAACAATACACTATATCATCACTGTCTTAACTAATCTTTGTACTCATTTTTCATACCATAACTCAACCTTTCCTCTAGGTTCTCTTGTTATCACATTTGATGAAAAACTCCTCATCAATTAAACAAATGATAGTACTCAAATCAACTAAGTAGTTGTCTTACCATCAAGTAGTAGGTTTGACATTGGTGACAAAACAATGATCATTATATTACAAGTTCTTCACTTCAAAATTATCTCATATCAATAGTATTTTGCACATAAATAGATCTCTTTCAACTTCACTACATTCCTCAAGATTGCTTTCTTCCACAATCTTTTTGTTATTCTTTATCAAAAGCCAATATCCTAGACCCATACATAAAAAATTATTCTTCAAGGACTTGATGCTTTGATGCCAGTTGCTAGATAATAAAGTCCACCAAGATAATTAAGAGGGGAGGGTGGGGGGTGAATCGGTTATCCAACTATTATAAAAATTATCAACTTTATTAATCCTTAACCATGTTATCATTATAATCAACAACTATAAGAAGATACTCATACAAAATAACACTAGATATATCAACTAGAGAAACCATTGATTAGAGGGAAAACCCCAATGGGGATGGTACCCATAAAATGATGTACTAATATAAAAGTTCCTTGTTAGAGGATGGAATCTATTAAGATTCAATGAAACACATTGAGTACATATCAATCCTTGTTAGGAGACTTTGAATCCCTGTTAGGAGATTCCAACCTCGATAGGAGTTGTGCTAACCCTGTTAGAAGCTATAGAAAGTAGATGGACCCACTGTCCAAATAGCTTTAGGGGAAAGACCACCAAACTCACTATCTAATTGATCTTAATATTATTCTTTGTATAATAATATGAATGTATAGCTTATTCTCCATCCTTTGACCAGACCAAACCTCTTCTGATCTCGATACCTAATCACCAATTTTACATCAAATAATCTCTTGGATCGCTTACTCATATTTACCAAATATTTTGCATGTTACACTTAAAAATTCATACCTCACAATCAAGGAAAATATCATTCTTTTATACTATATCTTCAAAATAATTACTTGAGTCAGCGTTGAGGCTTTCACAATTAATTATATTAAGACTTCTTTAAGATAATCAAATATTTTACAATTACATAACACTTTGGTCTCACAGTCTTTACAACTCACTGTCAAAACAATTGATTAATTGTGTATTGTCTTTGATGTTACACAAAATTTCATATCATTATTAGTTAGTGGGTACCAAGCTCACTCAGGCAGTAAAGATAGTTTTCTATGTCTAATGAGCATTTTTGAGTTTGCCTAGTTCAGAAGGAACTGTCTACCGAGTTCACTTGGATGCCAAAGGAAAGTTTGTGGAAGATGTGTGTTAACTAAGCTCACTCAATTAATGACAGAAATTTTGGATGGAACTAGCACTAAGTAAGCTCACTTAGTTACCAAAGGATTTTTGCAAGTATGTAGTGTTAATCAAGTTCACTTGGTTAACATAGGAAAATTATTTCTAAGTTAGTGTCTATCGAGCAGGGTCAACTAACAAAGGATTTTCTTGAATCGATTTGATTGTTGGTTCTAGCTAACTAAGAAGATGAATATTAATTATTCTAAGTTGTATTCTAGCTGAATTGACAATATGAAAGGTATAAGAATAAGGTAAAGTTAGGATTTTGGAAGTGTTTGTGTATGCTGAAGATTTTATGATGCTAAGAAGAAGCGAATCTAAAGGATAAGAAAAATATCCTTGTGGAGTAGAAAAGATATATTTGATCAAGAAGGATCAAGTATAAGCTAGAATAGATATATGTAATCAAAAATTTAGTTGCATCCAAATTAGGTCATGTCATTGTTACTCTCTAATCATTGTAGTAGTCATCTAAATCTCTTAACAGAGTTGGCTTAATAGCTATTTGTAAATCCTCTAACAAGGTGGCAATTCTATTGAATTGTCTAAAGACCTCTAATAAGACCACTCCTAATAGGGTGATTAAATCCTCTAATAGAGTCAGACCTAATACTATATTTTTTAACCTTTAACAAGGTTGGCTCCTAATAGGGCTCACTTTAGAAGAGTAAAATTAGTAACTAGTTGCAATTGGTAGTTTTTTCCAAAATTGGGTTTCTATGTTAAATCTTGGTGTCAAACATTTTCATGCTAGTTCTTTTTATGTGTTTGAAACTAAGTTAAAATAATGGAAATCATAGATAACATCTTAATATTTTCATGGTAAGTAATTACTTAGCAATTATAGTGTTTACCAAGTTTCAACATTTTTTTTTTTGCCGAGCATCTGCATAATTATTTTGTACTGACATCTAAGGGATCTAAGATTTATTTTGTAGTAACTGATTCACCCCTCCCTTCTTATTTACTCCTCTTATATTTCCAACAATTGGTATTAGAGGATTTGGTACTTGTAGAGAAGGTTTCAAATACCTAAGCTAAAGATTAGGATGTCTTACAAAAGAGAGATTCCCAAGTTGAACATAGACAATTTTGTAGCATGACAAGGTTAAATTTGGATACTATCAATGATTCAGGTTGTAAATATCTTGATGCTGAATACAAGACTCCCACAAGAATATTATCAATTGAAGAATTTATTGAAAAGAAGAATCATAACATCATGATGATTGATATTACATCTGCTCTCAGTTATGCTGAATTTGATTATGTAAAAGACTATAAAATCACTCATGAAATATGGACCAAACTAAAAGATATTGATGGAGGAGATGAAAATGTAAGAAGAGATAAAGTAGAAAGTCTCAGAGGTCATTTTGATCAGATAAAAATGAGAGAAGATGAAAACATTATAAAATATGTGGAAAGAATAAAAGCATGTGTGAGTGTATTCAAAGCATCTGGAGGAGACATTGATGAAAAATCAGTTGTATGCATGGTACTTAGGAATATTCTTCCTATTTATGCAATCAAAGTGTCTACTATTCAAGAGATGAGATGTGATCCAAATAAAAAAATAACCTTGGATGCTCTAGTTGGAAGATTGATAGCTTTTGAGTTAGATAACTATGATAACTATGTTCCTAGTTCCAAAGGTATTGAGTCTACATTTGAAGCTAAACTCTCACTCAAGAAAAAGAGTATGAAATCAAAGGCTAGTCAATCAAGAAGTGAAAAATAAGAAATAGAAGAAAGTTTAGATAGTGATCTTGAAGTTATTGAAGTCTTACTTGCAAGAAAGTATTCCAAAGGTAAAGGAAAGTACAAAAGTAAGGTTCCTTTGATCTATTTTTCTTGTGAAGAATGTGGTCACATTGCTACAAGGTGTCCAAAAAAAGAAAAAAAGGATGAAAAGAAAAGAAATAAGCACAAAGGCAAGAAGGATTTCAAGAACTACAAGAACTACAAGGACAAAAATAAGAAATCTTATTTTATGGCTAAAGATTCTAATAATAGTGAAGATGAAATCAAATATATTACTATAAAAGATGACTCTGATGATGAAGGAGACAAAATGGCACTTATCTCTCATGTTAGCAAAAATGATACATGGATTATTGACAATGTTTGTTCACATCATATGACTGGAGATTAAAAAAAAAATTTGAGCACATGGAATATTATGATGGTGGTAGTGTGAGATTCAGAAACAATGAACCTTGTAACATAAAAGGAAAAGGATATATTTCTTTGACTAAAGAACTTGTATGTGATAATGCTTATTGGTTTGAATGATTAAAGCATAATATATTGAATGTGGTATAGTTGAATAACATTGGACTTAAGGTAGAATTCATGAATGGAAAGACCAAACTATTGGATGGAAAAGGAAATCTAGTTGGATCTAGCAAGCAAACAAAAGGTAATCTATGTTATCTTGATCTCAGTAAAAGTTCATATTTTATTGCTTAAGTAGAAGAAAGTTGGTTATAGCACAAAAGATTATGTCATATAAAATTTGATAATCTGGTTAGATAACTAAACATAGAAGAGTAAGAGGTATTCCTAGTTTGAAGAAACCCCTGATATCTATGGTCTATGCAAAAATTGCTAAATTGGTAAGATGGGAAAGACTAGTTTTAAAAGCAAGAACTATCATTCAGAAGAAGTCTTAGAACTTGTACATAGAGACTTATGTGGACCTATTGGAATAGAGAGATACAGTAGATAAATTTTTTTCATTTTTTTTGTTAATGATTATTCTAAAATGGTAACTAGAATGTATCTAAAAGAAAAATTAGAAGCCTTTCAAAAATTCAAGTGGTACTTGGCAAGAGTAGAAAAATAAACTAGAAATAAATTGAAATGTTTAAGCTAAACAGCGGTAGTGAATTCATCTCCAATGAATTCAATGAATTCTGTATTGAAAAGGAATTAAAAAATAAGTTTCAACCCCTGGTACACCTTAGCAGAATGGTATAGCTAAAAGAAGGAATAGATCCATCATGGATTGTGCAAGAACATTGATGATAGAAAATAATGTTGCAATCAAATACTAGAAGGAAGCAATGAAAACTGTAGTTCATACCTTGAACATAGTACAGCTGAAGAAAGACTCAAATGAAACTGCTTATGAGCTATGGTATGCCTACAAACCTAATGTAAGTTACTTGAAAGTATTTGATAGAAAATGTTATATCTTGAAAGAGTCTAGAAAAGGAAAATTTGGTGTGAAAGGTGATGGAGAGATATTTATAGGATACTTCTATAGAATTAAAGTATACAACTATTTGAATTTGTATATTCATAAAATCATAGAAAGTGCACATGTGAGAATTGATGAATTTGTAGAAAAGAGTGAAGAAGAAAGAAACAAAGAGCTAGACGATTATAGAAGATTTGTTTACTATGAACTTGATACCCTACCAAATATTTCTAGAAGAAAGGAGGTTTCACCTCCCAAGTCCCCAAAATCTCCAACAATTATCAAGTTGTAGATAGTGCAACTTGAGTCATATTCTGATGGACTTGAGTCACAGTCAGAAGCTACCTAGCTACCTCAAGAGAAAACTAAGTTTGATGTACCCAAGTCATAGATAATGAGACCTAAGCTTGATACCAAAGTTCATGATGAAATAAGTGAAAGTCATTCCAAATCCAAAGAACCTATTTTATCAAGATATGTAAGAAGGCATCATGGACCTGATCTGATCATTGGAGACAAATCAGATGAAACAATGAAAAGAAGAAAATTGAAAGGTACATGTTTACATGTTGAATTTGAACCTAGAAATGTTAAATATGCATTGGATAATGAAAGTTGGATTGAAGCAATGAGTGAAGAAATAGAAAAAATAGAGAACAAAACCTGGACTCTTGTTCCTAGATCCAAGGATAAAAATGTAATTGGCACAAAGTGGGTGTCCAGAAACAAGATGAACGAAGGTGGAAAAGTATCTAGAAACAAAGAAAGGTTGGTGTGTAAAGAATATTCTCAAGAAGAAGGTATTGATTATGGTGACACTTTCACTCTTGTTGCAAGATTAGAAGGTATTAGAACTCTACCAGCATATGTAGCTCATAGAGGATTTAAAGTATATCAAATGGATGTAAAATCTGCATTTCTAAATGAAATTCTTGATGAGAAAGTCTTCATTAGACAAAAAAAAGGTTTTGTAGATCCTAGCAAAAGAGACATGGTGTAAAAATTACACAAGGTATTATATTGTCTCAAGTAAGCTCCCATATCTTGGTATGAAAGACTTCATAATTACTTAGTATAGATTAGTTTTTAGAGAACAAATGATAACAATAGTCTACACATCAAAGGACCAAACAAGAAAATTGTATTGGTAGAAATATTTGTTGATGACACTTTATTCACAGGAAATGATGACTTGTGCAAGGAATTTTATAGAAGAAATGAGTAAGGAATTTGAGAGGTCTATTATTTGGAGAAATAAAATTCTTTTTTGGACTAAAGATTGAGCAGAACAAAAATGGTATCTACATTATTCAATCTAAGTACATCAAGGAAATACTAAAGAAATTTAGAATGGAAGATTCAAGACTAGTTGGAGCCCCTATGTCTACTGGACATAAGCTTTCTAAGAATTATGGTTCTAAAGAAGTAGATCAGACCACATACAAATCAATGATTGGAAAGTTGTAGTATGTAGTGCACACAAGGCTTGATATTGCATTAGAATTTGGTATGGTGGCAAGATTCTCAATAAATCTAAAAGAGAATCACATGATGGAAATCAAGAGAATCATGAGATATTTGAAAGGTATTGAAGACTATGGCTTATGGTACAAAATAGGAGGCAACTTGGACTTAAAGGTATTCACTAATGTTGATTGGTTAGGAAGTATTGATGACAGAAAAATCACTAGTGATGGAACATTCTTTCTTGGTAAATGATTAGTGTCTTGGACAAGAAAGAAACAAAATTGTATCTCTTAGTCCATAATAGAGGTAGAATATGTGGAAACAATAGTTAATTGTTCTAATATTGTTTGGTTCAAACAACTGATGGCATGTATGAAGATAGAGATCAAACATCTAGCAGTCATATACTGTGATAACACCATTGCAATCAATATATCAAAGAATCTAGTGAGGCATACCAAAACAAAGTACATTGATATAAAATATCATTTCTTAAGAGAATTGGTGCAAGATAAAGAAGTTAGTTTGGAATATGTGAATACAAAAGAACAAATTGTAGACATATTCACTAAGCCATTACCTAAGGATGCATTTCTATATCTAAGAGGTAAGCTAGGGGTCATTACCCTATCTAAAGCTCACTAAATGAAGTTTAGTGATGCATCAACCAGAGCATGTTGAAGATCAATCAATTAGTGCAGTATTGACAAGGGAATATTGCAAATTAATCAATACTTAAGGTACATTGATTTTCACTAAGTATTTTCTTTGGTATGTGTTGTCAAAGAGGGAGAAGTATACTATCGTATACTATCATATCTCATAGAAATTTTGTTGAAAAGATGAAGAAATGTGTTGTCATAGTAAAGAGATGTCATAGAGGGAGATTGGAAGAGAAGAAATGTCAAAGAGGGAGAATGAACTTGGCAGAAGTTCTAAGCAGCCAGAAGTTTTCAGATAGAGGGAGAAACAAAAGACAGAAAGAGTTCACACTAATAGAGGGAGTTCTCATGGATGAGAATTAGAATGAAACTAAGGATATGTTCCTTACTTTATTCTTGCTCCAAAATTTCATTATATTATGACATGCTATGTTGCCATAAATGCCACAGAGAGAGATTGTTGAAATAATTGATTAATTGTGTATTATCTTTGATGTTAAACAAATTATCATATTATTATCAATTAGTGGGAGCTCACTTGGGTAGTGAAGATAGTTTTTTATGTCTATCGAGCATTCTTGAGTTTTCCTAGTTTAGAAGGTAGTGTCTATCTTGTTCACTTGGGCACCAAAGGAAAGTTTGTGAAAGATGAGTGTTAACCAGAGCTCACTTGGTCAATGAAAGAAATGTTGGATGGAAATAGTACTAACCAAAGCTCACTCGGTTACTAAAGGATCTGTGTAAGTATGTACTAGTGTTAAGCAAGTTCACTTGGTTAATATAGGAAAATCATTTCTAAGTTAGCATCTACTGAGTAGGGTTGACTAACAAAGGATTTTTTTTTGTTTTGGCATATTGAGTTAAATTGATTTGATTGTTGGTTATAAATGACTGAGAAGATGAATATTAATTATTTTAGGTTGTATTCTAGCCGACTTGACAATATGAAAGATATAAGAATAAGGTCAAGTTGAGATTTAGAAGTGTGTGTGTATGTGGAAGATTTTATGATGCTAAGAAGAAGTGAATTTGAAGGATAAGTAGAATATCCTTGTGAAGAAGAAAATATATATTTGATTAGGAAGGATCAAGTATAAGCTAGAATAGAGATTTGCAATCAGAAATTCAATTGCATTCAAATTAGGTCATGTCATTATTACTCTCTAATCATTGTAGTAGTGATTTAAATCTCTTAACAGAGCTGGCTTAATAGCTATTTGTAAATCCTCTAACAAGGTGGAAATTCTATTGAATTTTTTAAAGACCTCTAACAAGGCCACTCCTAATAGGGTGATTAAATCCTCTAATAGGGTCACACCTAATAGTGTGTTTTTTAGCCTTTAACAAGGTTGGCTCCTAATAGGATTCACTTTAGAAGAGTAAAAATTGGTAACTAGTTACAACTGGTAGTTCTCCAAAAATTGGGTTTCCACGTAAAATCTTGGTGTCAAATGTGTTCATGCTAGTTCTTTTTATGTGTTTGCAACTAAGTTAAAATAATGGAAATCATAGATAACATCTTAAGATTTACATGCTAAGTAATTACGAAGCAATTATAGTGTTTATCGAGTTTCAATATTTCTTTGTTTGCTGAGCATCAGTAGAATTATTTTGTACTAACATTTAAGGGAACTATAATTTATTTTGTAGTAACTAATTCACCCCTCTCCTCTCAGTTACTCTTATATTTCCAACACTCACATGTATGACTTTTGACATTGTGGACTCATTGATGTTATCATCAATCTATCTACTATTACTGTATAACTTTTCATATTCAGATTCTATCCCTATTGGGATATACAATCCAAACATCATAAAATTCTTCTTAGATACTCTGTTAGCATATTAATCTTTTTAAATCTTGAATATCTTTTGCATGTCTTCGACTTTCTTCATGCACACTTAACCAATTCATTAGGACACAATGTAGAAGGGATCCTTAAATGCACTTGAATTGATAATCAATACACAATTTGTACAACCCTATTCTCTATCTACTACTTTACCAGTCTTTATAGAAATTACACTATCTTGACTTTAATGACAAATATAGTCATAAATGCCACATATCTATCATGCTAAAAATCTTCCCAATGCTCTAGCAATGCTTAAGATACTCCCCCAAATGAATATAATCAATATTCATGCTAAAAATGCTAGGTCATGGACTAGAATTCAAGATCCACCTAAGTGCTCCCATCCCTCAAAATAATCAACCTACCATTATAGAACCATTGATTCATGCCACACTAGAAAAACCCATTAGGTCACAAGTAGCCTCCACTAACATTCTAATTGTATCACAAGTAGCTTTGACCAACATTCCCCTTATCACTACTACTATTACACAACACACATCTACCCTTCCAAATCTTATAGGGCCCACCATCACTTGGGAAACCAACCATAATGTTTCCACCCAACAACAAGCACCCACATCATACAATATGCCCACCAGAAATATGACTATTTCATCCCATCCGAGCTCAAGATTAACACCATCATGAAATATAGGAATTCCATTTATAGGGCCAATAATCAACCCATTCTTCCATATAGAACTAGTGCCAATCCATTTACAATCACCTAGGGGATGCCAACTTTATTTGCACTTGCACTGTTAGGATACTGAGCACAAATGTATGATGAAAGTATCCCAACTTTCACTCCTACTTTTCAAATTCCACTATAGATGACCTTCTATGTAGAAAAATAACCACCACCACCTACAAGTTCACTACCACCTACCACCAACTATTTATCCATGCCTCCTCTTGGAAGTAGCTAAAATGTCCACCCACCACAAAAACAACAAATAGGGGTAAATCCCTATGTGAATTATATATTCTATCAAGAAGTGGCCTATATAAATTTATTCCTCATGTGCCTATTCCCAAAGAGCCTCAAGATCCCTTCTCTTGATAGGTTCTACCAAATTCCCTATAGAACTATCAACAAAATTATAGAACTTTTTGAAACCTTTATTGTACAATATGATTCACTTGGTTGAGAATGAGCTATCACTAATTGACCTAGTTCACACAAAACATAAGGAGGTGAAAGCCTTGCTAACTTCCTACAAAGGTGGAAAAATCTTACAACTCAAGTATTATGTAACTTATTAGAAAGCACCTTGTTAACATAGTTATTAGAAAAATACACTAGTAGATTTGGTGTTAATTTTCAACCTTAATTTTTGATCTTATGTCATTTTTCATTTGATTTTAACTATTTTTTGTTAAGCTCCTGATTCGATCAAAAATTTGACCAACATGTTTTTGTTTGCTCGAAATTTTGACCAACATGGATTATAAACAAAAAAAAGAGAAAAGTGCATGGGAGGAGGGATTTTCACTACATCTATTCAGTCATGAGTGTGGGGGGAGGGATTAAGCTACAAGTGCATTACCAATTTCTCTATTAAGTAATTGACCCCATGCCCTTTTGAATGCAAGTGAATGAAAAAAGATGGATGATTTTGAATGTAAGTGATCTAATCACAAAGAAATTGAGCTCATTTTTGTTTTTAGTAATGGTAGAAAGAAGTGAATGCAAAAGGAGGTTGTAAGTTGCAGGAGGTTATATGGTATCTTGTTGCTACTACTACTATTGTTGCTACTAGATCCACTACTATCATAGGATATGAAAATAGATATTCTTCTGCCATAGGTGTCCTTGTTAGAAATATAAGAGTAACTAAGAGGGGATAGGTGAATTAGTTACCACTAAAATAAAACCTAGATCCCTTAGATGTCTGCACACAAAATATACTCTAAAATACTATAGCTCGGTAGATGCATAGGAACTTGATTAATACTAATAATATGTTGTAACTCAATAATTACTAAAATAAAAATTGTAACTTAGAAAATGCTTCTCATGAAAATCTTAGAATATTATCTATAGTCAACCTTAATTAACTTAGTTACATACACATGAAATAAATAGCATGAACACAAGTGACACCAAGATTTAACGTGGAAACACAATTTGAGAGAAACCACCAATTGCAACTAGTTACTAATTTTCACTCTTCTAAAGTGAGCCTTGTTAGGAGCCAAATCTGTTAAAGGTTGCAAAACACACTGTTAGGTGTGACCCTATTAGAGGATTTAATCAACTTGGTAGGAATGACATTGTTAGAGGTCTTTATACACTTTGATCTAGAAATAGCACCTTGTTGGAGGATTTACAAATAGTTGTTAAGCTAACTCTATTAAGAGATTTAGATAACTGCTACAATGGAGAGAGTAATAATGAGATGACCTAATTTTTTATGCAATTGTATTTTTGATTTTAGATCTCAATTCTAGTTCAAATACTTGATCCTTCCCAATTGAATGTATCTTTGAATCTCCTCAAGGATATTATATTTATCTTTCTAATTCACATCCTCTAAGCAATTTCTATTCTTTCATATAATCCTACATATTCAATCCTCAACTTGACCTTATACTTATATCATAAACATTGTCAAGTCTACTTGAATACAACTTATAATAATTAATATTCATCTCCTTAGTCAACTAGAACCAACAAACAAATCAAATAAACTCACTATGCCAAAACAAGAAAATCCTTCATTAGCCAAACTAGCTCAATAGACACTAACTCAAAAATAATTTTCCTATTGTAACCAAGTGAACTTGATTAATATTACATCTTCATAGACTTTATTTGGTAATCAAGTGAGCTTGATTAACATTGGTTCCATCCAACTTTCCTTTGTTAGCTGAGTAAGCTTGGTTAACACTCATCTTCTATGAAGTTATCTTTGACACCCGAGTGAATTGGTAGACACTGCCTTCTAAACTTGGCAACCACTGGAATGCTTGATAGACATAGGAAATTATCTTCATTTCTTGAGTGAGCTTAGCATACACTGATTGGTAAAGATATGACATTTTGTGTAACATCAAAGACAATATACAATTGATCAATTATTTTCAACAATCTCCCTCTTTGGCATTGATGGAAATACAACATGTCATAATACAATGAAGTTTTAGAGAAAATTAATAGTAAGGATTATATCCTTAGTTTCATTCTTATTCTCATCCATGAGAAATCCCTCTATTAGTATGTTAGCTCTTGATTTAATAGTTCTAAAATTAACCAAGAAACCAGACCAATACATCTAAGGCTAAAAAATTCCTATGATGGATGCACTTGACTACAATCATGGGCCAACTACAAGGCATAACTCCTCCTTCACTTTAGGCTTTGAAAGACCTAGGCGAGTTAACCATGAGGTTCTAATATATGGTACCAGTGCAATTAAACATATAATATGAACCTATTAGAAGTAGATGAAACCCTTATGTCTTTTGATACTTATGCAATAACATAGGAGTGAAATAGCTACAAATCATAACCTATGAACCCATAAGCTAAGTGAGGGTTAATTCCTTTCAGCCCACTATAGAACATGGAAAACTAAATTGATTTGATTACAAGATTTGTGCAAATGACCTTCATATTAGCTTGCATCTGATTTAGTGATCAGTACCTTATCCATTGCAACATAGAGTCACTACCAATAGGATGACCTAATTTGATTGCCTTATAGTTAAGTTTGTCAATTGAAATCCCCAAACTCCATTCTTACTAGCATCCCCTCCATATACCCAAAAACCGTATCAAATAATTGAAGCATTTACTTAACTCCTTGAATTAAAAGCAACAATAGATCTGACATACACCTCATCCAAGGTACCTTAGATTTAATGAATCTTATTCATTCAATCAAAAAATTAATAGCATATGAAGAATAAGGAGACAAAGTAAGAGAACACAAATAATTCATTGTAAATACCTTTTTGCATTTATCCTTGGAAATATTAAATACATTAAACTGGTAGTACTAAATGAAACTCAAGATATTTGACATGATCTATCATCAATTTCCATTATTTTAGAGAAATAATACGTGAAATGAAACTAGAAACCCACACAAGAGTAGATGTGTGGCCTTCACTACTAGAGCTCTACTCAATTAGATAGGAAGTAAAACCAACAACAACCAACCTTGGTATCACAATAGTGAGAAATTTCTTCAAAACTAAAACCCCTACAATGAATGAGAGAAAGAAAGCTATAGAAGAAGAATGGAATCCTAGATTTGATCTGGAAATGACATGTGTCCACTTGAATCTCCATTCTTTGTAGTTGTAAAACCTCTTTCATCTTTCTACCCACAAGATCTGATTTGGTTTTCATCATTTTTGGTAACAAACTTGAAATATCTCTTGTTCAATGATGAAAACCATTCTATTTGTCCAAATATCTGAAAGCATCATGAAATGTTGATAATGCTTTGATTCAACTAATTTGGAGATGAAAAAACTCACCCATAACTACCTTCTTGTCACCTTTTATGTTTATTCAGTTCATCATTTTATAGGAAATCAAATTTGAACTGCCTCAACTGAATGAAACTATAAATTTGGTACCTAAGACAAATCCTTTCATAATTTGAACTAGTGACCTCCTATGCAAAAACAAACTCTAGAATTGGAAAGTTTGTCTTCTCTTAGTTCTGGTGATATATAATACTCCTATATTCACTTATTGGAAGCTCCCAAAATCTTAATTTGAAAAATAAGCTCCTACTATGCCTTGGACTGCACTTCATTTTAAATTTTTATTCAAGAAATCTTACATTTCCTAAAGTCAAAACTTTAGGATTAAAGAAAAACTTATTTAAAATTCCTACACATATCTCTTGAGAAGAAAAAAAATAATTTTTTTAAAACCTTGTTTGAAATTTCCCTCACTTTTATATTTGGGTTAAACCTTGTTGACCTCCTTGCTACATGTCAATGTTGGATTGGCTCATTTCCTACATAGTCACCTAAGAAACTCCATCTAGGTGCCACATGTCATCATCTCATTCATCCTCTATTTCACCATGTCATCATGCCACATCATCACTAGTTGGCTGGTCACTATGTTGCATGATTAAGTACCTTGTAACTTTGGCTTGACGACATGATGACTATTGCTAGATTTACCACGTAGCATGATCTGGTGCCTTCTAATCTTAGATTGCCACATTATTTTTTTATTCATCAATCTACTCATCACATGCTACCACTTGGTGGATTTTGATTTTCTAGCTATATTTGGGTGGGACTCACAACTTCTGCTAGATTTCTAAGGTTTTCTAAGAGGTTACCATGTTGCTACTGGTGAGATCATCCCATTTTCTAGTAGTGATATTGTGACCACCAAAATTTGGAACCTTTTTTTGGCAATTCCTCTACTTCATCGATCAAAATGTTGGTTGTCGTACTAGGTGGCTATCCATAGCGGGCCTCTCCACATGCTTTATGCCTTACAAAAGCCTACATCTTATACACATTAATCATATTGCATGCCTTAGTATTTAAACATTTTAATTTTCCCCTTCATAGTGAATGTGGGATAAATGTTTTATAATAAAATCCCCTTCTCTATGAGATTTAGAGTGGCCTTGGCCTTGGAAGAATGTATGGCATTGAACTCTTATATGCAGTCTAAGCTGGTGTTGATTAGAATGTTGTCCATTCCACTAGGCTGATTTTTTGAGGAATTTGGTAAAGTCGTATGTTCTCTTTTTCAGGGTTTGGTTGGCTTGTTGTTCCCATATGTTTGCAATATAGATCTTTATGCACCAGTTTCTACTCTCCAGCCTCGTGCATACGTTGAACTTAGAGGATGTTGACTAGTTCCATAGACTAGTGTATACTACCTGTGACCTTACTCCAAAAGGGTTTCCATTCCCCTTTAAATCACCCAAAATGATGAGAAGTTTCATTCAATATATTTTTAGTAATTGGCCATATTTGAATCACACAGAGGAAGCAAATCACTTCTTGTGGTGCCACATGATTTGGTGCATGTTTTCACTACCAAGAAGAAAAGCAATTGAAAGAGGCAATTGAGAGAGGTATTTTACCATTGCATCATGCCACATTAGTTCAAACATTTGTAAAATGATACCATGTTTATCTAAAGGAAGGCTCCATTATAGTTTCCCCTTTCTTTATTTGAAAACCCACAAACCACTTAGCCAGTGCCATTGTTGTAGAATACGGTGGGCACTAAATAAAAGAACTATCTAAGATTTTGGAAAATAAAAAAAATGCAGATAGCTTTGCATTTGAATTTTGGGTTGAAATAAAAAGAAGGTCTATTTAAAAAGTAGAGTTTGATGGGATGGAGGAAAAGACATCTAGTTGGTTAGCAAATAAACGAGCAATTTGGATGGACTGCCAACACTATGTAGCATTTTCTTTTTAGACGTTCATCACTAGGCCAAATCCTCACATGTCTCTTCAGAATTACAAACCAATTTTAGTTATGTAAATTTATTGTGAGATTATATTAACATGATTTAAGGGCTTTATGTGAATTCTTCCACAGTTGTGGCTTCACTTGATTGGAGCCGTCATTTCAAATTTACAATGTCTCCATCTTGCAGACTTCACAGTGTGCATTTTAGACTAGCCAAGGAAGAAGACTCCCTTTCCTTTGATCATCACACCTTAATATGAAAGTATTAATAACTTGTCAGATAATCCTCCTTGCAATTATATTTCTTTTCCATGCTATGTTCCTTTGATCAAATTTGATTGTGACATTAGGTCCATACATATTGATAGATTTAAAATGTCCCTCTTTTATGTTAATTGAATTCATGTACACTTTATCATATATATTATCTAAAATCTTCCACTCCTTTCACAAACTAATTAGACATTGGGTGGGGAGGCTTCTAACACAATGTTAGCATAAGATTTATCTATTGATGAATGGTGAAGTAGGAGCCTCAACTACTTGATCGTAGTGACTTCATACTACTCACTTGATTTTAGAAACCTTTGACATTTTTTATTGTCTTATCAATCAAATGACATGTTTTTCTCTTTACTATGGATACAATTCCATATATTTAATTTCACTCAAAAAAGATATTTCACCACTTATGCTTGATCCCCATGTTACTTCTTTATAAATCAATATCACCTTAAAGGTCATGACTTTATAGGATCCTAAGACATTTCATTAATTTGAAGCAGTCAGTCAGATCCCAAAATGGGTTCGACTAAAATTTTCTTTTTTTTCAAACAACGAAACTCTCAAATTGATTTATTGAACATCTGGCAATGATTGAAATCAAATTTGACCACTGATTGATCAGCTAGCTTTAAAAACTAATCCAAACAAATAACTTGACTCCAAAACTTTGGATATCTTGTCTCTCTAACATATTCAATAGGCCTACCAAATATTTTCACATGAAAACATTAGGGTCAAAAGATATCGACCTCCAAAGTTTCTTACTTAAAATCACGTGCAAATAAACATGTCAAAAAACCATAAAGTGGATTTAGATTTGACTTTGAAAACTAGGCAAATGGGCACTTGAGGCTCTGGAAACTAGGGCATTGGTAGACACTAACATAGAGAGTATGAACCTCCAATTTGGGCTAATGAAAAATGACTGGGTAAAATTGGCGAAGGTTTGAAGTTGGTTACCTAGATTTGCAAGACTATGGATATTGTTAGGATAACGATTTTTACAAATGGAATGGACTTGGGAAAGTGTACAAACTTTGTCAAGACTTGAAAACTAGCAAACTTGTACTATTTTTAGTATGGAACATAGTATTACAATCCATTTGGTCCCACCAATCATGGAATCAAAGTTATGACATCCCAAATAGGGCTCCTAACTATTTTACATTTCTAATTAATAGTACAACTTTATAAATTGCAAATAGAATCACGTTTGGAAACTAATAAAATGGATTTGTCACAAGCTTAAAATTGGAACACAAGAATTATCTAATCCATAGAATATGATGTAAAATAAATTTTCTTATTTGTATCAACCAGTCAAAAGTTATTACTTGTCAAACAGGGCTACCTAGAATTATGGACAGTATGCAAATTTACAATAGAGGCAACTGACCAACTTTGAGACATTCAAAACCTAGTCAAAACACATCAAAATGACTTGAAACTTGAAACATAGGTTCTTTGGTATGCATACTAAATATCATCAAATTTTTGAGTCATGAATCTCAATCGAGTACAAGATATTCAAATGCAAACATGCCTTCCTATCACTATTTGACACTTAGGTAAAAATGCGAAATGCATGAGTGCACAAAATGACACTTCACAAAACAACTCAGAATGACAAATTGTCAATATGGAATGCATATGTAGGCTGACTAAAGGGTGTGTAAACACTAGAACACATCATAGGCCTCAAAAGGATAGCCAGGTACAAATGAAATAAAAGCTCCCATGAGGACTTAAGCAAAATTTTCAAAATGAGACTCAAAATAGAAAAGCGATTTTGAGTGCCAATATAGTGTGAACTCCCTCTACCTTTAGTTTCTCCCTCTATTAGTGAACTCTATCTTCAACATCTCATACTAATAGCAAACACTCCCTCTTTGATATCAAACCAAGTTCTTCTTCTTGGTCATCTTTGAAAATTTCTTTGATATCACAAATATGACAAATATGACAACCAAAATCTCCCTCTTTGACATCTTATGCTAAAGTCAATAATCATTGAATACCAATGAACCTTATGTACCTAGATTCATATGCAATATGCCCTTTCAATATTGCATCAACTTGATTGATCTTCAACATGCACTAGTTAATGCTTTGCTAAACTTTATTTAGTGAACTTCAGATAGGGGAATGACCCCTAACTTACCTCTTAGATACAAAAATGCATCCTTAGGTAATGGCTTGGTAAATATGTCTCCAATTTTTTCTTTATTATTCATATATTCAAATCTTACCTCTTTATCTTGTACCAATTCTCTTAGAAAATGATATTTTATTGCAATGTGCTTGGTCTTGTTATGTATCAGAAGATTCTTTGATATATTAATTGCATTGGTGTTATCACTAGAATAGCGATTGGATCCTTGATCTCTACCTTCATACCTACCAATAGTTTCTTGAACCAAACAACATTGGAACAATTAACTTTTTTTGAAACACACTCTGCTTCTGCTATAGACTAAGAAATAAAATTTTGCTTCTTACTTGTCCAAGACACTAGTCTTTTACCAAGAAAGAATGCTCCACCATTGGTGCTCTTCCTATCATCAAAACTTCCTACCCAATCAACATCTGTAAAGGCTTTCAAATCTAAAGTGCCTCCTTTCTTGTACCATAATCGACATTCTTTAGTACCCTTCAAATACCTCATAATTCTCTTGATTTCCATCATATTATTTTCTTTAGGATTTGTTGAGTATCTTGCCACCATACCAACTACTAATGTAATATTAGGCCTTATATGTACTGCATATTGGAGTTTTTCAATCATTGATCTATATGTGGTTTGATCTACTTCATTGGAATTATCATTCTTGGAAAGCTTATGTCTACTAGACATAGTTATTCCAGCTGCTCTTTAATCCTCCATTCCAAATTTATTTAGTATCTCCTTGATGTATTTTGATTGAGTATTGTAGATACCATCTTTCTTTTGTTGAATCTGCAATCCAATAAAGAATTTTATCTCTCCAAACATGAGAATCTCAAATTCCTTACTCATTTCTTCTAAAAAATCTTTGCAAAAGTCATCATTTCTAGTAAACAATGTGTCATCCACAAAGATTTCTGCCAACACAATCTTCTTGTTTAGTCCTTCTTTGATATATAAGTTACTATTATCATTTTTTCTTTGAAAACCAATCTTCATCAAATAGTTATAAAGTCTTTTATACTAGGCTCTAGGATCTTGCTTGAGACCATACAATGTTTTGTATAGTTTACAAACCATATCCCTTTTTCTAAGATCTACAAAACCTTTAGGTTGTTCTATGTAGATCTCCTCTTCAAGAATTCCATTCAAGAATGTAGATCTCACATCCATTTGATAAATTTTAAATCCTTTATATATAACATAAGCAAGTAAAGTCCTAACACCTTCTAATCTTGCAACATGAGAAAATTTTTCACCATAATCAATACCTTCTTCTTGAGAATAACCTTTGCATACTAACCTTTCTTTATTTCTAGAAACTTCTCCATCTTCATTCAGTTTATTTTTGAAAACCCACTTTGTGTCAATTACATTTTTATCCTTGGGTCAAGGAACAAGAGTTCAAGTCTTATTCCTTTCTATCTATTTTATCTCTTCATTCATTGCTTTGATCCAGATTTCATTATACAAAGCATCTTTAACTGATCTAGGTTCAAATTTAGTAAGCAAACATGTACCTTTCAATTTGTTTCTTGTCATTGTACCATCTAACATGTCTCCAATGATCTAATAAAGTGAAAGGTGCCTTCTAACATATCTTTCTAACACATGTACTTTGGATCTAAAACTTGTTCCACTAGCCTTGTCATGATCTTTTGTACAAAGCTAAAGTCCCATTGTCTGTGACTTAGGTCCTTCAGACTTAGTTTACTTTGGCTATAACTTGGTAGCTTCTGACTATGACTTAAGTCCTTCAGACTATGACTCAGGTTGTACTAGATGTAACTTGGGTGCTTCTAGAGATTTTGTGGACTTGAGAGGTGAAGTCTATTGACTTCCAATTAGATTTGGCAATGTATCAGGTTCAAAGTAAACAAACTTTCCATAATCTTCAATTTCTTTGTTTCTTTCTTCTTTACTCTTTTCCACAAATTCATCAATTGTCACATGTAGTTTCTATGATCTTATGACTAGACAAATTCAAACATTTATATGCTTTACATATGCTAGAGTATCCTAAGAATATGCCTTCATCACCTTTGACATCAAATTTACCTTTCCTAGTCTCTTTTAGAATATAACATTTGCTACCAAATACTTTCAACTAACTTACATTAGGTTTGTATCCATACCATAGTTCATAAGGAGTTTGATTTGAGTATTTCCTCTACTATAATCTATTCAAAATATGCATTGCAGTACTGATTGCTTCATTCTAGTATTTGATTAGAACATTCTTTACTATCATAAAAATTCTCGCACAATCCATGATGGATCTATTTATTCTTTTAGCTATACCATTATTCTATGGTGTACTAGGGGTTGATACTTGTCTTTTGATTCCTCTTTTAGTTCACAATTCATTAGAAATGAATTCACTACCTCTATCTGATCTAAAACACTTTAGCCTCTTTCTTGTTTCCTTCTCTACTCTTTCTAGATACCACTTAAACTTTTGAAAAGCTTCAAACTCATCTTTCAAATACATTATAGTCATCATTCTAGAATAATCATAAACACAAAGAATAAAGTAATTATCTCCACTGTAGCTCTAAATTCCAATAGGTCCACATAAGTTAGTATGAACCAGCTCCAAGACTTCTTCAGAATGATATTTCTTTCTTTTGAAACTTGTCTTATCCATCTTACCAATTTGACAATTTTTGGATAGGCCCATATGATATATTAGGTTTCCTCAAACTAGGAATACCTCTCACTCTTTCTTTTATTTTTCTTATCTTGATCAAATTATCAAAGTTTACATGGCATAACCTTTTATGCCATAACCAACTTTTTTCTACTTGAGCAATGAAACATGAACTTTCAATAAGATCTAGGTAGAATAAGTTGTCTTTTGTTTGGTTACCAGACCCAACTAGATTTCCTTTTCCATCTAGTAGCTTGGCCTTCCCATTCATGAATTCTACCTTGAATCCAATGTTATTCAACTATGTTATATTTAGTAGATTATGCTTTAGTCCTTCAACCCAATAAGCATTATCACATCTAAGTTCATTGGTTAGTGAGATACAACCTTTTCCCTTTATGCAACATGGTTCATTATTTCCAAATCTTACACTTTCACCATCATAATGTTCCAAACATTCAAACTTTGTCTTATCACTAGTCATATGATGTAACCATCCACTATCAATAATCCATGTATCATTTTTGCTAACATGAGAGATAAGTGCCAAATTATCTTCTTTATCATCAGATTCATTTTTTACAACAATATAGACCATTTCATCATCATCACTACTATCTAAATCTTTAGCCATAAAACAAGACATCTTACCTTTGTCTTTATAGTCCTTGAAGTTCTTGAAATCCTTCTTGCCTTTGTACTTGATGTGCTTCTTTTCATCTTTGTCTTCTTTGTTTAGAAACCTTGCAGCAATGTGGCCAACTTCTTCACAAGAGAAACATATTAGACAAATTTTACCTCTGTACCTTTCCTTTTTCTTTTGGATACCTTCTTGCAAGCAATGGTTCAATGGCTTCAAGATCACTGTTAGAACTATCTTCCTCTTAACTTTTAGATTGTTTTCTTTTAGACTTTTTAGATTTCTTATTGAGTGATAACCTAGCTTTAAATGTAGATTCAAGATTGCTAGAACTAGGAATATAATTATTATAGTTATCTAGCTCAAATGCAGTCAATCTTCCAACTATAGCATCTAAAGTTATCTTGTTATTTAGATCACATCTCATCTCTTGAATAGAAGACACTCTAATTGCATAGATAGGAAGAAGGATTTTGAGTACCTTTCTTACCATTGTTACATCTTCAATTGTCCCCTAGAGGATTTGATTGCACTAGCACTAGCTTTGAGATTTTGAACATATTTTGCAATGTTTTCATCATCTCTCATCTTCATCTGATCAAATTGACCTCTCAATCTTTTTGGTTTGGTTCTTTTCACATTATCATCACCTACATAGGTATCCTTTAGTTTGGTCCACATGTCATAAGTAGTAGCACATCCTTTGAGCTCATCAAATTTAGCATGATTAAGAGTTGATGCAATGTCAATCATCATAATGTTATGATTTTTCTTTTCATCAATCTCCTCCATAGTCAATGTTCTAGTAGGAGCATTGTAAGAATTTTCCTAAAAATATTTCAAACTAGAATCATTGATAGTTTCCAGGTGCAACTTCATAAGTTCCTGCCATGTCTCAAAGTTATCTTTGTTTAGCTTGGTAATCTATCTTCTGTAAGATATTCTGATCTTTTACCTTAGGTCCTTGAAACCTTTTTTGCAAGCACCAAAATATCTTATAACAGTTGTTGGAAATATAAGAGGAATAATTGATAGGGGAGGGGTAAATCAATTACCACTTAAATAAATCCCAAATCCCTTATATTTCAACACAAAAAATAAACTCTAAAATATTATAGCTCGGTAAACACACATGCACTTGGTTAATACTGATAATATGTTGTAACATGGTAATCACTGACATAACAAATGTAACTTGGAAAATGCTTAACATGAAAATCTTAGGATATTATTTGTAATTAACCTTAATTAACTTAGTTTCATACACATGAAAGAAATAGCATGAACACAAGCGAGATCAAGATTTAACATGGAAACCCAATTTGGGAAAAATCACCAATTACAACTAGTTGCTGATTTTTACTCTTCTTAAGTGAGCCCTATTAAGATCCAACCTTGTTAAAGGTTAAAAAATACATTGTTAGGTGTGACCCTATTAGAGGATTTAATCACCCTATTAGGAGTGGCCTTATTAGAGGTCTTTAGACACTTCAATCTAGAAATTCCACCTTGTTAGAGTATTTAAAAATAGTTGTTAAGCCAACTCTATTAAGAGATTTAGATCACTACTACAATGGTTAGATAGTAACAATGAGATGACCTAATTTCTTATGCAAATGTATTGCTGATTTTAGATCTCAATTCTGGCTTGAATACTTGATTCTTCCTTATCAAATGTATCTTTCTTGCTCCTCAAGGATATTCTATTTATCCTTCTAGTTAACTTCCTCTAAGCATCTTCTATTCTTTCATATAGTCATGCACATTCAATCCTCAATTTGACCTTATACTTATATCATAAACATTGTCAAGTTAGTTTAAATATGACTTAGAATAATTAATATTTATATCTTCAACCAGATAGAACCAACAAACAAATCCAATAAAATCAATATGCCAAAACAAGAAAATCCTTTGCTAGCTAACCTTGCTTAGTAGACACTAACTTAAAAATGATTTTCCCATGCTAACCAAGTGAACTAGATTAACACTATATCTTCACAAACTTTTTTTTGGTAATCAAGTGAGCTTGGTTAACACTAGTTTCATCCAACTTTCCTTTGTTATCTGAGTGAGCTTGGTTAACACTCATCTTCTACAAACTTTTCTTCAATGCTCAACTGAACTTAGTAGACACTACCTTCTAAACTTGACAAACACTAGAATGCTTAGCAGACACTGGAAAATGTCTTCTTTTCCTGAGTGAGCTTGGCATACACTAACTGGTAAAGATATGACATTTTGTGTAACATCAATGACAATATACAATTGATCAATTGTTTTTAATAGCTCTTGCCTCTTCTTTCACAATAATAGGTGATAGGCGATTGATTGGATTCTTTCAATGAATGAACATTGACCATTGCTTCCATTTATGCTTCTATGTACTACTTGGATACTTCTTTTTCTTCAAAATTTTGATATTTATCACCTTATATTAGTACTACATCTAGATCGTGGGGGAATGCATCAACCCTATATTGTGTTCCCTTTTTTTCTAGGTGGGCCCTTAAAATATAAGGGGAATGGTAGGGACAATAATTTTCCCTTACAATAATCTATTTGGGGGCCCTTACCCTTACCCTTACAATCATATGTTTGGGGGCCTGTGCTTACAATAATCCATTTTGGGCCCCTTAACCTTACCCTTAAAATATTGGTGGTGGGGTGTGGTTATAAGTTGTAGAAGGTAGAAAGCAAGTGAATTCCAACCCCTCAAGTGAATGGTAGATAATAAGTGAATGCATAAAACCCTCATTTCAAACCAAAGCCAAACCTTGGCAGCCATGAAATGAAAAGAAAGAGATCTTGAGGGAAAAAAATACAACCCTATGGATTTGCTAGATCATACTTGTGGATCAGTGCCTCTTATCTATTTTGATTCTTATGCCAGATCTCATATGATTTTTCATTTTAGGAGCTCCTATAGGCATTTTAGTGTTGAGAAAGTTTTAGGTCACATTGATAATAACAATCTTGGTTTTTTTCCTTCTATTTTGATCTTGGTTCTATTGTCTTTTATATCATTATTTGAAGTTTGGATATTATTAGATTGCATTTCAATTTTGGGTCTAAAGATCTATTAGAAAATATGGCTTTTGTCTAAATAGTAAGTGATTTATTTCTCAATCTTGCATTTTTTTCACTAGATTTGTTTGTAAGGAGGAAATGAGTTTGTATACTTTTTATCTATTCTCAATTGTATAGATGGGCTAATAATCTTGTCATATATATACTATTCTCAAATGATTGCAAGAGAATTGTAAATCAATTTATTAAATTTTGAGATAGATAATGTAGGTTAGATCTTAGTGAATTTGGGACTATTCAATCTTCCCATTTGTGATGAACAATTATTGTAGAAAGTTCAATAATCTTAAATTTACATTAGAAAATAGGTAGAAATAGCTCTACCATAATGATGTCCCCCATAATTTCTACCTCCATTAAAGACATTTTTTTGGTGAGAACCTCCTTGTAAACTATGAAAGTATGCACATAATTTATTCTCTAATATGAAGTGTGTGTTTTCTTTATCCCATACATTATCTTCAAATCAATTCTCTTTAACTATCCCATACATTATCTTGCCAAATGAATTTTCTTTAGTTTTAAGAGATGTTACTAAATGGATGGTAATACTATTAGGGAAAATCTTTGTATTTTTAACTAGAGTGAGTTTGCTAGACCTATTTAAGTTAAATTTATCTATCATCATTCATCATTATTGGATTAATTTTCCATAGGTGGTGATAAAGACAATATCATGCTGATTGTTGATAATGTGACTATGTATTTGTTGATAGGAAACTACATTTAAATGTACACACACACACACACACACACACACACACACACCTATGGCTTACATTTATGTTTTTTGATGTGAACAAGGGAACACTTGAATGGTGTAACAAAAATTTGTTCTTTGATGTTCAATATTCCTAATCAATACCTCTTGTAATGGTTATAATTGATGGGTGATTGTGATGATCATTTGAGCAATACATAAGGTGATAATCTTGACATGCTTGTTAATTGATATTTCATGGTTAACATTGTTATTTATTGTAGATTGGTTTGGTAATTGATGTGTAGTGCCTCTTGTGTTTGTAGGTTGTACCTTGTCTATTTTGTTTTGAGAGATACTTGATACTCTTATTATTTGTACATTGCGATGACCTGAGGGTCAGATGTTATACTGTGATTCAGTACCGTAGATGCTATAATACTATGCTATTCAGTTTATCATATTTGCATGTTGATGCCATCTTGAGATGATAGTAGGTCTATGATGATATTTGATTATCTAGTATTTGGACATATTTTTTGATTATGTGATGTGATGGATTTTATGCTATGGTGATTTACTTCATTCTTTATTCAGTATGTTATATGTGAATGTGAGTGATGTAAATGGATTAATTAGGTATTTAATGTATTATTCCTTTGGCTATGATATTATATTGAATTGCAATTGATTGTATATTTTAGTGTGCAGGATTTATATCCTTGGCAGTGGCCTATGGAGTTAGTGATGTAGCTATTCATTTTACTAATGTTGTCCCTATATGGTCAATGTATCCATATTTTAATTGTTTAATTAATTTTTTTTGGTGGTTTGTTAAATCCAGACTCATCTACATTATGTGATTAGACTAGTGAGCATGTATTTGCATTTAGAGGTTCGCATTGTCGCAAAAGTGTTAAGGAGATTTCTGTGATTTTTGCTTTTTGGGCTTTAATTTTTATTGGATTTAATTTTTGGAACTTTTGCCTTAGGTTACTTCCTATTATGAGGAATAACCTATTTTTTTTTGGGTTGAATTAGAGTTTAGATAATCTAACTAGCTATTTTCCCTAATCGATTATTCACTCGCAAAGTGAATAAGTATTGAAAAAGGGATTTGCTTTCTCACTTTTCAATTTTGCAATTTAGAAATTGGAGAGCTATTTCTAAAATCCCTTTCAGAGGGATTGGTTTTTTGTTCATTGTGAGAGCTATGAGTGTGGGATCTTCATGAGGTTAGTCTCATTGGATTTGGCTTGGGGAGAGCTTGCTTTGCCATTACTTTCAGTAGTATCAGCGAGTTATTTATTTTATCTAGCTTATTTCAATTTTTGCCCCTTTTTTTGTCAAGTAGGGCTTTCCCATTTTCTTTTTTTTTTGCTTCATTTAAGCTTTTTTTTCTAGTAGCAGTTTGTTAGGAGGTTGATAACTAGTGCTCCCCTCTATTTTTGTTTACTAGTTTTGCCCAGTTGGTTTGGTTATGAGCGTTTTCCCTATTTTTGGGATAGGGGTTTGGGGTTTTGCACTGTTATGCTAGTTATTTTTGCATACAGTGCCTGAACCCAAATTTTATTGGATTTTTGAAGGTTTTGTGCCCAAAGACCAAATGAGTTTTCATTTCAAAATTTTTTAGTTTTTGGGGTTTTTACCTTGTTTTGCATGTTGACCTATTTTTTTAGGTTTTCTTGTCATGAATTTGGTCATGGACCTAGATCATCCAATTGGATGTCAGTCAGACCACTATCACATTTTTATGTTGCATTGGGATGTGTGCCACATCCATGATTCCAAGTCTATTTTTGGTTGAGTGATATTTTGTGTTGTGTCTTCATCTAGTCCTTGTGTTATAATCTTTGTGATGGTGGTGTGCCACACATAAGTACGTGATCGTACATTTGTCAAGCGACTTGTGAGGCCAAATATTTTGTGGTACTTTTGGAAGATATGTTCATTGGGGTTGGGTTGGGAATTTGCATGCCTATGGAAACTCCTCATGTGATGAGCATGGGTAAGGTAGGGTAGCATATGGAGGGGGCTTCTATCTCATAGCTTGGTGATCATTGTACCCAAAAGGTTGGTAGAGGAAGTTTTAATCAATTGATAACTAAATAAAATACTGGGTGGTAATAAAACTTAAGATAATAATCTATGCTAGAGCCTTTCTATTAAGGAAGTTGAACTTACATGATCCAAGCTTAGGCTTTTGGATGCTAAGTGACTCTCCATGATGTTAGCTCCTACTTAGTAGCCCATTGAGAGTCTGACCAAGACCTGTAGTTTTTGCATTGTTTATGATCTTGGTTTAAGTCATCATACTATTTGGCATGGGTGTTAGCCATGGATGTTTTCTTTATGTATTTTTTTGGTTGGATCATTATCTCCATCAACACAATGGGAGTGGGCCTATAGGTTCTAGATAGTTGGGAGGCATAGCTACCTTCACCATTGCTGGGGACTAATGTATAGAGATGGTCTCTTATTCTAGTGCGACTATTGCTGGATGTTTTCACTTGGTACTTCAGGTTCTGTAGTATGTTTTCTTGTGATTTATGCTTTCATTGGAATGCTTGTATATTATTTTTAGATGATGTTAGTATTGACACATTTTCTTATTACGATGTTTAGTGTATGTTAGATGATGAGTTGATTTGCAAGATAATCTTATGCTTTACTTCTAGCATGTTAGATTTCCTTATTCTTATGTTGTAGCATATTTTAGTAGTGATGTCCTCATAAGATAGAATTGATGATCTAGTCAGTAGTTTGGGATGTTACACATGGGGGATGGATAGGACCCATGATGGTCTTATGACACTATTATGATTGGGAGGAACTACATACTTAGTTTGGTTGTTCTATTCATTGTGATGTTGTTTTAGTTTATTGTGATGTTATTTTAGTACACTGTGATATTTCCTTCTATACTTTCCCTTCACTACTTTTTAGATGTTTAGATACAAATTCCATCTTACAATTTTTGTGTTCAAGTGCCTATACCTTGACTGTGGATTTGTTACTCCCCAATATGGAGATTCTAAGTTCTTGTTTTATCTTGTAATTCATCCTTAAATTTTTTCTTGTATTCCTGGGTGACCATGTGTTAGCATGGGGCAATACTATAAAGTGTCGCACACCAAAAATAGATCTTTTATGCAATCCAAATTGTATCACATGTCTCTTAGAGAAATTTCATACAATACTCTTAAGTATCACACCCCCTTTGAAGAAGTGTCATATGATACTTGTAAAGTATCACACACCCTTTAGAGAAGTGTCATCTAAACCTTGAAAGTGTCTTCCCCCCTTCTTGAAAAAGATCATATGATACTGGAAAGTATCACATATGGCTGATCTAAAGTATTGCCTAGGTTTTTGAAAAAACTTGTTTGGGTAGACAACGACCAGTTTTTGGTTTGACTCAAACTTTTTGAGAACTATTTTTGCTACCCTCTTAGGAATTCTTAAATCATTTGGCATTGAATTTTAATTTCAAAATGTTTGGATTTAAAATTGGTTGGGTGTCTTTCATGGTAAGTCATTTTAGTCAGTAGTAGTGTTAGGAGATCTGTTGACCTATTGAGATGTTTAGTTAGTCTTCCATTGCAATCATTGTGATCCTTTTATGCTTTATGTCTTATGAAACCATAATTGTTTAAAATTTTTTATCTTGGCTTATATTTATCCTTGTTCCAAGGATCTCTAGGCAGGGCATTACATCTAGTATCAAAGCCCATGTTGCAGCATTGGGATCCTTGTGTTATGTTTGCACTATGGTTTTGTTTACTATTGTGTATTATTATATTATGGTTGCTATTTTGATATCTGGTTAGTCATAGTTTTGATTCATATGCTCATGAGCCAATTGTTCTAACATTGTCTTGTTGTTCCCATAGTGATGCTTCTTGCACATAGATCCAGTCGTCAGGATGGTACCCCATAGTAGTAACCATGGAGAAGAACACCACAAAGAGGGACATTAGGAATAAGAGGGAGAATAGGGTGATAATAAATAGAATGGCATGGGGGCATTGATACCAGTGCTTTAGGAGATTCTTTCTTGGTTGGGCCCTCATGTAGAGGAACATCAATAGGATCATGACTATGAGGAGGTATCCCATCATAGGGATTCCCATCATTCAAATTATAGAGAGGAGGAGCATGAACATGAACATTCCAGTACTCCAACAGGTGGATGAGGGCACTGTCGAGGTGGTAGGGACCACAATAGTGAAGATTCTATTAGGTTGGATATCATAAAGTCTCTTCACCAATCCAAACCACCATTGTATGATGGTAAGGGAGGTGGCCTAAAGGAAAAAACTTGGTTATTAGATATGGAGCACTGCTTCACCATGTACCCGTATTCAACCAATTTGAAGGCTTCTTGTGCGATTATATAGTTGAGGGACCATGTATCAATATGGTGGAATATTGAAGGTCAAAAGCTCTGGATCAAAATTGTAGATCTTACCTAGGAGATCTTTGAGGAGAGGTTTTGAGAGAGATTTTTATCTCCTTAATTCAAAGAAACCCATTCTGATGAGCTCCATGTGATCTAGCAAGGAAACATGACAATGGATCAGTACAAAATCTGGTTCTTTGAGCTAAGGCAATACTCATGCTACAACCATGATGATTTACTCCTCACTTATCATTTCATCCAAGGCCTTAAGGATTCCCTTATTGGATGATGGTAAGGGAGGTGGCCTCAAGGAAAAAGCTTTGTTATTGGATATGGAGCACTTCTTCATCATGTACCCATATTCAACCAATTTGAAGGCTTCTTGTGTGATTATGTAGTTGAGGGACCATGTATTAGTATGGTGGAATATTGAAGGGAAAAAGCTTTGGATCAACATTGCAAATCTTACCTAGGAGATCTTTGAGGAGAGGTTTTTAGAGAGATTTTTATCTCCTCAATTCAAAGAAACCCATCCTAATGAGTTCCATGTGATTTAGCAAGGAAACATGACAATGGATCAGTACAAAATCTAGTTCTTTGAGCTAAGGAAATACTCATGCTACAACCATGATGATTTACTCCTTACTTATCATTTCATCCAAGGCCTTAAGGATACCCTTATTGGAGAAGTCCATATGCATTAGCCTAGGACTCTTGTTCTTGCTACAGAGAAGGCATGTATTATAGAGGAAAATCTAGCTAGAGGTTTTAGTAGCATATTTGGTTCTCAAAACCAAAGTGCTTAGAATTCAGGGTAGGATGCATAGGTTATCCAATCCTTAGGGAAGGGCTAGGACTAGTCAGCACCCTCTCAAGATAATTATCACCATAAGAAAAAGAAGAGTTTTTGGAATAAGGGTGGACAATCTTCTAGTGCTTCAAGAAAGAAGGGAGGTGACTAGAACTAAGGATAGAAATCTCAATAGGATCACCCTCCTTAAAGTGGTTAGTAGAACTCAAGTAGGGGTAGTGCACCATATCCTAGCACTACATAGGTTGGCTATGGGACAAGTTCCATCTTTGTAGGGAATTTTTATTCTTGTGGTCATCCCAACCATAAGTGTTTTGAGTGTTCTATTAAACCATCTTCAAGACTTGGTAAGGTCATAGCAAGATCTAAGCCTACTTTATGAGATGTTGGTAGGAATCACTAAGTCTTTGCAGTGGTTGACAACTGTCAAGTAGATCATCAAGGTATAGTAGTTGAGGCTATAGGTATGTTGCATGTAATTTTATCTTTAGTTTTATTCAACTCAAGTGCTTCTAATTTTTTCATATCACCATCTCTTGTTTAGTGATACAGGCTAGTGGTAGTGTATCAGGTCAATAGGTGGCAGGTTGAGTTAACCATGGGTTCCAAGTAGCTATGGACTTGTTAGTTAGAGGTTTTTTTTATGATTTTGAGAACCTTCACCATCATAGTGGATCTATGCATTCTACGTCTGGGATCGTATGAAATTGTGTTGGGCATGGATTGGTTAGCCACCCATCATGAAAATATCAATTGCCATCATAAGATGGTACAATGTGTTGATAACATAGGTGGGTAGGTGGAACTTTTGGAAGTTTAGAGACTAGTGTCACTTTGAATGATCTCAGTTAATCAGCTAAAGTGGAGTGTGTGGAAAGGATGTTAGTTATTTCTTATTTCTATTAGTGATCTTGAGAAAGCTAAGATCTATAAATGATCATCCACTCCTTCATGAGTATGGAGATATGTTTCCTGATGAGATTTTAGGTATACCACCATAGTGTGACATTGATTTTTGGATTGATCTTATGCCATGAGTGGAGCCAATTTTATGAGCTCCTTACCACATGACTACTCTAGAGTTGAGTGAACTCAAATTGTAGTTGGAGGAATTATTTGCCAAGGGCCATATTCATCCTTGTGTATTTACATGGAGTGCACTAGTCATCATCGTAAAGAAGAAGGATGGTTCTTTGCATTTATGCATTGATTATAGGTAGTTGAATAAGGTGAAGGTGAAGAACCAATATCCTTTGCTGAGGATAGATGACTTGTTCAATCAAATTAAGGGAGCATGATTGGTCTCAAAGATTGATCTAAAGTCAGGATACCATCGAGTTTTTATTTAGGAGACTGGCATCCATCAAACATCTTTTCATACATGATATGGGCATTATGAGTTCATGGTTGTACACTTTGGGTTAACCAATGTACCATTAGTGTTTATGAGTTTGATGAATGGGGTATTTCTCACTTAACTTAATCAGTGTGTGATTATATTCTTGGATGATGTATTGATTTATTTGGAGACTATGGAGGAGCATGAAGTTTATTTAGGTCAAGTGTTGTAGTGCTTGAGAGATCATTAATTGTATAACAACTTGATTAAATGTGGGTTCTTCTAGTTAGAGGTGAAGTATTTGGGACACATCATCATTGGTGATGGAATTACAATAGATTCAAAGAAGATTCATGTTATCATAGATTGGATGGTACCCACTAATGTCTTAGAAGTTCATAGTTTTATGGGATTGGTGAGTTACTACAGTTGCTTTGTGAAGAATTTCTCACAAGTAGCTCCTCCCATCACTTCTCTTCTTCAAAAAGGGAACAAGTATGTTTGGTCAAAGTAGTATGAGGTAGTGTTTAATGCTCTTAAGGAGTCTTTGACTAGTGCACCAATCCTTGTAGTACCTAATCCTATAGGTGACTTTATGGTTTGCATAGATGCTTGTTTGGAAGGTATGGGTGTGGTGTTGATGCAAGATGGTTGAGTGATTGCATATGAGTCTAGAAAACTTTGAGCTTAACTATCCCACTCATGATTTGGAACACAAAACCATAGTGTATGCTCTTATTTGATGGAGAGATTTCCTTTTGGGACACAAGTTTGAATTGCATAGCAATCATAAGAGCTTGCAGTATGTCTTTACTCAGCCAAACTTGAATGCATGATAGTCCTACTAGATGGAGTTCATGTGCTAGTATGAATTTGATGTTAATTACATTAAATGGAAGGAGAATGTCATCTTGGATTCCTTGAGTAGGAGGCAACATGAGGTATCAGTGGTTTCATTGGGGGTTGATTTGTGATGCTGTATCTTAGAGGCTTTACCTAGTGACACTTGGTATCAAGAGGTGAGGGAAAAGATCGAGTCTAGGCATACCCTTGAGGGGAGGTTTTTAGGATATTTTCTTGAGTCTAATGGGCTACTATGACACTTGGGTCATATCTATGTACCTGTGTTAGGTGATATTTGTACCTTAGTTTTTTTAGAAGAGCATCATGTACCATACTTTGCACATCCCAGTGTCAAGAAGATGCATGCTGATCTTAAACAACTATACTTTTGGGCAAGGACAAGATTTGATGTTTCTAATTTTGTTGCTAGATGTCTTGAGTGCTAGAGAGTGAAGATAGAGCATCAACATCTGGTAGGTATTTTATAGCTACATACCATTCTAGAGTGGAAATGGTATATAATATCCATTGATTTTATTATAGGGTTTCCTATGTCATCACAGAGACATGATTGTATTAAGGTGACAGTGGAAAAGTTGTCCAAGGTAGTACATTTTTCACCCATGAGAGAATCCTACATAGCTTCTTCTATAGTGCATGTTTTCTTGGAGGATATTTTTCATTTGCATGGGATCCCTCATCAGATTATTTTAGATAGAGATCCACTGTTTACTTCTGCACTAGGGACATCTCTCCAACATACTTTGGGTGCGCAACTCAATTTTAGTGCAGCTTATCACCCAAAGACCGATGGTCAGACTAAGAGAGTGAATCAAGTTCTAGAGGATATGCTACACATGTATGTAATGGTTAGGTAGGTGAAGTAGGAGGATTATTTATACTTTGTTCAGTTTGCATACAATAATGGGTATCATAGTTCTCTTGGCATGTCATCTTTTCATGCCTTGTATAGTAGACCATGATGTACCCCTTTGAGTTAGGATCATTTAGAGGACTGAGTTCTTTTGGGTCCAAAGATGCTTTAGGATATGGAGTAGTATGTTGTTCACATTAGAGAGCATTTGGTTACTACTCAAGATAGGAAAAAGAAGTATGTAGATGCCTATAGGTTGGATCACCACTTTTTTGTAGGTGACAAGGTGTTTTTGAGAGTGTGGTTGAGGAAGAGCCCCATTCATTATGGGAAAGGCTCTAAGTTGGCACCACATTTTGATGGACAATTTGAGATCCTTGAGAGGATTGGTCCTATTTCTTATTGACTAGCGTTTCCAACTAGCCTATCATGAATCCACAATGTCTTTCATGTTTCTATTTTGAGGCAATATATTCTAGACATGACCCAATTTCTTGATTGGGATGCTTTGTAGGTAGTGGGTGAGAACCTTACTTTGGAGCCCATTTATATCCTATAGCATCGGAGGCTAACCATGTGAGGTCAAGAGATCTAGCAGGTAAGGTTCCAATGGGACCTGAGTGATGAGACTTCAATGACTTGAGAAGATGCTATACGACTGAGGGGATTATACCCCTGTCTATTTGTCAGCTTCTAGGAGTAAGCCTATGCTAGTGGGGGATGATGTAATGCCTCTCATGTTCATAGTCTTTACCTTGTCTATTTTGTTTCAAGAGATACTTGATACTCTTATTATTTGTACCTTGAGATGACTTGAGGGTTAGATGTTATACTGTGATTCAGTATCGTAGATGCTATTCTACTATACTATTCAGTTTATCATATTTTCATGTTGATGACATTTTGAGATGACAATAGGTCTATGATGATATCTAATTATCTTGTATCTAGACATATTTTTTGATTATTTTATGCGATGGATTTTATGCTATGGTGATTTACTTCATTCTTGCTTTAGTATGCTATATGAAAATGCGAGTGATGTAAATGGATTAATTAAGTATTTAATGCATTATTTCTTTGGCTATGATAGTATATACAATTGCACTTGATCGTGTGTTTTAGTGTACATGATTTATATCCCTAGTAGTGGCCTATGGAGTTAGTGATTTAGCTATTTATTTTACCAATGTCATCCTTGTATAGTCAATGTATCCTTATTTTAATTGTTTAATTAAACCTTCTGGTGATTTTTTAAATTTGGACTCATCTACATTATGTGATTAGACTATGAGCATGTCTAGGTATTTAGAGGTTCACATTATTGTGAGAGTGTTAAGAAGATTTCTATGATTTTGGTTTTTTGGGCTTTAATTTTTATTGGATTTAATTTCTAGAAGCTTTGCCTTAGATGAATTCCTATTATGAGGAATAACCTTTTTTTTTGGGTCAAATAAGAGTTTAGTTAGTCTAACTAGCTATTTTTCCTAATCAATTATTCACTCAAAAAGTGAATAAGTATTGGAAAAGGGATTTTTTTTTCTCACTTTTCAATTTTACAATTTAGAAATTGGAGAGCTCTTTTTGAAATCCCTTTTTGAGGGATTGGTTTTCTATTTATTGTGAGAACTTTGAGTGTGGGATCTTCACAAGGTCAGTCTTATTGGATCTGACTCAAGGAGACCTTGCTTTGCCATCACTTTTGGCAGTATTGGCGGGTTATTTATTTTATTAGGCTGATTTCAATTTCTGCCCCTTTTTTTGTCTGGTAGGGCTTTCCCATTTTCTTGTTTTTACTTTGTTTTAGCTTTTGTTTCTAGTAGTAGTTTATTAGGAGTCTGAGGACTAGTGTTCCCTTCCATTTCTATTTTTTGGTTCTACCCGATTGCTTAGGTATGAATATTTTTGCTATTTTTGGGATGGGGGTTTGGGGTTTCATGCTGTTATGCTAGCATTTTGGCATTTGATGTTTGAACTCAAATTTTATTATATTTTTAAAGTTTTTGTGCCCAAAGACCAAATGGGTTTTAATTCTTTAAGTTTTCTAGTTTTGGGGGTTTCTACCTCATTTTGCATGCCACCTTATTTTCTTAGGTTTTCTTGGCATGAGTTTGGTCATGGACTTGGATGATTTGTTTGGATGTTAGTCAAACCACTATTGCACTTTTATGTTGCATCCATCCTCTTGAGTCTATTTTTGGTTGATAGATATTTTATGTTGTGTTCTCATCTAGTTGTTTTGTTATGATCTTCATGATGGTGGCACACCACACACGAGTACATGCACATACATTTGTTGGGTGACTTGCAAGGCCCAATCTTCTGTGTTACTTCTAGAAGTTATGATCATTGGGGTTGGCTTGGGAATTTTCATTCCTATAGGAACTCATTATTGGATGAGCATGGGTAGGGTAGGGTAGCGTATGGAGGGGGCTTCTATCTCATAGCCTGGAAATCATTGTGCCTAGAGGGTTGGTAGAGGAAGTTTTGATCAAGTGATAACTAAATAAAACATTGGATGGTAATAAAACTTAAGATAATAATTTGTGCTAGAGCCTTTTCATTCAAGGAGTTGAATCTACACCATCCAAGCTTGGGCTTTTGGATGCCAAGTGACTCTTCATGAAGTCAGCCCCTACCTAGTAGCCCATTGAGTGTCTGACTAGGACCTATAGTTTATGTATTGTCTATGATATTGGTTTTAGTCATCATACTATTTGGCATGAGTGTTAGCCATGGATGTTTTATTTACGTGTATTTGTGGTTGGATCATTATCTCCATTAGCACAATAGGTGTGGTCCTATGGGTTCCATGTGGTTGAGAGGCATAGCTACCTTCACCACTACAAGATATCGATGTACAGAGATAGTCTCTTGTCCTAGTGCCACCATTGCTAGATGTTTTCACTTGGTAATTCGGGTTCCAAAGTATGCTTTCTTATGATTCATGCTTTCATTGGAATGCTCATATATCATGTTTAGATGATGTTAGTATTGACACATTTCCTTATTATGATGTTTAGCATATGTTAATGATGAGTTGATTTGTAGGATTATCTTATGCTTTACTTCTAGAATGTTAGATTTCCTTATGCTTATGTTGTAGCATGTTTTAATAGTAATTTCATCATAAGATAGCACCAATGATCTAGTTGGTAGTTTGGGATGTTATGCATGGGGGATGGCTAGGACCCATGATGGTCTTATGATTCTATTATAGTTGGGAGGAACCACACAATTACTTGGTTGTTCTGTTCATTGCAATGTTGTTTCAATTTATTGTGATGTTGTTTTAGTACACTACAATGTTTCCTTCTATACTTTCCCCTCACTGCTTGTTAGATGGTTAGATGCAGACTCCATCTTATAGCTTTTGTATTCAAGTGCATATACCTCAACTGTGGATCTAATACTCCCTAGTGTGGAGGTTTTAAGTTCTTATTTTTATCCTATAATTCATCCTTAGAGTTTTCTTGTATTCCTGAGTGACCATGTGTCAGCATGGGGTGATATTATAAAGTGTCACATGCCCAAAAGAGATCTATCATGTGATCCGTAATTGTATCGCACGTCTCTTAGAGAAATGTTGTATGATACTCTTAAGTATCACACTTCCTTTGAAGAAGTATTGTATGATACTTGTAAAGTATCACATGTCCTTCAGAGAATTGTCACACAAACCTTGAAAGTGTTGCCCCCCTTTTTGAGAAAGGTCATACGAACTTGGAAAGTATCGTATAGGGCTGATTTAATGTATCACTTGCTTTTTTGTGAAAACATGTCTAGGAAGATAGTGTGCACTTTTCAATTTGACCCAAAATTTTCAAGAAGTTTTTTGGCTACTCTCTTAGGTGTTCTTCAATCCTTTGACATTGCATTTTTATTTTAGAATATTTTGATTCAAAATTAGTTGGGTTTCTTCTATGGTCAGTTGTTTTCATTAGTAGTGGCATTTGGAGATCTGTTGGTGTCAGGATGTTTGGTTAGTAGTCCATTGTGATCTTTGTGATACTCTTATGCTTTTTGTCATGTGTATCCATACTTGTTTAAATTTTTTTTTATCTTGGTTTATATTTATCCTTGTTCCAAGGATCTCCAAGTGGGGCATTACATGATGCTCTATTTGGTTATCTCCTTAATGATAATAATTGTTGGATGATGATGTTGCTTGTCTTATCATGTTGCTTGCTTACTTTATTATCTCATCTTTTTATGATTAATGATAAGGATTTGTATTCATATATGATCAATGGATGGATGCTATCATGTGACAATCATATCTTCATTAGGAATCCTACTTCATGTTTGCTCGATGATGATCAATAAAGGATATCATCTAAGGACATGGAATTATCATTTATTACTAAAGTCCTGATTCACATACTGATAAGGTGGGTGTTAGGCATCCAAATGATTGTTATACTTTATAACATATGAGCTCAATATTTGGATCATACTTCAGTCCTATGTTGATGAAGGTACTTGATCTCAATTATCTTGTGTACTTACTTGAAGCTAGATAGTAGAATCATCATATGTACAAGACTTCATGATTTTCCTTCGTAAAACCTTGATGATATTGAATTTATTGAAAGAACATACAAATTACCTTCTTCAACTTTTTAACTACTATGTACAATTTGCTAATTTCTATTTAGTATATTGAGGTGCTCAAGGTCTGTCACCCCTTTACCACATATGTGTTTCATTGTTATCTTATTCTTAGGTTAACAATGAGGGCATCAAAAATACAAATAATTATGAGTGATGTACCTTATAATTTTCTAATTGAATTAGAATTTGGCTTCAGGCTTTTCCCTTCATAAAATATTGATTCTTCTGTACAACTTGATGATCAGTTATGAAATGGACACAATGAGTCTTAAATACTTCCATCCAATCAGTTCAAACCAAATTTTTATGGTTATGAATATTGGGAGGCCAAAAAGGCATTTTTGACAACTTTTCCAAAATTGCATTTTTGCATTTTTGCAATTTCTTGTCAAATATGACAACTTTTTACATTTTTAATCCTAATGAACACCAACTAATCCCAAACCTTTAGGAATGGTAGGAAATGCATTTCTAAGGTGAAACAAATTTTTTTTCCATTATTGAACACCAATACACTCAAAAACCAAGAATTTGGTGTTTTAGTGATGAAGTTCAAAAACCAGTGAAATAAAAAATATTTAAGAATTTACATCTTCAAGAAGAATTAAGAACAAAGTGACACAAAGGAGGATATTAACAAAGAGAATTGTAAGAAAAAAAAATTTCATTGATTATAATATGGGTGAATTTGAGTGGGGTGACCAAATTTTTATTTCAAAACCATATGTGTAGATATAAACATTAAGTAAAACATGTCCAATATTTTTGTAGATATACACATTAATTAAACCAAAATTTTCATTCAAAACCATATGTGTAGATATAAACATTAAGTACAACATGCCCAATATTTTTGCATATATACACATTAATTACACCAAATTCTTTTTTCAAAACCATATGTGTAGATATGAACATAAGTACAACACGTCCAAAAATTTTGCAGATATATTTTCCTATGAAGAAACACCACAACAAGCAATATCAACTTAGATAAAACTAATGAGACAATTGCTAGATTGTGCTCTTAGTTCTAAAGAAAAGTTGATAAATATAATTGTCCTTGCAAAAAGTTTAAGGGCTTAAAGAATCAAAGAATTCTAATCACAATAGCCCAAAGTCATTGTAGGCAACATGCTCACGTTGAAGGGGGTATGATTTTTGTTGATTGGTGAATGTGGAGGTGGTAGTGGATTAAAATTTTATTGTACATTATGTGACATTGTTAGGTAAGAAAAATGCATATTATGTTCTACTATTTAATCAAATACTTGTAAAAATAAAAGAAACAAAAAGAGTATGCCAATTTAACCCATTTACTTGTTATTGCAATAGATCCCCCTTTAGTGTAGTAGCCTTGTGCTGCTCAAAATAGGAGACATAATAATTTGACATTACATGTGACACAAGAGGAGAATAAGGAAGATATTGATGCTCCTATTAGCCTTTCCCTTAAGAAAGCTTAGAAAAACAAAAAGAATAAATGATTTTAAAAAAAATGCTCTTTGATAAACTATTTTGATAAACTTTGTTAGATAATGAAAGAACATTTTTAAAAGTAATTATCTATGAATGTTGTGTAATAATATTGACTTTTATGTCATGTTAATGAATATTGTTATGTGTTAATGAAGTCTTGATTAGTACTGTGTATTAATGAATTTTATATCATATTAATGAATATTATGTGATTGTATTGATTGAATTTTATAGTTCATAAATAGATGAATGAATGAATGATGTCTATGTAATTAGATGTTAATGGGGAATTTAAATTGATTTTAGGTGGAGGGGGGGTGAGGCTAGATGATCTTCCACCTTCATATGGTTGGCCTTGTTAAGTAGAGAATATTAAAGTATTCCCAAAATTGAGTGAAGCTCAAACTAACATACCTTCGTTAATTAATCAATTTCATTCATTGTAGGTCTAGAATGATGGGATGATACTCTATGATATAGTTATGAATCTCTAGAGGAAGATTAGATGCTCAATCTTCTAGCTTCAAAAACTTTACCACTTACCTCATTTTGGGCCTTGCAGATGGATCTCGATGGGAGCACCACAACTCTATCCCTACCAATTCTTCCATTTCAGCCTTCTCAAACTCCAAATTTAACTTTATATCTGCAACATCCAAAACTTTCCTTTGACCATAGAGATCCCATATCCACTCTACAAGCCTCATATGATGCTCTTGCAAGCTCACATCTACTTCTCTCTTTCCTATAGCAATTTTGAGGGCCACAACCCCAAAACTATAAACATATGATTTAGGGCTGGTTCTTCTTGTCATCGCACACTTAGGAGCTAGGTAACTAAGGGTTCTAGCTACAATTATAATATGAGACAAATTATTGTGCTCCAACATCTTGGCTAAATTGTAGTATTAAAATTAGAGCTTTCATTTCCTTTGTTTGATACAATTGCAACAACATCAATTTACCATAGAAAGAATCTCATGTATGTATACAACTTGGGCCCAACTATTCATTAAGAACGAACTCAAGGCTAAGTTGAAGGAGTTGATGCTTGATCATAGAAAGTGTTCAAAGCATCTCAAACTCACCGAAAAAAAACATGGCTAAGCTCACAGAAGGTACATAACCTTTCATTTGGAGAATGTTCCTTAGCAAGAAAAAGTGATCATATATTTGAAAAGCAATAGTCACTAAGATTGTAAACACAACCTCACTTTTGAATACCTAGAATTATTCCATTTCATTCATCCAAAATTCTCCAAAAAATCAATGGGTTGAACAATGAACCCATAAGTAGACTCACACCAAGAGATTGGAGCTAAGCCATAATCTTGCCTTCAAGGTTTGTGTCTTTAAGGAATTTTTAGTCATAGAGAATTTAACAAGAGAATTTTCCTAGAGAAGTTTTCTAGAATTATCTCTTTTTAGCAGTGATGCCATTTGAAACAACTATGCAAGCAAGAATATATGCTACAATAGAAATGGAAACTGGTGGGTGGCAACAAGGAAAATATACTCCTTTTGAACAAACATTAGCATATTGGAATGTATAATAGGCTAAGTGTGCCACCAAAATGACTATGCTAAGGAAGGGGACAAGACAAGAGACAAGAACATTATATATAGGATTGCGAGTGAATATCTTAATAAATCTAACAAGTATTTCCCCCATTTTAATGGTAATTGCTTGTTTGATTCTGTTGTATAATTTTCTTGGGGCTCCTCTTTTTTACTTTTCTCATGTTTAATTTTGACTCTTACTTACTACAACACAAGTGTGCATATATATATATATATATATATATATATTTCATAAATAAATATTTGAACTTGTTCTTTGATGGCATGATAAGATTAAAGTCAACAATTCATAAACCTGGGAAAAGATTGATTGGTTCATTTATCCTAGAGCCTCTTTACTATATTCTTCTCTACATGTTAAAATAGTCTAGCAGTTTTTTGAATTTCTTAACACATTCTAGTTAAATTTACTTTCAAAATGAAGAGAAGTTTTTAATTGTGGATTCATAACAAAGATCTATTGATATCATAATAATTCTTGCAATATATGAATTTCAGATTTTACATAGAATCATTCATAAAACATAGGGCACAACTCATGCTTTAAGGACACTTCATACAAAAGATGTATATTGCAATCTTGACATTTTATGTCAATTTTTACTAATTAAATTATACACATGTATAATTTGAATTTCTTAACATGTTCTAGTTAAATTTACTTTCAGAATGAAGTGAAGTTTTTAATTGTGGATTCATAACAAAGATCTATTGATATCAAAATAATTCTTGAAATATATGAATTTTAGATTTTACATAGAATCATTCATAAAGCATATGGCACAACTCATGCTTTAAGGACACTTGGTACAAAAGAAGTATATTGCAATCTTGACATTTTATGTCAATTTTTACTAATTAAATTATACACATGTATACTTTATATTATGATATGTGTGAATATATGTTTATATTTTTGAGAGATGCCTTCTTCATTTAATTTATTTGTTTAGATCAATGCAAAAATAGGTTTTTAAGGGACCCAAAACCCTTTACAAAAGTTAAAGATAAGCATGACACATCAATAGGTTTTACAAGGACTTGAAACCTAAAGTTCACCACAAAACATAAAAAAACCAAGTTTTACAAGGACATAAAACCACAAGAGTAATCCAATCAGAAACAAACCCAGGTTTTACAAGGACTGGGAACCTAGAGTTTTTTAAAAAAAGCTAGAAACAACAAAAAATAGAACCAACAAACCAACACAGATCGGAAACCAAAACACCAATGAAGTCGACTAGCTCCTAAAGAAGCTCTTTAATGATCTTCACTAGCTCCTTGCCTACCTCTATAGTACTCTAAATTGTATCAACCATAGGATACCTAGGAACCTTAGGAGCCTCAATAACCTTTTTCTTCATACTTTTCCTTGTTCTCTTATTTGGACCACCTAGACTCTTAGCTCCAATAGTATCAAGAGACATAATCTCCTCATTTATTTTCTTTCCTAAATTGGCTACTGCAACACATCAATTGAAAGTAACAAGCTCCATCTTCTGCCCACTATCCTTGATCAAATGTTGGAGTCTAGTTCATGCTCCTTAATTTTTTTAGGAATATTCCCAACTTGGCTTTTTAGATGGACTTTTATAATTCCTTTGTGATCCAACTCTTTCTACATATCCCCAACTTTTTTATTTAGCACCATAGTCTAATTATAGGGTCATGAATCAGCTTGAAGAGACACATTGGCTTTAAGGTTGGCTCTATGGAGGAAAGGCAAGTTCACCTAATGAGAATCAACAAACCTATTCCAAAATTCAATGGTAGTATCCTTGTTATCCTTGATATTGACCTAGTTTTTTAGCATTAAAGTCATGCTTTTCCTTAAAATCCTCTTTATTCTCCTTACTTAGGTTGTGCTCTTTCATGATAAGGAATTTTCCATCATTGTTCTTTTGAGTTTCCATGTCCATTTTATCCTTAGTGGAATCCATTTTAGTGGATTTAGGGTGAGCACTTTGGTTCCCCTCTTCATTCCCCGAAGCTTCCAACCTGACATTAGACTTTATTTTACTTTCTTTACGTATTATCCTTTTCAGCAGTACATCTACTTCTAGAATAACCATCCAAATTTGAGCTGAGGTCCCCCATTTCCATTATATCATCATCTTTAGTAGTTTTATTAGACTCCATAACTTCCTCCACATTTTTCTTCTTTATCTCACTTTTGTTACCCTTCTTGGCAACCTTAATGTTGCTAACTCCCTCCTCATTTTTCACCTTAATTCTCTTTGCATAAGGTTCATTATCACAAAATTTATGCTTCTTTTCCACACCAAGACAAGGTTTAGCAACTTTATTTTTATAGTAATTTTCAATAAGTAAAATTAACCCCTCATGGAGTACAGATATAGAATCCTTCTTCCTATGGGCTTGGAGACTTTGAATCAAAGAGAGCTTCAAATAAAATGGAAAAGATAACTTGTCTTTATACTAAAAGTGATTTAAGAACATAAAATGAAACTTGTGTACCCTCTTAGATCTTCTATCAAGGATGAAATACTCATGAATGTAGGGTAAAACATCCCTCCACATAACTTTAATCTAACTTAGGTCATAGAAATTGCCACTCTTCTCCATATTTTTCTCCTCTTCATCACTTTTTTGGAATTCCTTGAAGGAAACATTCAATATGCTGGTCTCCTTGCTAAATTTTAGGCCCTCCATAGGAAGTCCCATAATCTCAACAATAAATTCCTTAGACAATTTAATAGTAACCACATGGATCGTAACCCTATCTTGAATCTAGTTCTTGTAAAAATACTTTGTAATGTGGGGCTTGTAACCTTGGAGCTTCTTAATATACATCGTTACTTTCCCTTTTTGTAGAATATCCCACATAACTGAATTTTCCTTCCATTCCTTGCATGTCTTCAACTCTTGTTTCCTCAACTCTCCTCCCATCTCATATTCAACTTTGCACTTGCAACTAATCTGAGAAATGATAACCAAAAAAGAGAATAAAGTGTATTTAATTTCCAAGAAACTTTTAACCTTGAAAATGCGACTAGTACTTTCCATGATGGAAAAATTATACTACCTTGGGATACACAAATAATCCACCATAAAACCATCACTTCTCATCATAAATTTCTCAATGTTGAGCGATATTTCCTTTAATAGCATGTGTCATATCATAATTAACAATTGTCACCAACTCACACTCCTTGCTGAGGTCATCTTGCCAACTCATCTTTGCTTCCCTATAGACCACTTGATTCTCTATCTAGTTAGTGAATTTGTTACCTTCACAAAAGATATGAGTAATAATAACATTATCAAAAAATTTAATAAGCTCTTTTATTTCCATGATGCTGCCCTCAATGTTCCAAGTTATTAGACTCTTATTATTCAACATACTGAAAATATTAAGAGAATCCCCTTCCAACCATAAATGTTGACATCCAAATTCCATAGCCATCCTCACCATGAATAGAGCAGCCATAGCCTCAACTTTATGAAAATAGAATGACCTATAGGTATAGAAATAACATCCACTACTCTCCTATAATGGTCTCTCAATACTCACTGCATCTTGCATTTCTAGGATCTCCTTAAGCTAAACCATCAAAATTACATTTAACCCATCCCAAAGGAGGAGATCTCCATTTTACATATTTTCTCTAGTCATTCTATTTAGTTTTAATACCTTTACCACTCATAGGATTACTTAATTGGGTTTTATACAAAAAAAAATTCTGAGACTTGAAATTCTCTTTAATAGCTCTAATAAAATTTGACCCAAAACCCAATTAGGAGTTTCCTTATTTTGAAGATTCCATTGTTCCTTTCTTTCTAGATACCCCACTAGAGATGGGGAAGAGATATCTTCTAGACAAAACCAATATCAACATCCTTTATAGGACATATCCAACTCTAAAAAGAGTGACCAATGTTATTATGTTGAACCCAAGTGATGTTCCAATAATGAAGAAGATAACTCCAAACATTCTAGCTAAATCTGAAATTAAAAAAAAGGTGATTCCTATCTTCTGAATCCGACATGCAGAGACAACATATGTTGACCAAATAAACCCATCTTTTTCACAAATCATCCATAGTTAAAATTTTATTTTGAAGCATTGTCCAAAAAAAGATATTGATTTAGGAATAAGTCCTTTGATCCACACATTATCCCACATTGGAGAATTACCCTTGTCCTCAGATCTAAACATAGAAGGGAACTTGAAGCATCCTCTAGGTTCAATCCCCCAAACCATAAGATCCTCTTTCTATGGATAAAGGCTGCAAGCATTTAGGGAAATCTGGATATTGGAAAGTTCTTGATTAATCATAGCAATATTAATCCACTCATAGTTAGTCCAATAATTATCCACAAATTCACCATAAATCTATTTGTAAATTTCTATAGAATTCAAATCCTAAAAATCCTCTATTACCAGTGACCTCCATTTGATATTAGTTTGATAATTTGGTTCATTACTTTGGATAGCTAATAGGCACTTAGATGCTTTTGATAGTTGTTCATTAAATCCAACACTAATTAAAGAAATGTGTCCAAATAGAAATCAACTTAGATTAACTAGTAGGGACCAATAATTTAAAATATTAAAATTATTTAATCAATTAAATGCAAGAAAATAAATGTATTTATTACAAGAGTACTTAGCTATGTTACTTGTTGTAGAATCCTATTTAAGTGTCAAAAATGCTTGTGTTGCTCTAAACTTGTGCGTGGACCTTTCGTTGCATGGACATGTCTTATAAAATATAAGTTGAGAAGTTTAGAATTTGATCCAGTGTATGCGATAATGTATCAAGAGATTTGGAATAACAATCTAGGGATCAATGACAAAAGAGATTTGGTATGGGATGTTGGCCAATTTCACACACAATTATTCCACTTATAAGTTGATCATTATATTTACATTTGTAATCAAGTTGGGCCCAAAGATAAGGGTAAAGGACTTGTATGTATTTTCACTATTCTAATCATAAATTTTCTTCAGTGTTAGTTTTCCTTGAAAGCTTATTTCTACACTTGTAGTACTTTTCTTAGAATAGAGGATTTATTTTATTTTGTTTAGCTAGGGATAGTGACCTGTCTTTTCTAAAAATGTTTCTTTTTTTATAGTGGTATTAGATCTTGTATTCATCTTACATCCCAATGTGTGATTTAATGGTGAAAAATATTTGTATCTTTTGACTGAAAAGACAAGATCTATATGCTTTTTAGAAGAAATTCACATGTTTAATGATTGGATGTATTAGAATAGAACATGAGACAAAATATATCTAAGGAAATTGATTGTCATGAACAAATTGTGAGACTTCAATATACACCATTCTAGTCTTCTTGCCTCCTCCTCTCTCTCTCTCTCTCTCTCTCTCTCTCTCTCTCTCTCTCTCTCTCTCTCTCTCTCTCTCTCCCCCCCCCCACCCTGCACCCCTACTTCCCTTGAATTTTTCATGATTAGTGTTTTTATGATAACCCTTCGCATGAGTTGTGAGACACCAAGACTTAAAAGGTCACTATCTGAGTATTGTTCTGAATAATATTAAGAATGTAGCTTCATTTGGATTGAAGCATGTAATACATCATATATATATATATATATATATATATATATATATATATATATATATATATATATATATATATATATATATATATATATATATATATATATATATATATGTATGTATGTATGTATATATATATATATATATATGTATGTATGTATATATATATATATATATATGTATGTATGTATATATATATGTATATATGTATATATATATGTATACACACACACATATATATGTATGTATGTATGCATATGTATGTATTTGTGAATGATAATTCAAGGCAATACATTGTGATCATGCACAATAACAAGCATGATTAGTATCGGTGCTTTTGAGAAATTCATTAGTTAGCATAATATTTGGTTAAGGCCACAAAGGACCATGACTCCTCATGTCATAAGCCATGGGGGGAGTCATGTCTCTTCATGGATTTAACCCCTTGCAATGTATATATTATGAACATCGATGAATGTTGGATAAACAAGATCAATAAAAGTGGTAATTATGTTATCTACAATAGCCATTCGATATACCATACTTAATTATTATTCAAGGAAATACATTGTGATCATTCAAGTCATAGATTAAGAAGATATTATTGGTACAATTCAGAATAAATATATTGACAATTATGATATATATACAATCTTAGTCAAGTCTAAGCTATACATAATACAAAATATGATCATATATGTATATATATTATTCAAGGAAGAATATCAATATCTAAATCTAAGATAATTTGATAGTACCTGACTATTAAAATTTTCTATCAAAGATCCATATTCCTTAACAAGTAAAAGCATGATAAAGTTATGAAATACAAGTCTCCTCTAGAATTATGCTTGCATAGCTTGCTACCTCATGTGATGAAAGGTTTTAGTCACAAATATATACTATATCTAGCACTCATGTGGTGTATATTATACTCCAAAGTTGCCTACAGATTTATGCCATTAGAGCTTGTTACCCATTTGACCAAAGCTTCTACTCACTCTATAAGAACCATCCATTGTCTTCATGGGGTGACTTATGTAACATCATTTTATAAGCATTTATCTTGACCAATTTGTAGTAGGTATTCATCTCTTATGAATCTTAACTATTCCCTCAAGATTAGAAACTATTTGTCTCCAATGCTTCTTCGGGTATTATAGTCATACTAACACTTAAAGGAAATGATGAAAAATTAAAAATGTGCTGAAAAAAAATTTAAACTTCTTGTCATGTTGTGTGTTCATCTAAATAGGACCAATGGATTAACTAATAATTTGATTATTTTCAATAGAGAGCAATATGACAATTTGTTCAAATGGTTCTATGATTCATCACTAAGCTTAATGTATTGTGTTTTTGACTCATTTAATACTTTGAATTATTTATTATTGGAAGGGTTACATGGATGTATTTGTAAATTTTATGAGTACTTGTGATTCTTTCATCTTGGTGAGCTCTCTTGTTTAACTTGCAAATCTTTGTAGATGAGTTTCAAAGGAAGAATCTCTTGATTTTAATGTTGAGTTTCATGCAATTATGAGGTTAAAATATCGATGAATATTGGTTATCTTGTAAACATCAATTAAAAGGGTTGTGGAAAGGTGAAAAAATTTAAGTATCTTCCTTTTTTACTTTCTTAAATCTACAAGTTAAATGTTTTACTAATTTCTAAATGTTTTATGTTAAACATGCTCCTATGCACCTAAGAGAGTTAATCATTTTAGGGTGCACCAAATTCTCGAGATTTCCAATTCAATAGGATGTCCTAATGTGTTGAAAAACATAATAGTAATATAAGACCAAAATTTAATGATCATTCTAGAAGGATTTGACCATCTTCAATCCTTTAGATAATCATTTAGCTAATCAATGTATAAGATGTTGTTCATTTCTATTTATGCTTCATATATAGGTATATTAAATTTTTAAAATATATTAGGTAGAACACTTTTTAAACATATAGCAAGTATTATCTCTATTGTATTATGTGAATGATGTGAGATACCTATTGGAGCGTACAACATTAACAATTTAGAACTCTTTCATCAACATCATATGTAGAATAAATTCTTGATTTGCACAATTTGTAGTATCATGGAGGAACCAACTTTGGTCATACAATGAGAGGTGAGCTGAAAGCTATGGGGTTTGTCATGGAGAAGGATGGGAAGGACGATGATGAAGACAAGATGGAAGAGGACACCATAACGAACATAACCCAAAGCCACTTGGATCAAAGCTATTAGAAGAACCATGAGCTAATAGTAGAGGAGATTCAAAGAGCCTATGAAGTGACAGAGATTTAGAGAGCCTATTTTTTGTTCTAGCCTTTCTATTGGCTATCATTCTATTGTTGGGCTTCTTTTTTTAATTTGCAACCCTTTGTTATGTAAGAACTTTTGGGTTTCAAGATCCCTATAAAACCTATTTTTCTTAATCAAAAAATTTGGTCATACAATAGGAATCCCCTTTATTACTACAAGCTATGAATATGATGCCCCAATCAATGAATATGGTATGTTATTTCTTCTAGATAAGGGTAAAAGATTAATGTCCAATTTTTTTAATGGGGATGTTTTTGTTTTTGTTATTGTTATATATCTCAATAGTTCTTTTCATAATTGGAGATGCTAGAATTCAAGGCAGTGTTACTGCAAAAAGGAGTGATGAACACTTTGAATTGTATTAGGGGAATAATGGTAGTATTTAAAAAGAAAATGTTGTTGTAACAAGTCTCAAAACATATACAAGGTTTCAATCCCAATAAGTTAGAGAAGGTGAAAGAGAGAGAGAAGGTTGAAGTTGAGGTTGAGGTTGAGGTTGTAATTGTGGCTGTGGGCAATTTTGTGCCTTAGGAAACAATACCTTCTTCTCTCTTGCCTCTCGTTAACCATGTCAAAGTAGTTGTCAATCATGATCTATTTTTCAAGTCACTCAAATAGTTCCATTCCACTGTGGGCTCCAAATATCAGTAAGTTTTGTATTGTTTTTCATTGTTTACTCCTCCTACTATTTTAGTATGCTTAAGTTATAGAAGTGCAGTGGATTCAAGATTTTGTTTGGGTGCACTCTACTATAATTTTTTCTCATTCTATGAGTTCAATTAATCTTCAATTGTGAAAGATAGTTATGGCTTTGAGACATTATACATTAATGCTTGGGTGAATGTGAAAAGTAGTCAATCTGATAGTAAAAACCAATCAGATTATTTTATTAGGTTATTCCTCATAGTTATTTTCTATAGGGTAATATTTCCTTTTTAACAAAGTTATATAAAATTATATAACTAGTTATAGAAATTTGCTAGTTCACCCTTGGTTTTATTTGAATTTGAACTCCTTTACACTATAATTTATTAATGAACACCTTATACATTGATAAAGGAAGGTAATAGATGATATTATCCACACCCAAGTTTGATACGATTTAAGGTAATCTATTTTGAGCACTAGTTCAATATTGAGAGTTGACAAGAGTATGAAGTTATTGTTATGGATTTATTTTAATGTGTATAAGATTGTACTTATCTAATTTCTATTTTCTAGTTAAACCTCTATATTCTACAGTGGCCTACTGATGATTTTTTTGATATAATATCATAGTACTAGTGCGTGCTTATTTTGGTCATAGATGGGTCATATACACTCTTCCCTGAATGTGTGCTAGGCTATGAATCCTTTCCTATTTGAATTCTTGAAATATGTAATTGATAATTCTCCTCCAATTTTCTAGCTTATATATAGATATGATTTCTTTATCTTTTCTCCTCAATATGTTTCAATGGACTCTTTCTTGATAAAATTAAGTGATCAAGTGAACCAATGAATGCACAAGTAGCTATGTTTCACACCATCATTGCCTTGTATAGGTCACATTAACTGAAGCACTAAAGGTGTGGACATGGTAACCCTCATTCAAAAAAATATTGGTGGGTTCAAAAAAAAATTTGGGTTTAGATTTATTGTTATAACTTTAGGGGTGGATGGTGTAAATCACTTCGATGTTGTGGTTAGAAATCATGTAAGCATTGGCCACACTAATTCCACCAAACATTCAGCGGATGTTGCGAAACCCTACCTTGAATTCTCTATATATTCTTTGATGCCCTACCTCACTTAAACCATTGAATAAGCATTGGAATCCATCATTTGACATTTCTTTTAACCATTAATGAGATTTATTTTGCATAGGTTCATCAAAAACCTCAATCGATAGAAATGTTGTTTCTTCGTTCAAGGAAAGTATATTGCTCTAATATATAGTGATCCCTTTTATAATTAAGCAAAGAAAATGCAAAAAAAATGTAGCAATGTGTGATAAAGGGAGGCTTATCACTATAACATATAGTGATCTTTGGAAAATAGAAAACAAATATAATCATTACAATGATGAGTGATAGAGATGTTGTATTGCTATAAGTCATGGAAATGAGTTTTTTAGTGATCGAAATGGAGGAGATGTCACTATAGAATATAGTGAACTCTTCTATCATTATATAAAGAAGGCCTAGTATTGACACAGTGATGAGAAATGAGGAAAGTATATCACTATGACATATAGCCATCCCTTTTATTTCTATGTGAAGAAACTGCAAAAATAATATAGCTGAGTGATATTGCTATAACATATAGAAATCATCAACAAATTTTTTTTTAAAAAATTGTTACAATGATGAGAAATAAAGATGTTGTATTGCTATAAGTCATGTTGATGAGTGTTTTCAGTGATAAAAAAGGAAGAGATATCACTATAGAATACATAAAACTCTTCTATCACTATACAGAGAAGGCCTAATCTTCACATAGCAATGAGCGATGAGGAAAGCCTATTGATATGACATATAGTAATCCATTTTATTGCTATGCAAAGAAATTGCAAAAGCAATATAGTGATGAGCAATAAAGGAGGCTTATCCCTATAACACATGGTGATCATCGGTAAATGGAAAACAAATATAATCATTACAATGATGAGAGATAGAGATGTTGTATCACTATAAGTTATGTTGATTAGTGTTTTTAGTGATAAAAAAGGAGGAGATATCACTATAGAATATAGTGAAATCTTCTATCAAAAAGGAGGAGATATCGCTATAAGTCATGGTGATTAGTATTTTTGGTGATAGAAAAGGAGGAGATATTATTATAGAATATAGCGAACTCTTCTAATGAAAAGGAGGGAATATCACTATAAGTCATGGTGATGAGTGTTTTCAGTGATAAAAAAGGAGGAGATATCACTATAGAATATAGGAAACTCTTCTATCAAAAAGGAGGAGATATCACTATAAGTCATGGTGATGCATGTTTTTTGGTGATTGAAAAGGAGGAGATATCGCTATAGAATATAGCGAACTCTTTTATTGAAAAGGAGGAGATATCTCTCTAAGTCATGGTGATGAGTGTTTTTGGTGAGAAATAAAGGAGGCTTATTGCTATAACATATAGAGATCATCAAAAAATTGGTCAAAATTTCAACCAAATAAAAAATTGGTCAAATTTTTTATAAAAAAATAATGAAAAAATAAATTTTCAAAAAATTGACCAACAAGAGTAGAAAATTGGACCAATTTTCATCAAAAAATGAGTCAAAATGTACTAATGACACACACAAAGCTTGCATATCACATGTGGATGAATTTCTCATAAACATACAAGGATATTAGAGAGAAGGTTATAGACTTAGAGAAAGGACTAGTTGAAGATGAAGTTATTAAATTGTACAAAGAAACTATTGGAGACATGGGTAACTCAAATGTTAAATCATGATACTAGAAGAAGAACATAAACATGATGACCAATGGTGTTATTGATACAAGCATTTCCATGTGGTAGGTGTTGCATGAAATCCACCAAACCCTTGTTACCAATAATAGTTCCAATAAAAACCATCATACCACCAATAAATATCCTATCAACAACAATCATACTAGCAACCCACATATCAACAATATGTGCCAACATTTACTCAACAAGTGACATTATCAAACAAATGAAATATTTGTACCATATTGGAAGAAGCCATGTATCTAGAACAACCCAAACCATTTTTTCATTCCCCTTTGTGAGCCCTTGGATGTTGTCATTGACAAAATGGTGAAAGATAACATTTGGTTATTCGTACAAACACAACCACTTGACAAAAGTCAACCTAAACCCACATGGTACAAAATAAATTATGTGCCTATCATTGAGTCAAGGGACATACCATAGTGAAGTGTATGTAGCTCAAGGGTTACGTGCAAGATCTTATAGACCACAAGAAAATTATAGTAGGAGAAAATGCACAAGCTTCTGTAAATGAAGGATTACTAATTTACCAAAATGTATTCCCATTGCATAAAAACAACTTAAGAAAGGCACCCACCTAGAATACCAACAACACCATTAACAACAACACTATGAAAATAAATAAATAATGAAAATTACAAGAAAAATGAATTTTTTGAAAAAAAAGATTACACTAAAACCTACATCAACTACAATAGTTTAATTAGGTGTATATCCCAATATGATCCCTCTTTCAATATCATTCATATCAATGATCTTAAAAGTTAATGTGTTGTTACAACCTAGAGAGGTTAGATATATATCACATGTCCACCTATAGTTTCTTCCTTAGGTGAACAATAAACATTCAAGGAACATCTTGGGAATACATCATCTTAGATATCAATCTTGGATCTCTTTTGTGTTAGCCCACTCCATCAAGAGATCCTCAACATCATTCTCCATGAATCCTCTATACCCATGACTACTAATGAAATTGAATTCAAAATTCTTGTGAGACACCTATCAACAATATGTACCATATCATTTATACCCTCTGACATCCCTAAATTTAGATTAGACCACAACCTTCTACTCTGCATCACCATCATGGTCTCTAACTTTTTTTGTCAAGTGGGTCATGATAGATAATAGGTCAACCCTAAACTTGCGTACTTTTAAATTTATCCAAGAGGATGGGTACACTAAGGCATACATTATGGATGAAATTATCACAATCAAGGCATAAGATAACTTAGAAAGACTCTACGAAATTTGGGACCAATTTATGATGGCTTTTCATTGTATCGAGTAAAAGTCATCCATTAGAATAGTAACAAACTATGCCATTGTTGATGACCATTGAATTGAATGATGAGGGATGAATCTATCATAATTCCAATGATAAAACTAGCTCTAAAAAATGGGACATCATTAGAAGATAATTAATAATTTCCATTAGGAGAAAATTATGAAGTGAAGACCTAGATTGGTAGAAAACTATAGACCTTATGATAATGATATTAGAATACTTATAACTATATATTGATGGTAAATAGATGTAATTACCAATGAGGATGTTAATGCGATCAGATTTCCACAATCCATCATAGTTATGTAAATCAGTTTCTAGATTAGATTGTGTGGAGATTTTTACCATCAACATTTCGAATCACACTACGTGATCCATCATCAGGATGAGAGAGCAAGAGATAACGTTTTGAATCACACTACGTGATCCATCATCAGGATGAGAGAGCAAGAGATGTCAAATAAAGTAAGTAGTAGATTTAGCAAAGACTCACCATATAAAGGAGAACAGGAAAAATGACTGCACCAACCCCGAAGCTAAACCAAAAAATAATAAATAAAAAAAAATATAAAAATAAAACAAGACAATAGGGGTGAAGGACTAAAACAAGGAACAACACACCAAAAAAAGGTAAATAAGAAAATAAATAAATAAATAAATGAAAAAAAAAAAAAAACAAAAATAAAAACAAAAAACAAAAATAAAAATTAATTAAAAAAGGAATTAAAATGAAGACCAAGAAAATCAATAGCTACAAAAGTTTATATATATATATCCAAGCAACTATGCAATACACCTAAAAACTATAAAACATAAAAATGAGAAAATATCATAATTAATAATATATACTTGGTGTATATATGTAATACACGTATTAAATATATAAATAAGCATATAATATATATATATATATACACACACACACACACACACACACACATACAAACGTACACGAATATATATATGTTAATATTACATATATAGATAAGAACTAATTACATAAAAGTAGTATAAGCTTATATGCTAACTAGATGAATATAAATACAAATCTACCTATCTAAATAACCAAAAAATAAAGATAATGAAAAGTATGAGGAATAAACTTATATATGTAATACACCTAACACATATAAATAAGCATCTAATATATTTATAATATATACTAGATGTATATATCTAAAGCGTAAATTACATATAAATAAGCATATATATATATATATATATATATATATATACGCAACAAATATATCTCTATATTACCTATTTATAAGAATTTGTTATATATAAGTGGTATAGACATATATTTTAACAAGATATATATATACCTATCTACTAAACAACTAATCAATAATACAAAAAATAATATGTTTATCATAAATACTAACAAGTATTAAGTAAAAATAAGTATATGTTAAACATATAAGCGAAAAGAATAATATCTACATGAATAAGAATGAAAAATTGAAGTAAGCAAAAATAAATAAATCTTAAAAATATGCTAAGAAAACAATAAAGATAAAGAAAGGAAATAGAAGTGAAAAGACAAAAGAAGGAGAGGAAGAGCACTAAAAGGAGAACCTAGGACAAAAGAGCAACAAAGAGAAAGAAAGAGAGAGGTAGTGAGAGAAACACACCTGGCAAGAGGAGGAGGGGAGAGAAGCCCAGAAACAAGGCACAGGAGAGCAACAAAGATGGAAGAAAAGGAGGGAAGAGGACAAGAAACAAGGTGGGGGGGAGTAGCCAAGCAAGAGGGAAGGAGGGAAAGGGGACTAACCCACACATCAAGGGTATCTGTCCCTGGAGAACAACATGGGAAGCCAAGAAGGGTTGAGGATCCATCCATCATCCTGATTAAGGTTGATGGGGTGGTTGTTGATTTTGATGGCTTCTTTAAGCTTTCTTTTGAAATAGTTGTCCTCATTGGAAATGATTTGCGTATTCTCCAAACATATGTGATGTTTGGTAGACAAAGAGTGTTCGGCTAAAGCTGATTTGTGAACCCTATCATGCCTAATGTCTGCCACATGCTCTTTGATACGAGTTTGGAAGGAGTGACCCATTTCCCCTATATAGGGTGTGCCACAAGAGCAAACCACCTTGTAGACCCCTGAGTTAGAATACATATCTTTGGGGTCTTTGATAGGTGGGACATGATTCCTGAACTTGGAGAGGGGTCTGAAGGCAACACGTAGACCATTTTTAGATAGGATCTTGGCAATTTTTTGGGATATGCCTTCCATAAAAGGGAGGGAGGTATGCAAGCTACGAGGGGGGAGAAGCAAAGGGGAAGGATTCGAGGGGGCTAGGTGGAGGGACCTGGCTTGCTTGAGGGCTCTAGAAATTTTCCTTGAAGAATAGCCATTAAGCCTAAAGACTTGGCAAAGATGGTTGAGCTCAAGGTTTAAGTGATCATCATCACAGATCTTATGGGCCCTCAAAGCTAGGGTCTTAAGAATGCCCAATTTATGGCTAGGATGATGGTGGGAGGATGGGTGAATGTACAGGTTGGTATGGGTGGCCTTTCTAAACACATGGCAACCAAGGGAGCCATCTGACTTCTTGATGAGTAGAACATCAAGGAATAGTAATTGGTTGTTAGACTTGAGCTTCTTGGTGAAAGAAATAGAAAGCACTATGTTGTTGATGTGTTGGTGGAACTCTTCTAGTTTGTCCAACCCATGAGGCCAGCAAACATTAGTGTCATCAACATATCTTTTTCACCACTTAGGCTGAAGAGGGAACGAACACAGGGCCACCTCTTCAAAATGCTCCATGTATTTATTTATTATTTTTTGGTTTAGCTTCGGGGTTGGTGCATTCATTTTTCCTGTTCTCCTTTATATGGTGAGTCTTTGTTAAATCTGCTACTTACTTTATTTGACATCTCTTGCTCTCTCATCCCGATGATGGATCACGTAGTGTGATTCAAAACATTATCTCTTGCTCTCTCATCCTGATGATGGATCATGTAGTGTGATTTGAAATGTTTATGGTAAAAATCTCCACACAATCTAATCCAAAAACTGATTTACATAACAATGAGGATGTTATCAACAATATGAGATCCTCATCAAAATCCCTGTCAGATATCTTCAAACTTTTGACAAAGAACTAAATTTACTGACAATAATACTATAGGGAGTATGGCATCCTCCTCAGAGTTTACATCAAAAGCTTGACGTGAAGTCAAATTTATGGCAACCTATGTATGGTACTTTTGAGGAAGAAAGTCATGTGCAATGAAACTAAAATCCATATCCATGGATAGTAGGTGGAGTTGAAAAACACAATCTCCAATACAATTTTGTATTTTTATTCAAGGTGGATAGGTTTTTCAAGTTATATACTATTAAAAACATTAGAATTATTAATTATAGATGAGAAAATTCCCCCAAAAAGAAAACAAATCAAAACAACTAACAACATAGAAGACTACTAATCAAAATAACTATGAACACCCTTATTCGAAAAGCACCAAGGAGTTATGACCACCAATAATTTTCTAAATTTCCTCAACATATACAGTCTTTACCTCTGCATATAGAAGTATCTTAGAGAAGATAAATGAAATATTAGAATATTTAGAATATCTGAGGAGTTGGGGGGGGGGGGGGGGATATCAGTTATCCAACATCTAGATGTACCAATTGAAAAAACAAACTCTTCAACTACTTTAGATCTAAAAATTCATTGACTTAGTCTCTATTGTAGATTATTAATAACATCAACTAATAGTCCACTATCCTAATGAGAAAAACTTTTAGAATGTAAAAGATTAACAATAAATCATCACAAATAACATCCACACATGTCTGACACTAGGATTTAACATGGAAACCCAATTTGGAAAAAAACCACTAGTGACATGTCACCAATCTTTTCACTCTTCTAAAGTGAGCTTTGTTAGGATCCAACCTTGTTAAAGGTTACAAAACACACTATTAAATGTGACTTTATTTAAGGATTTAATCACCCTATTAGTAGTGGCCTTGTTAGAGGACTTTAGAAAATTCAATTAGAATGCCACCTTGATTAAAGGATTTACATATAACTGTTAGGTCAACCCTAATTAAAGGATTTCAATAATTATACAATGGTTAGAAAGTAACATCAGGTTTTAATCTGACAAATACAACTCACTTTGTCAATATAGATCATAGTTTACCTCACATGATGATCCACTGACTGACCTTCATTGTCATCTTTGTCTTTAATCTTCTTAGCAACCCTTCAAGCAATCACTTTTTACTTCTTTACAAATCTTCTCATTCTTCTTCTCAAATTTTCCAATTAATAGCATCAACAACTGCTCCAACCTTGTTAGGTCTTCACCTATTTTGCTAACCTCAACTCCTTCTAAAGGTAGCCCTTGTATCTCCTTCAATAGGTAATTCTAATATTTTCCTACTTTAACATCATCATAGATCTTAGGGTTTGGTTATATTCATTGAATCCTTCCAATATTTTGTTTCCTCTTTTCCATTCTAGAAACTTCTCCAAACATCTCCATGAATCATTGCATAGAAATGCACAAAAATGGCTTCCCTTGATTTAAATGTTCCAATTCATCCATCCTTATCTTTAGCGCACTTTACAAATTCCAAAAAATCAACTCTGTCAGTTAGAAATCATGATTTTCTCGTAAACTATCAAAATGTTGTCCCTCGACCAACACTATGTTTTGATGTTTGATCATCATTGGGTTACTTGGTCACTACCAAATTTTTTTTTTGACAAATATACTAACACTTGGTCAATATTGATGCTTGATCAATACTACTTCTTCTCAACACATACTGGCACCTAGTTGACACTAACATCACTCAACATACATTGCACAATCCTTAATCTTTTGCTCTTTTTCTTAGTCAAGCCTATGCATTTGGTCAGTCTTTGAGCACTTCTTCAAGGGTTCAATACATCTTTCTTCTTTACTTGTGATATGATTTAAACAATCACTTTATCTTTTCAAAGTCTAATTAGTCAAGTTCCCATTGTATTTTCTTCTCATAACTCAACCTTTCCTCTAAGTGTTATTGTTACGTCCAACTTCTCAAATCCTCTTCATCAATCATCTAGACATGACACTCAAATCAAATGGAAAATAATCTTACCAATAAGGTTTGACATTAATGACAACATATAAATTGTTCCAATTTTAGTTTCCACTAATGCATAAGTGGTAAACTTGTTGATTTTTCATGCATTGTTGGGAGCTCAACCCAACCCCAAATGTACTAGTGATGGTTTTTGTAAGATTTGGATATATCACTAGTACATTTATATCTAGGTCAGCTCCTAGAAATGTTTTGACAAATCTTGTGTATTTTTCACTTGTGCATATACCTTCTTTGATAAAATTTTATATATAGGTGAAGGTTGTATGTGATGAATATATTTAGAAATTTGTTGATGGTCAAAACTCCTTGACCATTTTTAAAAACAAAATTTCTTAGTTATTTTGATTTAAAGTCTTTTGGTCTTTTAGCTATTTCAATTTTCTTTCTTCTTGAGAGCATTTCCCTTACCTATGAGAGTCATAATTTTGATGTCTTCCATAGTATATAACCTTAAATACCTATATAAATGTCTAATAGAAATGTAATGATATGCTAGAAATCACATTTGTAGCTATGCTTTTCGATCATGATTGTGGATTGAGGTTTCAATTATTCCTAAATTGCTTCTTGAAAAGTACAATATGTGTGTATGTATTTGTGGATGAAAAGTCACCTAAGAAAGACCACTATTGATCTTTGATATTGAAATAGAGCCACCTCTTTCATTACCTAAAACCAAGACATTAATGCATTGAACATATGAAATCAATGGTCATAATGATTAAATTTCAGTGCCCATAATCAAGCCCACATAGTAGATACAAATATTGGAAAATAAGCTTCTTCTAAATAGTATGACAATGAGTTTTTTTGAAGGAAAATCTCAAAAAGTAGGTTTTTCCTCATCTTGCACTATATTAATATATAGAATGTTTTATCGATTCCTAGAGATTATGTGTTACAAGACCCTATAGTCAATAACCATCCTACATAACCATCTTTCTTAGCTTCTCCTTATTTATCTTTAATGTCCATTGTAGATGCTATAAAAAGGAAATATAGAAAAAATAGGTACTATAAATTGATATTCTCACATTCTAATACATGAAAAAGTATGAGTCATCTTATTGATAGTTTCACACTCTCAAATGCCAAAATACATTATCCATAATTGAATACAAAGGCATTAAAGTAGTGATTTGAAATGTAATTATTAAACCAACTCAAGTAGATAAAGTTTTATTTATTTAATTATATACAAATTTACTTGACCACAATTTTGAAATATTTTAGAAGTTACAAAAGGAAATAAATTACCTAAGATATTTTATTAAGAGTATGTCATTGAATGGTTCTACTAGAGAAGTTATATTTTCATGAAGCATGAACAAAAAAATCATCATATTCATAAATAATCTATAATTCTAGATCTGATAGTGGAGCTTCACAAACTTAAACAAATTGGACCATCAATTAATTCATTTCCAACAAGGAGTAGTAGCATATGATCTGCAAGTTCAAAGAATATCCTCTTTTATTATCAAGAAGCTAAGGTCAATAATAAAATTTAGATATAGAATAATAAGAAAAATTAAAGTACATTATAGATTTATTAACATTTTCATTATAGAAAAGGAGTTCCATGTTAATGACATTCTAGTTATACTAAAAAAGTGTTTCTATTATGATTATGAAGAGGGCGAGTGGATGCTTCCATGAGACATAGTAGTAAATGGATTTTTATCTTGAATCTCATTTTGGACATGTGGAATCTTCCAAGGGGTATCAATGTGTAAATATTTTTGTGAGGAGAACCTATATCAACATATGGATGATATAGAGACATATCATAAGTCATGAGTACATAGATCACTTGTTTATCTTATTGTATTTTGATGCAAAGGATAATGGTTAATATGCAATAAATTTAAACATTTCAATGCCGAATCATGATCATGCTACAAAATTTAACCTTTTTTTAACAAAACTCACATATTTCTTCCTACAACTCCCTTCCACAAGAATACCTAGTTTCATAGGTTCCAAACAAAAAAATGACCTTTTATTATTCACAAGACTCAAATAAATTTATTGGTACACCAAACTAATGTAATAGATTATTGGACCCTTGACAACCTTCAAGAACAATATATCCATCAACTATTATATGCTTCTAAAATCAGGCCTAAATTTATTACATCATTTGTTAGTAACAAATTAGGTGACAAATCCTCAAAAAAAAAATCCAAAAATAAATAAATTTCAAACACACTTAATGGTCTCTCAAAACACATGTTACAATTGTTCTCTATTTTTTTGTATTGAATGCTCCAATAGAAACTATCAATCAACAAATAAGCCTATTAGCCTTCCTTAAAAGGTTCATGTTTGTAAATTTGGCATTAATAATAATTATAAAGTAAATTGTCTATGTCAACATGGCTTTATTGACATGAGTGAACATCAATAAATGACCCTTGGTAGCATCTTATCTCATCAATTATGTAACACAACTAAATCAACACAAATTCTTTGTCTTGCTAATTCTGTCATAATTGGACAATGGCCAAGTTATACTTAGCTTTTTATCATCTCTTGATATTTTAAATATCCAAAAAATCCTCACATCCCTTTTAAATAATTCTACCCTTTATGAAACAATAGATTGAATCACAAAGAAAAAATAAACTTGACTATCCTATTACTACAAGTCTGATCACAAGGAGCATCATCCTTTCATAATACAAAAAGAGTACATCTTATTTTTGAGGAAAAATTTAGTTTAGAAAAGGATCTTCTTGAGTGTGATAGACCAATTCAAACCCCCATAATATTAGATGATCTTGTATTCAATTAAAAAATATGAAAATCCCATTGTACATGCTCTTCTACTAGTTAGAGACAAGAAATCAGGCCATAGGGCATCAAAATACCATAGGAAAACTTAATTTTTGGACATGCAACATTAAGAAAATCAAACAAGATCAAAGGAAAATGTTTAACTGATTTATAGTATTATCTAATGACTAAAATTAGAGACATTTAGATATTAATTAAGTGTGACTATTATATTTGTTATGGGAGCTAAAAAAAAACTTAATTACATAGTGGTTGTTATGAAAAATATATTAGGTAGTAAAGAAAACAATAAGAAAAATTGGAGAACATTTTGAAATGTAATTATCCACATAAACCACATGAAATCTTCTTTTAAATGTGGTTAACTACATGTATTTATACAAAGTTCTTAGGTTAAACAAGGCAATTCCCTAGACCTTCCCATGTTGATTATGTTGGTTGTGTTTTAAATAAACATTTGGTTTCATCAAAAGGTGATCAATAGCTTTATTTGTAGAGTATACTGACAAAAAATTAAAAGTATTATATTTGAGTCTAATTCATTATATGATGTTAGACTTGAAATAAGAACTTTGAGTGATAGTTAAAAAAGAGACAATAATATAATTGATATAACACTCTAATATAAAACATAAAGTCCAACACTTTGATATTGGAAATCTAATTGAAAAGATCATTGTTGAAGAAGGAAGATTGTTTGCAAAGAGGGAGATTTTTGATAAAGAATGTTTTCAATCATTGTTTTGTCACTAATGTCAAACTTGCTATTTTCTAGAATGACAATTGCTTATAAGATCCAAGTACTATCACTTAGTTGATTGATGAAGAAGATTTAATCAACAAGATGTAACAAAAGTACCTAAGGGAAAGGTTGAGTTATGGTTTTGTAATGAAGTGCAAGGATCAATTAAGACAATGGTAAAATGATGTATTAATAATACACTTGAAGATATAGAGGTTGGCCACAATTAGAAACCTTGGATGAATAAGTTGTAATAAGGCTATCTACAAAGCTTGACTAAGTTTATTAGTGAGTGTCAAGCAAGCTGCCAAGTAGATTTTCAGTTAGTGCCAAGCAAAAGAAAAATCTAGTGTGTGCCAAGTGATACAGAAGAAGCTGAGCAAGTAATAGGTTTTGAGTATCAGAAAAAATTAATGGATGTCGAGTGAATCCATAGTAGGTGTCGAGCATTAGTAAAACGTAATTGGTGCCGAGTAACATAGTATGTGTTGAGCACTAGAATTTCAATAGTGCCAAGCTGCTACATTATGTGGAAACTCAAAGATTCACCAAATTTGAGTTGAAAAGTTTTTTACCTTGAATTTTGTAAACTAGATGGAGGATAAAGATGATGAGCTAGTGGCACAGAATTTTAAGTAAACCATTTTTGGGAAAATTCAAGAGGATTATACATGATGTTTCTATAAGGAATAAGATATGGGGTAGATTCATTGAATCCTACCTAATCTATTCAATCTAAAACTAAAAGTAGGAAGATTTGAGAGGGAAAAGTATTCTAGACTTCTATTTAAGGAGTCATAGTCCAAGAAGCAAGAGTGGTTGAGGTGCCAAGTTGCAAAGTTGTTGAAAGATATCAAGGAGAAGGCTTTGAGAAGGAAGAATAGAGAATAGAGGCCTTGCTTCAATAAGTGGCCATATAAGAGATTGCACTAGTACATTGAGCATGGAGACTCAAGGAGACAAAGCATAAAAGGAGGACAAGCTGTCAAAGCTGAAAAGATTGAAAGCTAGGTAATGTTGTGAGCTAAATAGAGATTTGAAATCTACAAGTTAAGTTGTGAGTTGTATCAGGTCAAAAGCCCTTGTTGTTACTCTCTAACAATTGTATCAATTAGGGTAAAATCATATGGACTTAGGTTATTTTAACAACCATTTGTAAATCCTTTAACAAGGTGACATTCCAAGTGAATGTTCTAAAGTCCTCTAACCAAGATCACTTCTAATAGGGTGGTTAAATCCTTTAACCAAGTCACATTTAACAGTGTGTTGTAGCCTTTAACAGGGCATGCCTTTCATAGGGCATCACTTTAGAAGAGTGAGAATTGGGTAGCATGTTACACCTATGATTTTTTCCAAATTGGGTTTCCACATAAATCACTATGTTATGTGTTGATCTTTCATGTCTTATTCGTGCATGTTGATTTTTAGTAACTTGCTAAGTAGGAAAGCGTAAGCTTGGATGCATGGTTAGTTTAAATGGGTTCACTTTACTTGGTAAAAAAAAAAAAGTTTCATTAGGACATTTGGACCTTGAATAACTGATTTAGCTCCCCTCTTAGTTATTCTAAAGAATTTCTAACAATTGGTATTAGATCCATCTACTGATTTAGTTTAAAGGTATTAGAAGTAGGAAGGTCAAAGATGTCCAAGAGAGAAGTGCCTAAGCTGAATAGAGATAACTTCACTGCATGGAAAAAGTTGATGAAGTTGCACCTTGGATCAATAAGTGACCATGCAAAAACCTTAATTGAAGTATGTTGATCTGGTTGTACCTACTGTAGAAGATATGAAGAAAAAGGAGCACAATCAAGAAATGTTAGAGATTGCCTCTCCCCTCAACTATGCTGAATTTGATGACATCAAGGGAGGTGACCCTACATTTCAGATGTGGAAAGCTTTGACTAATATCTATGAAGGAGATTAGAATGTTCAAAGAGCAAAAAGAGAAAGCCTCAGAGGAAAGTTTGATGACATGAAAATGGAGGAAGGTGATAATGTTGCTCAATATGCCTCTAGAATGAAAGAAGTAGTAAGTGCAATAAGAAGTTTGGGTGGTCATTTAGAAGATGACATTGTTAATAGAAAATTATTAAGAACATTTCTCCCCATCTATTCTATTAGAGTTTCAGCCATATAAGAATTAAGGTGTGTACTAGGAAACCATCTAACTTTTGAAGGAATAGTAGGAAGACTCACTACATTTGAGTTGTCCAACTTTGATAACTACAGACCTGAGAACCTTGAATCTACTTTCAAGGCCAAGTTATCATTGAAATATATTGAGGAGGTGAAAGAAAATAAGAAGAAGAAAAAGGTAAAATATGCATCCAGTGACAATAGCATAGATGAAGAAGATGTGGAACAATTGGAAGCACTACTAGCTAGAAGATTAAATTCAAAGGTAAGCTTCCTATCATTTATTTTAACTATAATAAAGTTGTACATATTGTAGCAAGATGCACATAGAAGAAGAATTACGGAGAAGGAAACAAGAACAAGAACAAAAGAGAAGATGATAGCAGAGATTACAAAGACAAAGGAAAAAAGTGCTACATTGTTGAGGAAGAGGACTCTGATGAAAATGATGATGAGGTAGTCTATGTAGCCATGAAGGATGAGTTAGATGAAGATGAGGTAACATCATTGGTAACCTGTGTGAACAAGAATGACAAATGGATTATAGATAGTGGATGCTTACATCACATAATAGGAGACAAAAGTAACTTTGTCACCTTTACTCAATATGATGGAAATAGTCTTAGATTTAGAAATGATGCTCCATATCAAATCAAAGGAAAAGGTTCTATTAAAATTATAGAGAAAATTTCATGTGATAATGCATATTATGTTGAAGGATTGAACTACAATCTACTGAGTGTGTCACAATTAGGAAATACAGGTTGCAAAGTAGAACTTGGAAACAAATCTTCCAAAATCTATGACATTGATGGAAATTTGATAGGAAAAGGTGAAAAAAATAGGAGTAAATCATTTTACCTAGATTTGGAAGATGCAACCTATCTTATTGTAAAATTTGATGATGTTTGGTTATGTCATAAAAGGCTATGTCATATCAACTTTGATAATTTTATTAGCATCAGCAAAATGAAGAAAGTCAAAGGTTTGCCTAAGCTAAAGAAGCCTAAAAATAACATGTGCAAACAATGTCAACTAGGAAAGAAGACTAAGTCAAGTTTCAAAAGAAAAACCTACACTTCCAAAGAAGTACTAGATTTAGTGCATACTAATTTATGTAGCCCAATAAAAGTGCAAAGCTACCAAGGAGATAGATAAATAATGTTGTTTGTGGATGACTAATCTAGGATGATGACTGCCATGTTCTTAAAACAAAAATCTGATGCATTTCAAATGTTTAAGTGGTATTTGGCCAAGGTTGAAGAAGAAATAGGAAAGAGTCTAAAGTACCTAAGATTAGATAGAGGAGGAGAGTTCACATCAAAAGTGTTAGAGACATTTTGTAATGATAAAGGAATTAAAAGACAAACATCTGCACCAAGAACTCCACCTCAAAATGGCATTGCAGAAAGAAGGAATAGATTAATGGTAGACTATGCCAAAACATTAATGATGGAGAAAAATGTTGCTCTAAAGTACTGGAGAGAAGCTATAAGTACAACTATCTACACCCTGAATCAAGTACAAGTCAAGAAAGGTACAAATGCAATGCCTTTTGAATTATGGTATGGTCACTCACCCAATGTAAAATGTTTCAAAGTATTTGGTTGTAAATTCTATATTCTTCAAGATTCTAGAAATGGAAAGTTTGGTGCAAGAGTGATGAAGGCATATTCCTTGGATATTCCACTAGAAGTAAAGCATATAAGTGTTTGAATAGTAACACTAACAAAATTGTGGAGAGTGCAAATGTAAATTTTGATGATCATACAGAAGCTTAGGTTGATAAAATCAAGAAACCATAAGAGTACATATCCTTTGTATATTTCTATGAAGGAATGCCTACTAAAGAAGAAGTTGCCAATCAAGTTGGGAATCAGCAACAAGTTTCAATATCAGCTTGAGTCACAGCTAGTGAATGTTGAGCTACATTCATAAGCCAAGTTGTAGAATGAAGATAATGCACATTCTAATTATAAAATTAGTAGATATAAAAGAGATGACAAAAATTTTGAAAAAAATATGCATAGTAACTATGAAACTAAAAGATCAAACATGGAAAGAAGGACAAAACCAAGACTATCCAAGTATGTGAGAAGACATTGCCCTACTGAAAAAATCATTGGAGACAAGGAAGCTAGACCAATGATAAGGAATAGACTAAGAAATGAAACATGTTTGTTGAGCAAGATTGAGCCCAAAATAGTGAAAGATGCACTACACGATGATAATTGGCATAAAGCTATGGAAGAAGAGATAGATTAGATAGAGAAGAAGAAAACATAGACCTTAGTTCCAAGACTAGTTGATAAAAATGTGATTGGTAAAGAGTTTCTTGACCTCTAGTGGAATCAAAGGTAGCTTTCCATATTGTTTTCTTTCTTGGCTAAGGATTAGACTCCTTGGAAAACATGGGAGGTATGAAAAGCAATCTTGAACACTTAATTTTTTTTAGTGGGTTATAAAACTTAAGAAATGGTGATTATAAAGTCAAATTTATATTTAGTTTACAAAATCATGTCATAATTCAAGAGTGCTAAGCTCATTTTGAGGATGAGTTGTATTAAGACTAGTGATGTCTTGCTATTGAATTTCTATTTTTCTCTTCAATCCACCTTTTGAAACCCCCCAAACAAGATTTTTTTTGATAAATAACATTGAGATAAATTCAATTCTCATTTTTTCCCCCAGAAGTTCTTCCTAATGCAACAAATTGTAAGCATCTTATAATCAATGTCAGTAAAGGATTTACAATAACATTATAAGGAGAAATGATATTATGAAAATGTGATTCCATAGGAGGTTGTGAGTAAGCATTTGGTTGAGGAGGAGTGAAGAAAAAAACCTTGAACACATTTTGATTAATTTCATGTAAGTGGTACACCAATAGGAAAGGGTTGAAGGGGCTATCAAACCAGATTGCTAGTAACTATTATTAATTACCAAATTGTCTTCGTAAATGTTAGGAGAGATAAGGGTTGGGATATGGTCAACAAGTCTAGTATTTTATCAAGTAAGGAGACATGGAAGGGTGAAGTACTTGGTCTTGGAATACTTAGTATGATAAAAAAAAGTGTAGAGTACATTTTTGTGTGTGAGGATTTATTGTTAAGTAAATGGTGTTAGATTTATTCAAGACTAGAGTCAATATAAGGGTTTTTTGTAGAGGCATAATAAAGATAATCACCATTAATGGTTTGAGGGGGGGTCTTTGAGTTAATGATAATATATTATTAGAGACTTAAATGACATGGGAGATGTTAGTATCTATAGATAGAGTGAATTCTTTTTTGTGGTAAGGATGATTGTTGATTTAGTGGGTGTTATCATAGGGAATAAGTGACTAACAAGAAGGATATACAATTAGTCAAGTTGAAGAATGTGATCAAACTTGAAGATGCAATCAGAGTTGATATGATCCATGATGAGGAGAAATATTGGAAGAGAAGTTAGCAAGAGATATTGAAAGACAAGATTATGCTGACATGATTTTCACATAGGATATGTATAATGTAAAGGTATATTAAGATGGATTTGTGATGTGGAATTATCCTTTTATAGATCTTATGAATTTTGGAGAGTCTATTGGAGCTTTTTCCCAAATACGTATAAAAATCAATGAGCATTGATAAGAGATTTTGATCTAGATTAGATCAAAATTTGACAAGGTGATTGACTTTCAGAGAATAGTGGATCTTATGAGTACTTGAACATTAATAGGTCTAAGAGGTGAATGGTTGGATATAGCATTATCTTCTTAAGAGGGCCAACCACATGAAGCTAGAAGCTCAACTGGTCCCCCTTCCCCTAATATAACTTTAAATTCCCCATTAACATCTAATATCCATTCATACTTTAATCCATTAATAAAATATAATATTGATTCATTATTACATGAAGTAAAACAAACTATGAGCAACCAAAAAGTAATCTCATAATATACAAAGCTAACATATAAGATTGATTCATGATTTCATCATTAATAAAATATAATATTAAATTATTAACACATCACACTCATTAATACATAAGATTCATTAACATTATCATATAAAAGATTCAGTCATTGTCAAATATAATATATTAAAATTAAAATTATTTTATTTTCCTCCTATTCTTAATGAAAGAAATAAGTGGATTGTCTCTTTTTTAATTATGTTTCTCTTCTATTGTTCTCATTGCATGCTTATTTTGAGGTCAAGCCTGCTCTTGCAAAGGGGGGTTTTCTACAATAAGAAAGAAATAATTTATATTCATAAGAATTTTTATTATTGTTAGAAATGTTTGATTAAATTAAGGAACATAGATTTATTTCTCTTTATCTGAGGGGGAAACATCATCTTCCACATCATTTTATCTTTCCTTAATCTCATCTCACCAAACACCCCTTGGATTGAAATACAAAAGGTTACATTAATAAAAAATAAATTGTAATTAGTTTTTAAAAAATGAATAAAAATGGTCCTCTTTACTTGATGGAGGAACTTCACTTGTAGGTGGGTCATGGTCCACTTGTCAAGATATCAATATTAAATAGATTAAGGATTGATCATATACCTATTATTGTCATCATCATCATCATCATCATCATCATTTTTATCATCATTTTCATCATTATTTTCATCATCATCATCATCTTCTTCTTCATGAACATCTCTATCAAGAATATCATTGATAAACTACCAATTATGATTATCATCTACATTGGCTCGGAAGAACATAAGACTCATCCCTAACTGGCTCAAACAACCTTGTATTAACCATTGTAAATCTATTATCACATTCAATAATAGTTCTATTAGGATCATTTTGATTGATTCATAATGTTGGAATACTTTTAGAATAACTTTTTTTTGGGGGGGGTGAATTGGTTATCTAAAGTCCAAATGTATAAATAAAACTTTTCACAGCTTAGTGAACCCATAAAACATTTATCATCATGCATGCATCCATAAGATTATGTAATCACTTAAAACTTGTAGGTCATTATTAAATCGACTTGTAGAAATGTAAACATGAAACATAATAAATTCAATTACACATATGACATAATTATTTATATGAAAACCCAATTTGGGAAAAATCACTAGTAACATGCTAATCTTTTTCACTCTTATGAAGTGATGCCCTATGAAAGGCCAACCCTATTAAAGGTTACAATACACACTATTAAATGTTACCCTATTAAAGGATTTCAATTACTCTATTAGGAGTAAGCCTTGTTAGAGCACTTTAGACCATTCACTTGGAATGGATGGATTCACAATCTTTCAAATAATGTAGCCACTCACCATTATTTGGCTTCTAATGCTTGGCACATACTGCATTACTCAACATCTTCTGTAAAATTACTCGTCACAAACTAAATTTTTTGGTTCTTGGCATCAACTAAACTTAGCATCCATTATTTTTCTCAGCATACATTAGAATAAAATTTTACTTGGCTCCAACTAATTTTCTCCTTGACTTGCACTAACTTTGCTCGGCTCCAACTATCCACTTTGGTCAAGCTTGGTAGACAAACTTTGTGTAACTTGTTCTTCTAAACTTTATTAGTGTAACCAACCTTTGTAACCTTAAGTAGATTATCAATGCATCATGTTATCACTATCTTAATAGATTCTTATACTTCTTTACATAATAATAACTCAACCTTTCCTCAAGGTGTTATTGTTACATCTTTTGATCAAATTCTCTTCATCAATCAAATAAGTGATAGTACTTAAATCATATAAGTAGTTGTCTTACCAGAAAATATAAAGTTTGACACTAATGACAAAATAATAATTGAAGCATGTTGATCATACTTGTATCAATCTATTCTCGATAATCTCCCTCTTTAGCATTGATGGAAAACCAAATTGATGAATCAAATTGAGTAGGTTAAAATAGTAAGACCAACAAAATACCAAAAAGAAAATAATTTCTTGTATTGAAATCTCTCCCTCTATTAGCGACTTCCATCTTTTGAATAGGTTACAAAACTTTTCCTTATAACTCCCTCTAAATTACTTCCTTATAACTCCTTCTTACTAGGTAGATGTATAGGATTTCTCTCTCTTTATTAAGTTTCCAATTTCTTATATAAATTATGATCAGTAACTATCCCCCTTTTTCTTGAATTTTCCTTGATTAGTAACTATCTCCCTATTTGAAAACAATGCCAAAGACTTGTCATCTTAAATTGTAGATATAGGCTTCTTTAGTTTCTTCCTTTATCACCTTTCTTGTGACTAATTTGAAGTGTCAGTTCTTTGATTACTTTAGGCAGCTCCTAAAGTAAGATCCTCTGCATTAATTTTTAGTATTTGAAAAGTAGCTTTTTTGATGCAAGACACTCCTTTTGTTACTTAGATAGCCTTTAATAAGGGTATCACCCCTAGTTCACCTCTTAGATACTGATCATGAGCATCCTTACGTAATGCTTTGTGAAGATATCAGCAATTTTCTCTTTTGTGTTAACATATTCCATCTTCACCTCTTTATCTTGAACTAATTCTCTCAAGTAATGATACTTGATTGCAATGTGCTTAGTCTTTGTGTGCATCATAGGATTCTTTGATATATTGATAGCACTTGTATTGTCACAATAAAGTGTTATAGGTTCTGTGATCTATTCCTTCATACCTTTGAGCATTTGTTTGATCCATAAAATATTTGTACAATTTATAACAACAAAAACATATTCAACTTTAGTAGTAGATTGAGAGGTGCAATTTTGTTTCTTGCTTCTTTCTTGCTCTTAATTTTAGATAAAAAAATACCTTTGTCTTTTTCTATGTTTATGTATAGATTGTTGTTATCATTAGTCCTTTCAAATCTAATCTTCATAAGATACTTATGCAGTCTCTCATACCATGCTCTCGGTGCTTATTTCAAACCATATAGAGCTTTGTGTAATCTACATACCATGTTCTTATTGTTAACATTAACACATCCTTTTGGTTGTTCTATGTAAACCTTTTCCTCTAATATGCCATTTAGAAATTCAAATTTAACATCCATTTGATAAACTTTGAAACCTTTGTATTTAGAATAAGCAAGTAAAGTTCTTACTCCTTCTAATCAAGCAACAGGGGAAAATGTTTCTCCATGGTCAATTCCTTCTTCTTGTGCATATCCTTTGCAAAATAATCTTGCCTTTTTTCTTGTGACTTCACCATTCTCATCTATCTTTTTTTTGAATACCCACTTGGTGCCAATAACATTTTTGTCTTTTGGTCTAGGATCTAGAGTCTATGTTTTATTTTTCTCAATTTGTTCAATATCTTCTTCCATGGCTTTACTATAGCCCACATCTTCTAATGCATCTCTTACTGATTTAGGTTCCTTTATACTCAGTAAAAATATATCATTTCTCAATTTGTTTCTTTTCATTGGTCTAGCATCTTTATCTCCAATAATTTTTGTAGCAGGATGATGTCTCTTGACATATTTGGACAATCTTGGTTCAACTCTAGTTTCTTCAGTTTGTCTCTTAGCTTTAGAATCACTATGTACATCTTTGTTAGGTAGCTCAACATTTCCACTAATCTCTAAATTTTAATGTGCTTCAACTTCATTTTGTAACTCAACATCTAAATGTAGCTTGGTTCTTGAATGCAACTCAACATTCATAGTATGTGACTCAACAGTCACTAATACTTTCTATTGGTTTGTAGCTTGATTTGCAACATCTTCTTCAATAGGCATACCTTCATAAGAATATACTATGATTTGTGTTCTTTTGGTTCTTTCATTAGTTTAGCCTCATGTACTTCTATATATTCATGAAAGTTTACATTTGTACTTTCCAAAACTTTGTTGGTGTTAGTATTTAAACACTTATAAGCTTTACTTCTTGTGGAATATCCTAGGAATTTACCTTCTTCACTTTTTGCATCTAGTTTACCATTCCTGAAGTCCTTAAGAATGTAACATTTTCTTCCAAATATCTTAAAATATTTTACATTGGGTGAGCATCCATACCATAGCTCAAAAGGTGTTAAAATAGTACCTTTCTTGAATTGTACATGGTTGAAGGTATAGACAACTATACTTACAACTTCACTCTAGTATTTCAAAGCAACATTTTTCTCCATCATGAGTGTTCTAGCATAGTCCATTATAGATTTGTTCCTTATTTTAGAAATTCAATTTTTTGGAGGTGTTCTAGAGGTAGATGTTTGTCTTTTAATCCCTTTCTTATTACAAAACATCTCAAACTCATTTGATGTAAATTCTCCTCCTTTGTTAGATTGCAAACACTTTAGATGTTTACTTCTTTCCTTCTCAACTCTTGCTAAGTACCACTTAAACATTTAAAAAGCATCAAATTTTTTCTTTAGAAATAAAACTTTCATCATTCTAGAATAATCATCAACAAATAGCATATTGTATTTATCTCCTTTGTAGCTTTTTTCTTCAATTGGTCCATACAAGTCAGTATGAATGATCTCTAGTAATCCATTAGAGGTATAAGTTTTACTCTAAAAACTTGACTTTGTCATTTTTCCTAACTGACATTGTTTGCACATTATATTATTAGGCTTCTTCAACTTAGGAAAACCTCTAACTTTTCTCATTTTACTAATACTAAATAGGTTATCAAAATTAACATGACATAACCTTTTGTGTCATAGCCACACATCATCAAATTTTACAACTAAACAAATAACATCCTCTGTATTAAGATATAATAGATTACTCCTAGTTTGATCACCCTTTCCAATCGGTTTTCCATTTGTAACATATATCTTAGCAATCTTTTTTTCAATATAAACCTTACATCCTAAATTATTTGGTTGTGACACACTCAAGAGATTATAGTTAAGTCCTTCAACATAGTAAGCATTGTCACATAAAATCTTATCTATGAGTTTGATAGAACCTTTTCCTTTTATCAAACATGGTGCAACATTACCAAATCTTACACTATTTCCATCATAAAAATTGAGGGTAATGAACTTACTTTTGTCTTCATTCATGTGATATGAACACCCACTATCAATGATCCATCTATCATTCTTGTTCACACAAGTCACAAGTGTAGTTGTCTCATCTTCATTATGTTTGTCCTTCATTGCAACATACACCACTTCATCATCATGTTCATCAAATTCATCTTTTTTTTCCTCTTCAAAAATATAGAAAGACTTCTTGCCTTTGTCTTTGTAGTCCTTGATGTCTTCATCTCTTCTACTTTTATGTTTGTCACCACCTTTGTAGTTCTTCTTCTTTGGACATCTAGAAATAATATGACCAACCTCATTACAATTGAAACAAATGATAGGTAATTTACCTTTAAACTTTCCTTTACCTTTGTGGAATCTTCTTGCCACTAGTGCTTCAAGTTGTTCTACATCCTCCACATTTATATTACTATCATTGGACACATACTTCATCTTTTTCTTTTTCTTCTTCTCATCAAAATTTCTTCAATGACATGTTAGCTTTGAAAGTAGATTCAATATTCTCAAGTCCGTAATTATCAAAGTTATATAGCTCAAAAGCATCGATTCTACCTATTAGACCTTTAAGTGATAGATTATTTCCTAGTATGCATCTTAGTTCTTGAATTGTAGAAACTCTAATAGCATATATAGATAGTAATGTCCTTAAAACTTTGTTTAGTACAATATCATCATCTATTTTCCTAGCATCTCTTCTTATTGCATTAATAACTTCTTTTATCCTTGCAACATATTGAGTAATATTTTCACCTTCTTTCATTCTCATATCATCAAACCTACCTTTGAGGCTTTTAGCTTTGGCTCTTATAACATTAGTGTCTCCTCCATAAATGGTGGCTAAGGAACCCCACATTTTCTTTACACTATCAAGACCTTTGATGTCATCAAATTCGGCATAGCTTAGGGCAAAGGCAACTCAAGAATTGCTTGGTTGTGTTCTTTCTTCTTTTTCATATACTCAATAGTTGAGGCTCTAGAAGGATCAACATGCTCAATTGTAATGGTAGATTGTGCATTATCTCCAAGTCCTCCAAGGAGTAGCTTCATCAAACTTTTCCATGCAAGAAAGTTATCTCTATTAAGATATACTTCTCTTTTTGATATCTTGATCTTTATGCTTCTAGTACCTTCAAACTAGTCCTCTTAGGTAGATGGCTTTGATACCAATTTTTGGAATACTTCTAGAATAACTAAGAGGGGGGGAGGGTAGTGAGTTAGTTATCCAAGGTCTAGATATATAAATAAAACTTTTCACAACTTAGTGAACCCATAAAACATTTATCATCATGCATGCATCCATAAGATTATGAAATTACTTAAAAATTGTAGGTTACTGTCAAATCAACTTCCAAAAATGTAAATAGAAACATAAAAAATTCAACAACACATTTGACACGATAATTTACATGGAAACCCAATTTGGGAAAAACCACCAATAACATGCTACTCTTTTTCACTCTTCTAAAGTGATGTCCTATGAAAGGCCAACCTTATTAAAGGTTACAACACACACTTTTAAATGTGACCCTATTAAATGATTTCAATCACCCTATTAGGAGTGAGCCTTTTTAGAGGACTTTAGACCATTCATTTGGAATATCACCTAGTTAAAGGATTTAAAAATGACTATTAGGTCAACCTTAATCCAATGGATTTACCCTAGACTGATACAATTATTAGAGAGTTAAAGCTTAGTTTGATAACAACTTACAACTTCATTTGTAGATTATAGATCTTTGTTTCAGTCATCCATTCTACTTGGCCTTCATACATTTCAGCTTTGATAGCTTGTTCACCCTTCAAGTATTCATACCCTTAAGCCTTCTTTCTTAACATGCCAATGCAGACTCTTCTCCTAGGTTACTTGATGAAGTAAAACCCTTGACTCCTTGTCTTCCTTAGGTTCTTGCACATGAGAACCTATGTTTCTAACCAACCATTCCTATAAATAGGAAATTAAGATCTTTTACCACTCATTCTCTATAATCCAATTTAGGGTTAGGATAGATTAGTAGGGTACAATGAATCTACCCCATATTTTATATCTCTTCTGGAAACTTCTTCTTGAATTCTCTTTGAATTTGCCTAAAAATGGTTTACCTTGAATTTTGTGTCATTAGCTCATCAATCTTATCTTCCACCTAGATCACACAATCAAAGAAAATAAACTTTTTGGGTCAGATCCATCGAATTCATGATCTTTCAAATAATGTAGCCACTCAGCATTATCTAGCTTCTAATGCTTGGCACATACTATGTTACTTGACATCCTTTGTAAAATCGCTTGGCATGAACCAAAGTTTACTATTGCTTGACATCAACTAAACTTTACTTGGCATCCATTATTTTTCTTGGCATACACTAGAATATACTTTTACTTGACTCCAACTAATTTTCTCCTTGGCTTGCATTGACTTTTCTCAGCTCCAACTATCCACTTGATCAAGCTTGGAAAAAAAATTTTGTGTAACTTTTTCTTCTAAACTTTCCTAGTGTAACTAGCCTTTGTAACCTTAAGTAGATTATCAATGCATCATGTTATCACTATCTTAACTGATTCTTGTACTTCTTTACATAATCATAACTCAACCTTTCCTCTAGGTTTTATTGTTACATCTTTTGATCAAATCCTCTTCATCAATCACATAAGTGATAGTACTTAAATCATATAAGTATTTGTCTTACTAAAAAATAGTAGATTTGACATCAGTGACAAAAAAATGATTGAAGCATATTGATCATACTTGTATCAATATGTTCTCAACAATCTCCCTCTTTAATAATCTTCTTCAATCTATTCTCAACACATAAATTATACCATTTGATAAGAAAGATAACTATTTTGAAGGAACTCATGTCACACTCAAATATATCATTCAAAATGCCATAATTTTGATTTTCAGACACTTAAGGATGTATGTCATTTCTAGATGAAATATTAGTCACCTCAAAGAGTACAATGATCCTAGAATCATACATTTTTTTTGTGTCATCCAAATTTTTGATGTAAAAATATAAACATTTCAACACAACCTTGTGGTGCTTGACCTATAACAATATGTCAAACATGTAAACAAATTAGAAGATACAAATTCAATGCATCCCACTCTCAACCAATTGTATAAAAAATAAATAGACAACTTAGAAATGATTTATTTTGAAGATTAAGAATTAATTAACTCAAATAAAATATTATATTTAACTTTTACTTTCCTTAGTCTACCTTTTCCCATCAAGTGCTCCCCTCCCAATTGGTTAATGGGGTTGGGATCCCAAATGTAATCTATATGGATCTTTGCTACAAGATTAAGAAAATATTTAGTAACATACACCATAGTTGGGTATACTATATATTCCCCCACCATAAAACATCCAAGACATTCTCTTTGCGGAGCCAAAGCCTTAAAAATCTCATGTTTTTCTCAACCATTCATATTGACCTAGGGTGTGTAGGTCCACACATTTCAATCTCCTCAACTTGGTGTATGAGGTAGTGTTATTATGCATTGGAAAAAGTTGAATGTAGACACTTTTGCATTGCATGTATTAGATGAGGTTTTTTTCCCCTTCCAATATTTTATATCTTCTTTATGTATTTCTTTAGATGACATCCATATACAAGAGATTCAAGAAAAAAATCTATAGGGATGAGACTTTGGAAAATCATATAAACCTATTACATAAAAAGAAAAATAAATTGTGAATATAATACACCTATACAAAAAATTGAACAAATAGCACTACTTACCTCATGTATTTTACAACATCATATATGAATTTCTTGATATTATTATCAAAGTGGTCTAGGAGAGATTGAGCTAGAACATACTACAACAATTAAAAATTGATCATTTCATTATTTTCTAAAATAATACAATGAAAAATACATCTAGTTTACAAATATATAGTAAATACATAACAATTTGAATTACCTTGATGAAGGTATGTTAGTCGTGCATTTTTAGCCATGGGCAAAATTCACTTTCTTTGATATGAGATTTCTTATGTTGGTAGAAAATCCTATCAGAAATCATATTTTTCGTATGACTTCTTTTATAGAATTTCTTTTCTTCTCCATTAATAACCAAGGAATGACACTTACATTGATATGGTCTCCATGGATATTTTATTGAATGAGATTTTTCATTTCTTGAGCGGGTTCATTAATGTTAGTGACAATAGAAAATATGAATTCCAAACATAAACCATTAGGTTTAATGACATTACCTTGATGATTAATTCTATTATATTCAAACTTCCATAGGTGAGATGTCATCCTTTGCTTCTTTGACGTAGTCTCTTCTTTCTTATTATAAAGATTTATTTTGGCACTTTCATAATTATGATACTTATGGAGGAAGTGCCTATTTTCATCAAACACCTACTTTCCTAATTTTTTTGAATGACAAGACTTCATCTTTGGACCAAAAGTGATACATAAATTTGTTCCCTTTGTTTGAATTCCTATAAGGTATTGAAATAATTGGATTAAATATGATAATTTTTATATTGTTTATTATCATGCATGACTTGAACACTTTAACATACCACTAAAATGTGTTATCCCTAGGGCATCATGTATCATCCATACAAGCATAATATGAAATTAAAATTGTCTTAGTCCTATTGGTCTATAGATGTCATACATAGTGACACCCTTCCATAACTCTAAAAACTCTTCGATAAGAGGCTCAATATATGCATTCATATCTTTAACTTTGTCCTTACCTAGTTAAATGAACAATAATATTACATAATTATTGTAAGCATTTTGTTGAAAATTTTATAATTACATGTACATAAAAACTAAATGAAAAAAAAATACTTGAAATAATAATTGCTAACATGATGTGCTCCCTCAATATTGACATCCATGGAGGAATTTTATTGTTGATAACAAAAATATGCCACACCAAGTAAACAAATCTCATCTCTCCAAATAGATTCACACCATCTTGTAGAAATGTTTACAATAACTAAGAGGGTGGGGGGGTGAATCAGTTACTCAAGGTCCATAGGTACCATTTCAACAATTAAACATAAAACATTCACTATTCTACTTATCCTACTATTGTTCGAACTCTACTATACTGATAAAAAAAAAAAAATGTCTCAGACATAACATGCTTTGATCAATTTAAACTTAATCAAATGTGAAATATATAATGCATTCAACACACATTTGACTCTAGGATTTTAAATAGAAACCCAATTTGGGAAAAACCACCAACAACAAGTCACCACTTTTTCACTCTTTCAAAGTGAGCTCTATTAGGAGCCAGCCATGTTAAAGGTTTACAATACACACTATTAAATGTGACCTAGTTAGAGAATTTAATCACCCTATTAGGATAGGCCCTATTAGAAGATTTTGATCATTCCATTTAGAATGTCACGTTGTTAAAGGATTTACACAGACTATTAAGTCTTTCAAATGACTATTAGGTCAACCTTTGGCGCTAAAAGGATTTCAATAAAAACTATTTACAATGATTAGAAAGAAAGCAATAGATTTTGATCTATATGATCACAACTTGCTTTGCAAGTTTAGATCACTATTTAGTACATGTGTTGATTCAATGATTATCTTCCCATTGTCATCTCTATTCTTGATTTTCTTGGAAACCCTTCAAGAAATAAATCTTCTCCTCTCAACAAAACTTAAGCCATTTTCTTAGATTCACTTATCAATATAAGAAATATCTATGCAAGAAATATCCTTTAGCTTTGTATTCACTCTCATACACTTGTGTTTTCCCTTGCATGACTCTGATCCACCTTTCTCTTTGTTCCTCTTCCTCTCACACAATATAATTTTGGCTCTTCACCTCTTTAAATAGGCAATTCTTGCTTTATCATTCTCCATGATCACCATGGATCTTAGGGTTTACGACCAGGACCAACATGATTCATTGTATCTATCCATATTTCTAATCATCCTCTAAAAACTTCTCTGGAACCCATCTATTAGGTCTTTACCTAATCCTCACCTTAAATTTAATGATCCAACTCATCAATCTTATTTTCAACATGATTTACATTTCCCAAAAAATCAACTGAGTTGGTTGGGAATCATGATTTTCTCAAATTCATTCTCAATAGTGTTACTCAAAAATCACTAAATCCTAACACTTGGTTATCACTAAATTACTTGGTTGCTTTAAAACTTATGGCTGGCATTAACTATCTTTCTCTGTCAAAACTAATGCTTAGGAAACACTAGATTTGCTTGACACTTATTGTGGCTCAGTTGACACTAGCATCAATCAGAATTCCTTAACCGTTTGCTCCATTTCTTAGCTTATCTTAACTTTCTTGATATAAAAAATCACTTTGTTTCATCAAAGTCTATCTAATCAAATGTCCATTGCAACTTCCTTTTCATAACTCAACCTTTCCTCTAGGCGATATTGTTATGAGCAATTTCTTAAATCCTCTTCATCAATCAAATATATATGACATTTATATTAGGTAGCAATATTCCTTAATTAGTAGATTTGACATCAATAACAAAACAACAATTGTTCCAATTGTAAGTTTCCAACAATCGCCCTCTTTGGCATTGATGTTAGCATCTCAATATCACCAATACTTTGTTACCATACAATCCAAAAGATTTCACTCTCATGAGTGATCCATATGCTTAGTTTTATTATTATTCTCTTTACTAATTTTTTCCCTCTAAAATAATGGATCTCCCTCTTAGATATATCTCTTCTTGTTTATATTTTTGCTCTTTGATTTATGTATATCTCCCTCTTTGTATATATATATATATATATATATATATATATATATATATATATATATATATATATATATATATATATATATATATATATATATATATATATATATATATATATATATATCCCTCTTTGATAAAAATTCCAAAGAAACTTATCTTTCTTAGCTTTAATATCTTCATGCATTTGAATTATGTAGATATTTGTATGTCTGGCTAATTTATGTCATCTATCTACCTCAAGAATTTCCAAAAGTAGAGTTGGTTTGCATCAATGTGTAAGATATTCTGATTAGCATATTTGATGCAATGTACCTTGTCTCCTTAAGTATCTTTGGTTAGGGGAATCACCCAAATTTACCTCTAAGATACTCATGAGAATCTTTAGGTAAGACTTTAGTGAATATGTCAGCAATCTATTCTTTGGTGTACACATATTCTAACTTCACTTCTTTGTCCACTAGTTCCCTCAAGTAGTGATACTTGAGAGCAATGTGATTTTTCATAGTGTGCATCACTAGATTTTTTGAAATGTTAATAGAACTTGTATTATCATAATAGATAAGTCCTAGATCTTTAATTTCTTCTTTCATACCTTTCAGTAATTGCTTTATCCACATGATATTTGAACAGTTCACTATAATTGCCACATACTTGGCTTCAGTTGTTGATTAGAAAATACAATTTTATTTCTTTCTTGTCCATGACACTAATCTCTTTCCTAGAAAGAATGCACCTCCACTAGTTTTTTTTTCTATCATCAAAATATCCTGCTTAATCTGAGTCAGTGAGTACCTTTAGTTCACATCTATCAGATCTCTTGTGATATAATCCATAGTCTTGTGTACCTTTTAGATATCTCATTATCCTTTTCACTACCATCATGTGATTCTCCTTGGGATTTTCTAAAAATCTAGCAACTATCCCAACTACTAATGCAATATCAAGTCTGTTGTCAACAACATATTGCAATTTTCTAGTCATAGATCTATATAATGTGTAGTTCACACACTAGTACAAAAACTATAATATATTACTAAATAAACCACTAAAAATTGTAGATATGTGATTAATTTTGATCACATGACCAATGGTAGTTTATTGCCATACATTTATCTTCCAACCAAACTTATGACTAAACTATTTTAATCATTGAGTTAGTCATTCATTATTGTTAGCTGATAGTTTATTTGGTAGTTTATGTGGTAATTTTGGTAGTATATCTGGTAGTTTATTTGGTATTTTATGTGGTAATTTTGGTAGTATATCTCGTAGTTTATTTGGTAGTTGATCTGATAGTTTATTAGCAGTTTATTTGGTAATAAATTTGGTATTATATTTGGTAGTATATTTGGTAATTTATTTTGGAATATATTTGGTAGTTTATTTAATCATTAATTTAATCATATTAGGGTATAGTGGAATCTAACCATCATCCTCCTACTTGTAAAGCAGGTGCTCTTCCTTTGAGCTAGTACCCTTCAAAGAATAGTGATGTTATTAAATACATAATATAATGATCAAGAGAATTTTTTCATTATCAAATTCATTACATGTGACTTGTTCCCCTTATTATAATAAAGTTGTGGGACAAAAAAAGAAAAATCTTAATAGTAGCATTTAAGTGTAAAAAACCAACCAATTCATTTCATAAACTACACCAAAACTGCACAAATTGTGAAATAGTTTATTTAGTAAATTATTAAGTGTTTATGTAGACAATCTTCATGGCATCACCTTCTTTCCTAAATACTAATAACACATTTGTTAGCCTAGCATTATTTCTTGATCATTGTTATGGTGGTCATATTCTTCCAAATGTCATTTTAGAGGTAAAAATACAAATACAATGCTTCTTATTTTAAAGAGCCATGGCTTGAAAAGGAATTACAAAACCAATTTGAAATGCTTCCCCACAATCTTCAACTAGTTCAATTCTTGGTGGAATAATAGACAAAAGCTTAAACACCCAACATAAATTTGATCAATAACAATCATGAGATTATGTAAGGGGAATGATATGAAAAAAGGAATCTTTATTGTTTTACAAACACAAAATGTGGGATAGGGTTCCAAGACCTTTTTAAGACACATCCAAACAATTCCCTTTGACACAAGTCACGTTTCAATCATTCAAAAAAAAAATATTGTCCACTATGATTAATAGGTAGGGGGTGGGTGGGGGCACCCCAACTCCCCCTTATATAAATATATCAAGTTATCGAGTGACACTTTGTTATCTATTGACCAAATACTCAAATAAGACTACAATGCTTATTTGACTATACTAAAACTCTTTATGACACATGAATTGCAGGTGTTCAACTTGGTTATGAACAATTTCAACACTTACTCTTTAAGGAAAAAATAAAGGTTTGATGACTAATCACATTAAGCATATGTTACAATCCAAACATTTAAGCACATAATGCTTTAGTAAATACATCAGCCATGTTGTCATTTTCAAACAAAATTACAACTCTTTCTTTTTGAGGTGAGGCTTCTCTTATAGAACAATGTGATTGAAAGTGCTTTAATATTTCATAATAAACTAGATTGTTTTCTTAGATTGAGCTTTAATTTTGACACTTAAATGAAATTGGTACCCTCGTAACCTAAAGAATGCATCTTAGCTAGGTATCTTTATAGATAGCCCTAAAAAATGTTTCATACCTATCTTTAATAACTGATAATAAATAGTGTGCTTCTTATACCACAAGAAATATTAACCAAACATTAACCATATAAAATATCTAGATGAAGAAGATCTCATAATCATACTACACTACCTCCTTTAAAATAGATCATAATTTCCATTGAGTCTTATAATGTTTTTTATAAAATCCCATTTCTCAAGATTAGGAGAAGGAGATTATGAATCCTCCCTATGCATTTTCACTTGTATTATTATAGTTTAAAGAAAATTATGTTTCATCCTCTTCTTAGTTCCATGTATGGAATTATTCTATAGAGATATTTTCTATCAATATTTTGGATCCATAATTCCAATGATTATAAAATGTTCTATAGATCTTATAATAGCTCTGAATCCAACTAACCTAATCCATGAAGAATTATAATCAATAATCATATCCCTAATGTTTACACAAACTTTTGTTTGTAATTTACAATTATTTTACTTTTTTACCACAACATATAATTCTGTTTCCTTACATCCAGATATACTATTAATTAGAATGCATAATGTGCTCAGTGATCTAAAAGATGAAATTTTTGAAATATAAATTTCAAAACCTTGTTTGATTAAAATTTTAGGAACTTATTATCCATTTAAATTTTAAAACTATATGCTTACTGGGTACTTCAGTAGGTGGTCATTGATATCAGGGATATTATTTGGTTTGGTCAAATAGATAACCAGATAAAGAATTACTGAAACACTTGTTTGAGCATAAAAAAATAATTCCAAATTGTTGGATCAGAAAAACTATTATTATAAGAAGTACAAGAAATAAGAAAAACATTATTGTGATATTGCTTTAGGAAATGTAACACATATATAACTTTAAAAGAATCAAATAACATTGATTAAATAAGTGATATAACTTTAGAAGCATTAGATTTTCACAATCTATAAAACTGATGTATGTCATTTTTTAGGAACGAAAATTGACCACAACTATTTAATATATTAATACAAAAAGTAGAAGAGAAGTTTATTAGATTTTCATAATTTAATGAATTTTCAAAAGCTCATCTATTAAGTACCTTATTAAATTTTTTGATTGTGTTCTATTTAAGGATAACTACCAAGACTATTTTTCCATGTTGATGCAGCTCTTGATTGTACTTTCAATTTACCTACACATAGCCAAAGCCCATTGTTGAGTATGCTTCTCTATCAAGGGTTACCTATAATGAACAAGATAAGGTGGGTCACACAAAACAAAAAGGTAACCTTTGTTTCCAAATTACATGAAGTGGGTATTGGAAGAGGCATTAATAATAAAGTGGATTTTGAATGTAGCTTTATTGAATTATGCTATCTCAAAATTATATCTTCCAACAAGAATCATGTTTTTTGGTATTCTTATGAAGCCAATAGATATTCATCCTATTGAGCATGATGTGCTATGAAGTAAGAGAATATACTACCAAGCACAAGTGCCACAGCAATTTTTTTTAAAATTAAGTCTAAATTGGATAAAATATTGCACATAACAAGAAATTTCTCTAGATCAAGTTATACCTTTTGTGGCCATACCCAACTGCCTAATGCAATGGAAAAATTGAAACTGAAACATAGATCACAAGCACCTAATTGAAAGATGAACAATATAATTCAGAATAAAGGATTCTTGCTAATGAATTCAAAAAATACTTTTCAAATAATCTCAGGTTAATGTTACTAATTGAAAAGATTGCAATGTAGCAGCCTCCATAATCTCCTTAGTCCTTGATTGAAATTCTCTTTAGGATAGAATGTTGCAAGAACAATATTGCCTACATAAATTATGTGTACCTTGTGTGGCCAAACCCAAATGACATAATGCAATAGAAGAATTTACACCTAAAATACAAATTGGAACAACTTATTATAAAATTAACTATATAAGCCTTGCATGATTTAACATATATGAATTTTGTTAATGAATTGAAATACATATAGAAAAACACTTAGCACTCTTCCAGGCTAATGTTACTGATCAACATAATTGGTATCTTTCAACCTACATAATCTCCTTGTTCAAACTTCTCTTCAAGATAGAAGGCAACAAGAACAACATTGCCACCAAATTTGTGCCCATTAAGTGTTGAAATGGATTTTTTTCTTCTTGAGAATCAAAATACTCAAGAAAAACATTATTATAGTTTATGATGTTAGTAGGGATAGCATAATTGAAAATCAAGGTTGAGTGTGCTAGGGAGTACAAATAAGAGAACTTAAAATATGAAAGGTTAGAAGGTTGTCCATAAGTTTAGAATGATAACTCTTGAGACCAAATTGAAAGTTTCATCCTCTAAAATTACTTCATCTTCATTAGAATTCCCTTGAAGAGAAAATAAATAAAAACTATGTGAAAGAGAAAGAGTTAAATTACCACAGGCAGGTACCAGAGTTCAAACATAAATGAACTTTCATACTTCTAACTGTGTTGATAACTATATAAAGAATGCTAAGGTTGAGTGATCGACATTTTTTTCTTGCCACAACTCTCCTACAAGGTCAATTAGGGAACAAAAAACTCTATTCAAAGTTGAAAAAATAAATTATTGGTGGAAGCCATACATTTCTCATCTTAAGCTCATCAAGGCCATCATTTTTCACAACCTAGTTGTCATTCTCTCACCTTCAGATTCCTTAAATAATTTGGGAAAACTTTCAAAGAAGGCATTTAAAACTCCAAAACTAAAGTGCTTTCTGCAAGTGGAAAGGAAAATTTACCACATAATCAAAAAATGGGTACTTCATCTACTTTATGTACTGAAAAAATAAAAGAACGTTATTCTCTTCTCAAAGTAACCATAAAGAAACCTAGCAGGATGATTAAGCAAGCCTTTACAACATCTCATCTTGCTATAAATGCTCCTCTTCATATTAGAAAATAGAAAATTCCATTCAAGTTTTCCAAGTTGTTATCTTACTCAAAAAGAAAGGTTCCCAAGAACTACTCATGCTCAAAGAAACCAATTTGGTTCCATAAAGATGCATTATTCTCTTCTCAAAGTAACCATAAAGACACCTAGCATGATGATTAAAAAAGCCTCTACAACATCTCATCTTGCTAGAAATGCTCCTCTTTCTATTAGAAAATAGAAAATTCCCTTCAAATTTTCCAAGTTGTTATCTTACTCAAAAAGAAAGGTTCCCAAGCACTACTCATGCTCAAAGAAACCAATTTGGTTCCATATAAGTTGTATTACACTACATTTAGCTTAGAATCCTACCACTCACAACATAAGTTTACTTTCAAGATAGAGGATTAACTTGCCAGTAGAACCTTTACCTTCTCATATCTAATTTCCTTCTAGTAGGAAGAGGAAATCTAGTCCTATGCCAAATACTCATGTTGATCTAAATAGAAAATTTAAATCATGTTCCATGGAAGACAATGCTCCTAGTGAAATTGGTAAAATATCCAAGGAATCAATTGAAACAAGACTTCTTCCCTTACATCCTACCCAGGTGAAAATATTGCCAATCAATTTTATCAAAGATAATTGCATAAAACCCTTGAATCCAAAATCAACTAATTTGTGTACGGATACAATGCCACATGGAAATTAATTTGTTGATATGGTTTCTCAATTAGCTACCCCAAACAACAACCTTTTAAACTCATTGCAAATACATACTAATTTTAGTAGTAAAAGAATTAGGACATTAGTGCATCAGACACATAATTTTCCACAAGGAGAAATGATCAAAAATTAGAAGGAAAGGAGAATATAATTTATAGAAAAGCAAAGGAGCATGATGTAGTTCAAAAAAGGAAAAATCAAGTTCTTAGGAGAAGCTGGTCATCTAGACATGAAAACTCTACAAGTGGTGGTTTCCCTTTTTAAAGTAAGTTAGAGAAATTATGAACATGAAATACAAACATGAGAAAAAATAACATATGATAATGTGAAATGTGAGAAACATTAATAGATGATGATGTGGTTGAAGTTTAATTGAGCTCACAACTAGCATCAAGAATATTAATCAATTTATTGAGGCTTCTCAAATAAATGTTTTAGGTTTTGCGAGAATAGAGGCATCTAAAATGCATAATTCATGGAGTCTCTCAGTAGATTGATGAATATATATATAAATTTGATGTAGCATTTAATATATTCCTTAAGTGTTTTGGTAGTGAAGGAGCCGATGCTTATTAAGGACAATGGTGTTGATGCTCATAATTAGTAATGTAGTTCATTATATTTTAAAATTGACTCAATATAGTTCTTTATCACCTTTATTCTAAAGAAAATTTAAAAATATTCCATTTTTATGGAAAATCTTGAGTTTAAGTTGAAATATTAGTGTGGTAAGTTTTTGAAGTAGTCAAACCATGGATATACTGATGTCTCAATATTTTAGCCCAATCAAGTACATAAAATAAAATAATCAATTCCTAACCTACATATAGATGCCTTCCCTCATGTAAATATTTAATTATGTTGCCATAGGAATTGCTTCCTTGGTTGTGGATTAGTCTTCCTATAGAAGATTGGAGGCCTGGGAAACTATATGAGATCACAAGTGAGAATTCAACCTTAAAGACAAGAAACAAAACTAATTTCTAGCACTATCTCATTCTAAAGCATAAAATAAAATAAGTGATTACTTATCTTAGTGTTAAACCTAATGGGCTTGTCTCAGCTAATGTATCAGAGGAAAGTCATAATAAAATTTAAAAAAATCTATGATTAGTTGAAAGTTCTACAATATATATAAATTATGAGTTAAGGGAGAAAAAAACTTGAATCCAAATTTAGTACTCACATGTCTAGGTAAAACCCTTGTATTGACTGTACCTTGAGCTAAGCTAATAAAAAATGTAATATTCACTAATGCATAAAAAATAATTGTGTAGTGAACAAATAATAACATAAAATAGGATGAACTATTTCACATTCATAAATCACAGAAAATACACACATAAAAAATAAAGTGAACATGTATACTTCTTGATTTTAATCTCAAAATAATTGATTATCCAAGCAAAAGTCAATACCCACAATGAATAATCAAAGTCTATATAATTGACCAAATGCTACCGAATAGGAACATTTTCAAAAACTAAACACATGTTAATAGGTAAACAAATCCAATAGGTTAAATATCATATTAACCCACTTATTTCAAGGAAGCCTTGGACTAGGCAAATTTCTCGCAAAAACAAAAACTATAGAAGCAAATCATATCTACCACACTAGTTAAAACTCAAAAATAGATAAGGCAAGATAAGTAAAATCCAAATAATTATCTAGGTCACCAAGAGAAAACAAATCCACTAGATGTCAAATTGATATATAATTCAAGACAACACAAGATTGTAACCAAATCACTCAAATTGTGCTTGAACCACAAGTTTCCTAATCAATACTTGTATCTAAAATTAGCCATGATTGAAGATGTAGCAAATACTTTCCTCAGAATGTAAATAGCTCAATACTCACTTCCTTGAGGGTTTTAAGGGCAAGTCAAGAACTGATACAAATTTTGTTGAGGATTATATTTATCCAAATTAGCTTATATATGTAGGAAACATACCCCAATGGTGCAGTTTTTATAGGTTAACATGGTAAGAAAGGATTCCCTTGGGATAAGATCAACATTGGCAATAAGTTACTTATAATAGTGTCAAGGCTCCATAAACAACAATTCAGTGCTTGAGTTGTTGTGGACTCATTTAAAATTCAAGATTCTTAAATTAATTATGAACTACTATCACAATAGTCCACCTCTTGTATAAAAATAGGTTGATCAATGATGTTGAAAGATGCAAGAAAGAACTTTGTAGTACTATTATCAGATGCATCACCAATACAATGTTGCATTTCTCATATGTTTAAATAGGGAAACTCTACACTCCCCACATTTCCATTTGTCATGGCAAAAGAACATTGAAATTTTTTCCATAAAAAAAAGTTCCAAAAAAAATGTTTCCATTTGTCATGGAAATTGAAAAAAGTAATGAAATTTTGAAACTTGGAGAAAATTTCCTAAAATTTTGAAAAATATGAGAAAAGAAGGGATGAGCATAATATGAATTTTAGATAGGCTTGAATCAAAAGAGTTCTTGTTAGGCTTGAGTTCTATTTAGTTTATCATTTGAGAATTATGATAGTTGAGAACATGCTTGAATTTAGAGAGATTTATACTATGAGGATTTGAAATTTGGGTGGGAGGGAGGTATGGGGGGAATGTGATTTTATGGGAGCTTTTGAGAAGAGGGTTGGGGCTTGTTTATAGTATAAATTTCAAGGAATCCACAATAAATCTCAACCATAAAATAGTATTGACAACCTGGGTGTGGATTTGTGTCCCTTGACCAAGTGCTTCAATACTACTAGTACAGTGACATATGAATTGTAATTTGGGCTTATTCAAGCACACCATGTTTCAATAAAAAATATAGTAGCCTCCTTCCATAGTTATTTATCATGTATTTTACCATCATGGCAATCAAGGAAACCACATTCATGTTAGGCATTCTCAAAATTGAAATGGTTAAAATCAAATTGCACATCTTCATTCTACTCACATTCTTGCATCTTTAAGGATGAGAAACCACCATTTGTAAAAGTTGGTTTAGCTATAACATGTAATATTTCTCATTTAATAGAAGTTCCCATAAAAAGTTCAAAAGATAAAATTCACATTTAATTGAGTTCAAAAAAAGTATATACTTACATCATTCTAGTTTTCTCCTCAAAAGACTTATAACTGTAAGTGTTCATCAAATAGAACATTTTGCGATGCTATCTAGCCATAACTATTAGCATTTTATGAGAAACTATCTATAATCAACCAGATAGTTGGAAAAATTGCACATTTTAGTGTTCCAACTTCTCTACAAGACCTTAATTGGGAATTGTTGGCTGCCATGTTTAGCAAGAATAGAAAATATAGTTGCTTGTCTCAATTATTATTAGAAACAATCCTTACAAGAATAAATTCTACCTTTAACATTATGGAAATAAGTTGTATCCCTCACAATTATCTATCACCCAAAAATTTAGAAATAATTTTAGTAACATTATGAAAATCCCCACAAGCTCAAAGATTCTTTGTTACTAAACTATTCTAGGAGTTTATCAATAAGAAATTTAAGGAAATTGAACAAATAATTAAATCATGCAATTGACTTTCATAAAATAGATATGTTATGAATATATTTAAGAGAAACTCCTATTTGATCATCCAAATCTAAATTGGGTTTCATCACACCACATCATATGCAAACTCCCCACATAAATCCTATATGGGGGGGCATGTTGGACTGCTTCTAGATGCTTCTATATTATCTAGAACAGGGATAACTTTAAGGAACCCCCCCTCCTAAAATTTATAAAATTGTGGCGAATCACATGTCATTTGGGTGAAAAAAAAATTAATAGTGTTGGCGAATTATGCATCAATGGATGGATATTTGGTGGTGATTTTTTTAATAGTTTAGACAATTTTTATAAAATAATGGCTATTATAATTTTTGTTTTTAATAAATTATTAATATTGATGGAAAATTATGTTTTGAAATATGGATATTGGTTGGCGAATATTTTAATAACCGATACCTTTTTTATAAAAAGGTGGCAAAAATATTTTCCAAATAATTGAATTAATTTATTTGTTATGGCGAATGGTTTTCAGAAAGTTATAGTTGGTATGGCTATTTTCAAAAGATGGGAAATAAGTAGTCTAACCTAACATACCAACTTACATAAATTATTGGCCACTACCATTGTAATTATGTTAAATGTATTATTGGAGAACTCATACTGTCTGATGATCCAAGATCAATGGCTAAGGTTTAATTTCGGCCAACATTTCTTGAAGGAAGAAGAATTGTCGAGGTAGTCAACAGAATGTTGACATGTATCAAGGTAAGTTGTACGTAGAGTATAGTGCACTTGGAAAGAATTAAATTCCATGTCAGTGATAGCAACATTCTCTCACTAGTATGCAACCAAACATCTGGAATGAAGCCTCGACCTTGTATAAGTGTCCAGAATGGTGACACATTTCTGTCCAGCATGTATCACTTAAGTTGCACGAGATAGTATATTGATGTCTTTTCACTATTAATTACAATTTACAGTTGGCCTTTTCCATCAGCGAAGCGGCTTCGCATGCATTACAAGACATGCCACAATTAACTAGCAGTAGTACTATTACTATTAGTCTTAAGTACAGTTGGCCTTTTCCACTGGTTAAGTGGCTTCACACGCATTACAGGACAATGGACGGTATTAGTGTTTAATTACAATTGGCCTTTTTGGCACGTACTTGTAATTATGTTCAAGATTTGAGAATATTTGGTAATTTAATGTAATTGAATTGGCAATCAGATGGAAATAAAAAAATAATCCCTAATACCCTGCCCACCAAGCTTATTTATAGGTGATTGAGCTACTTCTTTCATCATTGCTCATCTCATTTTTGGTAGTCAATAGGTCTAGTTTGTTTGGTGTTAGTCTGCTAGAACTTAGAGTTTGAACTTTGCAGTAAAGATGGACAACCCTATTCACCTGAGATGCACTTTGAAAGAGGAGCAGAAGGCCTTTCTAGGTTGCGTTCCTGAGGAAAACCTCTTGTCAATTTGCAATGAGGTTGTTCCATGCTCTGGTGTGAAGTTTGTTATTGTTATTGTCAAAATGGTTCTGGGGCGTGAGTTTTTGAAGAATGAGAATCGGTATCGTGTCAACAGTGACATTGTGTCACAATTTCTAGCCTCCCTGCTTGACCTCGGAGAAGCAAGGGCCAAAATTGTGCTGCTCCTGAGGAAGATTTTTAAAGAAGTATATTTGGGCGATGACATTGAAATTGTTGCTCATGTAGTTTCAAGAGTGGGAATCCCTTGGGCGGGTGAAGTCCACAAGCTTTTGGAACCTAGCCAGAATGTGGTCCTACAACCATTTTTACTAGGCTTGACTGCTAGGAAGTTGCAGCACCATAGGAAATGTGCAAGAATTGGGTTAAATTTTCTTTGAAAATGGTTTTTCCTGGATGAAGTGGAAGATGGCAACAATTGGCTACAAGAATTCGCAACCATGGTCAATTCTGGTGGTTTCTATGATGAATAGTACATTAGTTCTAGAGTCTAGGGTTTTCTCCTGATTTTGTAAATTTGTAAATTTCAAGAAATATCAATGGAATTTCTGGAGTTTCAGTTCCATATAAAATTGTATTTCATTGTTATAACTTCTTATGCTTACTTATGCAACATTGCAATATTTTGCATTTTTTAATTTTCCATTGAATTGTTTATAAAAGCCTATGTGAATATAAAATATTATTGGTTCCTGCCTTTGGCAGGAAACTAATGGAATCACCTAGCTCCATATTAGTTCTATAATCTAAAAATTTCATTGATATACCAATGTTTGCAAAAGGTTTATTAATTTGCATTTTTTTAAATTGAAAAATACAATTTTTTTAAAACTTTATTAGTTCATGATGAAGGCAATGAAAAAATTCAATTTTCTTCATAAAAAATACAACAATTTTTTTGAACACCTCTATTAATGCAAGCATTAATTGCAACCTTATATTTTCTTGTGACAAGTGGATAAATTTTTTTTTTAAATAATAATTTTTCTAACACCTCTATTAATGAATGCATTAATTTCAATTTTATCTTTTCCACATTTGTGACAAGTGGATAAACTTTAAAAAAAAAAGAAGAAGTTTTAATTGATGTTTATCTTTGTAATTTGTAAAATGTTATTCAAATATAGACATTTTACCTCTTTTAAATTGTTAGTTTTCAAAAATTAATTTTTATATAGTTTAATTTCATATTTATTCTAATTTTAATTTGTATATAAGTTTAAATTAGAATTTAATTATTTTTATTTTTACATATCTAAACCAATGCTTTTAATAAATTTTCTTTTATTATTTATTTATATATATATTTTTATTAGATTATACATTTATTTAACATATATAATTTTTACTATATTGATATTTTTAATTTATACTTTAAAATACATAATATTAATTTTGTATCAATTTTAATAAAGTTCAAATTATTTAGCTTGGTATATTATCAATTTAATTTATTATAAGTGTGTTTGGTTTTTTTAAAGCATAAATAATGTTTTAAAATTAAATTTTTTTTTTTAATGCATTATATTTAACCTTAAGAATATTGTCCAGCAATTGGATGCATTTATCACTTGAACGAGATATATCAAACAATTTAATAATTGAAATTAATCAATTTAACTCTTTTTTTAAAAAAATATACAATTTTATCTATATCTCATGTATAATTAGTTGATAAATATCTTTGGTATGATAAATGTTCTTTAGGATGTCATCTAATTTTAATTTAGCATGATACTATAGTGTTATTTATATATTTTTTTACTGTTTTAATTAATATACATCATTGCAGTTATATAATTTAATAATATACTAACTATACTCGTAATTTAATGGGAGTGGGACCCACGACCCACAGGGCCACCACACCATTCACCAGTGCCGTTTGATGTTTATAGATCAACGATCAAAGTTGAGTTTCGGGATAAGGAAAAAGAAACTCTGTCATTTCAAACACGTCCTGGAAACATGACACGTGTCACTAAACTCCTCGATTGACCAACAAATAACAATGTCATTTCAATTTGGTGATGATGTGACACTGACACATCTGACTCGTGATGTGAGTCATCCTGATACCTGACTAGCTTAGTTAATGGGAGTGGGACCCACGACCCACGGGGCCACTACACCATTTACCAGTGTTGTTGGATGTTTATAGATCAACGACCGAAGTTGAGTTTTGGGACAAAAGGAAAAAGAAACCTTCTCATTTCAAATGCGTCCCATAATCATGACACCTTTCATTGCTCAGTTAACACATTGACATAATCACATTCCACTTGCAGTTAATAGTGACATTATGAATGACATTAATACATTATGATGGGTTAGGTAACACTAGTGGTCCACGATTCCACTCACATTTAAACTGAAAGTGTATTGTGTGACAAGTGTGATGACTATAGACTATAGAGTACAGATTGTACAATTTTGGCACGTTAAGTTTCTTTAATTTTGTAGTTATACATTGTCTGTAGATTTAAGAATTAGAAAGGGGTTACAAATTACAATTTACAAAGTTGTAGTGTAACAAAGTTACAGATTCTTAATTTCTAGGTTGAGGATTGTGGTCTAAGGAAAGGAACAAACTACAGTCTCTCAGCTCTTTGCAAAAATTGAAGCTAAGGGCAACGTGAACGTGAATGGGTAAGTGTAACTACTAAAATCCTAAAAATTTACGTCTTGCATTTTAAATTTTTACGACTTTACTATTTATATTATATAAAAAAATTTAGTCTATAAGGTTTTAATTTTGAATCACCCCTATAGGCTTGTAGCTGTGTTTAAATATTTACCACGATGGGCAAAACAAATACCAAGAATAACATGAGAAAAATAATAGAATTCCACAATATGCTTAAAACACCAAGTTTCAGTGATTTATTCCATGATATACATGATCTTGTTATTCATAGAAATAAGGGTATAATGGAGATAAGATTTGCACTTGAAAACAAGTGGAACAATCCAAGTAAGGCTTCAAAATTTTGTTCATTTAACCCTAGTGTAAATGCAACTACAAATAAAATTGCACCGTGGCTAGCTGGGTCGGCACACATGGCATTACCTCAAGGATTCCCTTGCCTAGAAATTGTTATGCTCTGTGCCAAAAATTATGATAAAAATAGAAAAGCAATTGTGAATAAAATTACTCAGGAGGAAATTTTGTCCATAACTGAGAGTGAATTTTCTAGTCTGTTAAACCTAGGGTTTCAACAACAATAGTCAAAACTACATATTGACCTGGGAAAGCTGGCAGATGATTATGAAAAATTAGATGCAGAACAGAGAGATTCTTATATCAGAGGAATAACAAGCAGTTGTAGGCTGAGTCCAAATCACATACCTCCTTATGATTTTGAATTTTTTGTGCCATGGGCATAGGACAATATTTCCTTGCTAGCATTTTGTTTGGGATTGGATAGTAACAAACAAGTGGATGCCAACATTCTTTAAATGCTTTATCATATTCATTTTTTAAAAGAACCAGTAAGATATCATTTTATTGAGCACATTGTCCGTTGCATGCAAGATCAATTACTAATGATTCAAAGAGGTTCAGAGAAGACATTTAGATTCACAACCTACTTGTGCTATCTTCTCCTAGCAAAGCATTGTGCATTATTTGAGGTAAACAAGCTTTACAGTCAGACTCAAGGCCAAAATCCAATATATGAGTGGACACCTCAGATAAGGATGATTGATAACAAAAGGAACTACAACAATTTTGTAGACTTCTTTTTGGCACCAATGTACCATAAAATTATAGGCACTCCAATTCCTAGATTGCCTATTACTTGTAGAAATTCCATTCAACTCAGAAGTGAACTACAATTGGCTAACTGGTACTTAATGGAAGAGTACACTATGCTAAGGTTTTACGGTTCATGGGTAGAACCCTACAAACTTCCAATACATGTAACAGAGAGGGTATTTGCATTGGAATATGTATGACAAATGGAGAGCACAGATATACTCTTTCATGGTCAGCAAAAGAAAATGATATTTCCCTCCTTGCCATTCTCCTTTGGAGGGTTCACATTTGAGAGAAGAGGATTCAAAGTGGCCGAAGCCTTTTTTTCAATTTTTTGATTTGATGTTGACAGTCACTGGCAGTATGACCCACTGAACATAATTGGAGCAAGGCTTAAGGGCATTGGGACTTCTGCAAGAAAATATCAACATGAAAGTATGCCTTTGATTAAAAAATTTAAAAACATGGACTCCTGGGAGGAGGTCAAAAAACAAATGGAGAAATATGCTGCTGAAAATAATATGTCAATACAGGAATTGTCATCACAAATAATGGCATTGCACAAATAGAAAGGAAAAGTGCAGGGCATGACATTGTTCAATTTCTACAAGAAAGCTGATAAACCATCTACAGAACCTATTCCAAAAGAGCTAATGAATGATTGTATAGATGCTGGATGGAGTCAAAGCAAAAATTTTCAATTTTGGGAAATGAGGAAGAATCTCGGTGAGCCAAAGACCTCTTTAGATCGTGATGAGGTTAAAGAGAATACAATATTTGACAAATTTTGGAATAAGGAGCATCCACCTAAAGCACATCACAGTGATACTGATGATGATTATGATGACTAGGATTCTTTGAATCCCTCATCCAGTACACAAATTTAGAGAGGAGTTGATGCATCCACCAAACTTCTATATAGCAAAAGGGCAAAAATTGTAGAAAAAATGGGCTACCAAGGTTCTGGGGGTCTGGGTCCCAGTGGAGAAGGGATTTGGTTACCACCTCAACCACTAGTTGTAGCACCAAAACATGGTCAGAAACCAGGCCTTGGGCATGGAGATCAATCATCAACTCAGTCAATTCCATCCACATTGGATTCATCTCAATTAATTAAATTTGTTCCTACTTCATTTACCGTTCCACTTCCAAGCACTCAAATTCAATCTGAATCAACTGTCACTCCCACAGCTATAGGTATCATGGGTACAACTACAACTAGTGGTCTAAAAAGGACATTGTATATAGATGCAAAAAAATTTGGTCCTAGAGATCAAGAAAGTGTAAAGAAGCAAAAGATATGACAAGTATTAGTAGTACTACTAGTACAACAACGCCAATGGTGACTGTGAGTCCAACAATTGCCCATCCTTCAAGACAAAACCCTTAGAATAGTCCACAAATGCCACTAATGGGTCTAGGTGTTGGTTATCCTCATGGTATTGGTGGAAGCTCGTACATCAAAGCAAGTGCTACTACTATTTCACCATTCAAACATTCAATTGTCTCACAAAATCTTGATTTTTGTTACAATGAATTTGTAACTAGCTATGAAAAATCAAAAAACAAGAATAGACAAAATAGTAAGACAATGAAGATGAAAGCAATTGCTGCAGCTCGTGATGCAAAACCTGCAACCAATAGGTTATTTCCCACATATGACCCAAATAAAGATATGATGGAATTCATGGTTGTTATGCCCCCAACTAGAGATAACAATCCAGGAGAGAGTCAGTTAGATCAATCTAAATTTCAAGTTAGCACCCTCCAAATGGATTTATCCAAAAGTAAAAATTTGGACAAGATAAATGTGTCCAAAATGACCAACCAAGTGGTCTACAATTCAGTGATGAAGTTGGAGAGAGAGAAAGGAAAGTTTCAGGGCACAATAGATAATTTAAAGGCAGACTTGGCAAATGTAAAGGCAAGTGAGAAAGCAATAGTAAAAAGGTGCAAAGAATTAGAGAAAAGGATAAAAAATTCATCCTCTGGCTCTAAAGAAGCAATCGAACAGCAAGAACAAATGGACACAAAACTGAAAACTCTGAGGGAAAATTTGGAAAAAATGGGAAAAAAACTTCTGGATGAAAAAGACTCTTCAACAAAGTTATACAGAAACTTGGAGAATTTTGCAAATCTAAACAATAAGTTAAAAAAGAATTGGAAAATGAGAAGGTAAAAACAAAAGAGTGGGAAGAGAAAGCAAAAGGGTGGGAAAATAAAGCAGAGCAAATAAGAAAACATAGTGAACACCAGTACTCAGAAATGAAAGAAGACCTAAAGAAGGAAAATGATACTATTAAAAAATATGAAAACGGCTTGAATGACCAAGTAAATAATACAGTAAAGAAAATAAAAAATTACTTCTTGGGGAAAATAAGGACTTCTGCTGATAGGTTGTGTGATTGATTCTAACTCTATGAAGCTCTTACAGATGTTTTTGGGAAGCTAAAAGAGCAACTTGAGGAGAAAAAAAGTTTTGGTCAGAGACATAAAATTGCAAAGCAGATTATGGAAGAAATCAACAGCACTGCTGACAGGCATTTGGCAAGCAAGGGAATTCAAGACCGCATTGGTTCAATAATAAAGGTGACCTCTATATTTCATAAATGTCAAAAACTAATAGAAGCAAAAGAAGTTCTTTCTTTATTTGGGCCAAAGCTCGACAAGATGAAAAATAAAATAGCAAAATTGATATCTCTTGGTTTACCGAGTCTTGGACCTGATTTCTCAACAATGGGTTTCATTGGAAGAAAAGTTTACAAACAAAAGTTGGAGGACCAAATAAACTCTGATTTAGGCAACCTTCCTCAGGAGAAAACTCATGAGGGCATTGCAAAGTGCATCAAAACATTCACAAATTTTCATGCACTAGTGGAATGAACATTGCTTGAAACTCGCTCTTCCAAGTATGGAATGCTGACGAGAATGCAGGTCATTTACCATAACATCAAAAATTTTGCCCTTCCAACCAAAGAAGAATGGAGCATACTACAGAAACTTATAGTCTGTATGTGAAAGTACTTTTAGTTTCAATCATCTCTATATCTTTACTATATATGAATATCTTTCATATTATCCTACATACTACAATCTAGACTCTAGAATTGAGTTTAAAGTAACAAGTTTAAAATTTGTTTTTTGAATAGGATCAATGTTGCAATCTTGCAGATGCTATTGCCTATGCTAAAATTGCTAATTTACTAAATTGGCCTGTCAAATGCAGAAATGTAAAACTAAAGTTGTAGAGATGTTGTAGACTTGTAGATGTCTTACTGATTTAGATTTTTTACTTCACATTAGGCAAATCGACCTAAAATTGTTGTTGCTCCCTTGTTTCTATAAAAGGGAATTCATGGTCATTGGCTTACAAGAATTGTACCATATTAGCTGAATATTGTAAAGGAAAACCATTAATAGTTATTAATTATGGAATTGAATCTATGATTCTATCTAATTTTCATGTTTTTCAATTCAATGTATGTTGAATAAATGAATAAAATAGAAAAAAAAATTTCATTCAGGAATTTCAAATTCAAATATGAATGATCATTGATGACATGATATAAACTACACTCTATAGTAATAATACTCTTTGTTCTCAAATTTTAATGATGAAACATAATACATTCTAATTTCTTGCTTTTCTAAAATGAACATTGAATGATAGGATATCATATAGTAGTTAATAAGTTCAAAAAATACCTATTGGTTGCCACTGCTAATTTAGCAAAAATTTCCTAAATTTCTCAATTCATCTCTATGTCATAATCATCATCCAATTCTAGTAGTCTAGTTGCTTCATTGTTCTCTTCATTTTTGTTTATGTCTTCTTCAACTTCAAGTTCACTCTGACCTCTGCTTCTATGACTCCCAATCCCATGGCTAGTGCCACTGCCAACTGTACTTGTCCCACTTGGAATCACTGTAGGAGATTGGTTAATGGTGTTTCCCAATCCCACCCTTCTTCTTTTGCATCTTTTCTTCCAGATTTCTATTGCTTTTTGAAAAGGAAAAGTATTGACATTATACCTAGATGTGTATACCCTCAAGCATGATTCCAAATTCTTGTCTAGTTTGTTTCTTATCTTTGATTTTAGGAAGCCCAAAGCATTAAAAACTCTCTCATCCTCCATTGAACCCAATATCATGGTTTGACATAGATCAACAAGCTTGAAGCACTCTAAAATTTCTTCATGCAACAATGTGCTCTGTTTTAGTTCTATCCAAATCTTTTTTGCTGAGCCCTCTTCATGTGGGTTACACATTAATTGATATTGATGCTTCATGGTCCTTGCAAAGGTGCCTAATTTTTTTCTAAGAAGACCCTCATCTAATATTCCGTTGATAGTCACTCCATCAAATTCTATAGATTTGCAAAATTCCTTTATCAAAATCAACAGCCTTCTACAATAATCTTCCTTATTGTTGAAGGACCAATATTGAGGAAACACAATTGCCATGGCCTCAAGCAGTTGATCATATGGGAATCATGATATTATTTCAAAGGAAACTCTATAGGCTATGTCTCTTGCAGTAGATGCTATAGACTCGACGATCTTGGTAAACTCTTCCCTTGTAACTCTTGTAGCTTGCTTCTTTGGGGCACTATAGTACATTGGTATCTGAAATCCCCTTACACAAACACATAAAACTCCATTTTCAACAATCTTTAAATAATTATCAAGATCGTCCAAATATGTTAGTTTTCACCAGTGATTAAATCTATCATCAAATAAATTTTGGTCAGTACGATAGAGACTATCGAGGGCTTGGCATGACATTTTATGCAACTGAGCATATTCTGCAATATACATGGCTCTTTGCTGTGCTTTTTTCATAATTAACCTTATTTCTTCTAGCATGGGAAGAAGAGATGCCAAAGTCAAAAGTGTCTCTATATTGCTTAACCTCTGAAGCAAGTCGCCACATCTCTAATTTTTTGCATTGTCTCAATTTTTGTACATCAGTCCAATCAAAGATTGATATTCGGAAAATACTCGATGCGCTGGTCCATCCAAAGAGATCTATCTAGTATCAACATCTTTTAGAAGGTTGTTTTCATTAGTAATTCCATCAGTAAAGTGCTAAAATTCCCTAAAATGCTTGGGACTTCGACAAAAATATGCATACAACTCTCTTACTAAATCTTCAACCTTGTTTACTGAAGGAAACTTCTTCACAACTCTAAAAGCAAGATTCATCCTATGGGCCATACAGTGAATGGCAACAACATATGGTGAACAAGAAGCCTGCATCTTTGTGCAAAGATCATTCCTTTGACCTTGCATTACTGAAGCTCCATCCACTCTAACATAGACCAACTTCTTCACTATTGTCAGTTCATCCATAGCTCCATATTCAATTAAATTGCGCTTTACTAATTGAAATAAAGTTTTTGTTGTCACATTATCTCTCAATTTAGCAACAAATAGTAGATGTGGTTGGCGGACATTATTCTATATAGTATAAACATGCATGCATACCCATGATGTATTATCTATTGCCATAACTTTTTCTAAGGACAATGCAATAAAGGTTGACTCTTTTATTTTTCTTTGTACATCCTCTATTTCAACCTGCGCAATACAACTTGCCCATTCCCATCCACTATTTATTGACCAATGATTGACAGGATAGTTAGGAACTTTCAAAAAGTGTAAAAAACCACTCATTTTTGGATAGTCTGTCATTGGACGCCCTTTGCTCAAAATATAGAAAACATTACTTAATTGAACAGCTTTTCCACATTCTTCTACGTCACTTTCTTTTGCAAAAATAACATTAATAGAACCTAGAACTTCACCAGGCTTCGTCTGAAATTTTTGAAACATATAATATTCTTCAACATTCCTTTTATGTTGACATTGCTCCTTTGTTTTCTATCTTATCACTTTTATTTCCTTACCATCTACAGTTGAGGTTTCATAAATCTTACCAACATGTTTCTCTATGGTATCTAGTTTAAGCTACAACTGCTTTTCCTTTTTATACTTCCAACTACAAATTGCACATCTGCATTCTACTGGTGGCTCACATACAATTGGATTGTCCATGGGCTCAATGAATGGATACTTTGCTGCCCAATCAAATTTAAATCTCCTAGCCATCTCCCAGTGATGATCAATTTTTTCTTTTTATTTTCCTCTCCCTCTAGTGTCACTGTTACTATTAATTGCACCATCATCATCACCAAAGTCGATTGATTCATCCTGGTATTGGTTATTTACTGGATATTCTTCTTCAAGTTCATCTTTATTAGAGATATCAAGTTCTTCAATTCCGTCACCAAATTTATTAGGCTCCCCAATTTATTGAATGGACTCCTATGTAGGTTGAGATTGTACAAGCTCCTTTGATGATGTACCTTCCTTACTTTGACCAACACTATTGCATCTACCCCCGCTAAAGTATGAAGATATATTTTTGCATTTTTTTGGCCTCTCTTAGACATCTCCACCTTCATTAGTCCTACTCCTCTTCCTATTTAAATTTGACTCTGACATCTCCATCAAATTAAGGCTACAATAAAATACTATGGACTCATAGTCGTAGTCATTTCGGTTCTCTACTGATCGCAATACTATGAAGAAGGTTCCTTCTTTCGGCATGTTTTAATAATGAAACTCATGGCTTAAATAGAAAAATACAAATAAATTGTTTTCATTTTGGCGAATGGGCCAACCATTACATATGATAGAACTAATATTTGGCAAAGCCCACATAATTTCAAGTAATCGAGTGGGCGAATAGGGCAGGAATTTGGGACCCCATTGTGTGTGATGTATGGTGAATTGGGTCCTAGGACAAATAAAAATTTCACATAGGAAAATGGGAATTTGGCGAATGATGATTGTCGAAAGAGACACTCAATTAATTTCATGGAAAATAAGAGTAAACATTAAAGATAAATATGGGCGAAGAACCCTACTACCAAACTAAAATTACGTAATAATAGTGGTGAACGTTTCGACCACTATATGAGTATTTTATAAAATCTGGGCGAACCGACCAACTAGTATACGGTGTTTTTTTTGGCCAATTTCTATAGCTCGATTGGGACATATTCACCAACTGGCGACTAATTGCCACTAAAAAAATCCCTGATCTAGAAAAGAGTTTTAGTGTGTGAAATAATAGTAAATCATTTTCAATCAAATGTGGTTGGTCTAGGGGTTTTAACTAATAACTGAGGAGAATTACACCAAGTTATCTTCATTCATTAGAACATTTCAGGATAGCTTTAGACTTGTGAGTAAATTGAATTCAAAGACTAGCTAGAAACAAGAAATCTAGTTATAATTAAATAGGAATACCATGAGACCAAATATTAGTAAGGGCTGGCCTTGGTTTGCAGATTAATAGTCTATACACTTCTAGGAAAATAAAATAAAATTGGATTATTCATTGCATATTATTGAAATTGAAGTACCCCAAGAGTTGATTAGATCCCTTAGCGTATTATTATAGTTAGACATGAATGTTCCTTGTACTTTTTCAAGATTACACTATCAACTTTATCTACTAGCAATTTTTTCATAATTTATTTGGTTTCTTTTAGTACATTTACTTTGTTGTTTTCAACAAGAATATGAAGATTGTTCTCTGACCAAGCATCGTGTGCCTCCTATTTCCCCCTCTAGCACTTTAGGTAGTAGTGGACTTTTATCTATCACTTGTATCTCCAGACATGCTAAGGCATGTCAATTCAAAATTTATTTAGACAATGAGTTTTATTTCTACAAGTTCTATGCACCTTGATATTAGTTAAGCATCATAAACATAATTAATACTACATGTAGACCATAAGTTTTTAGATATCATTGGTTTTTTAGATAAGTCAATCCATGCACCAAGCTTAATTTCCTCCTTACAAGTTTTAGATGGATAATCAACATCATTAGGTTGTTGGTGTGGCGTGTTGTCACTACCATTCTCTACAAACATTTTGATAGAAGAATTTGTGCCAACTCAAGCAAAGTATAGAACCCTCTTCCCAAACATTTTGCAACCTAACACTTGTTAGCTCAAATCAATCTATGCATATCACACATTAAAGCCAACATCCAAATAAAAGTGACACTCACATCCACAAGTTGGGAGGTCTATAGCCACTCCCTGGAGGGCTATGACTTCCCTAATAATTCCAAGCACATGCAAGTGAGGGGTACATCAAAAAAATTATCATTTCTAGATAGCTTATGTCTTGTACACATAGGTGTGATCATTGGCCTTGAGTCTTCCATACCAAAATTCTTTAGTATCTCCTTGATGTATTTGGATTGAGTAATGAAAATACCAAACTTCATTTGACATACTTATAATCCAACAAAGAATTTGATTTAACCAAGAATAGACATTTCAAATTCCTTATTCATTTCATCAACAAATAATTTGCATAATGCTTCTCTTCCTCTAAATTTAATATCATCAACAAATATTTCAAATATCAGTAATTCATTGTTCTTACCATTCTTCAAATAGAGATTATTGTTATCATTTGTCCTTTCAAAACCAATCTTTACCAAATAATTATGCAATCTTTCATTCCATGCTCTTAGGGCTTGTTTTAATCCATAAAAATATTTGTATAGTTTACAGTTCTTCTTTTCTAGATCTACAAATCCTTTAGGTTGTTCAATGTATATTTCTCTCAGTTTACCATTCAAAAATTCATATTTGACATCCATTTGATATACCTTGAAATTTTTATAGGCTGAATATGCAAGAAGAGTTTTGACTCCTTCAAGTCTTGTCACAGTAGTAAAAGTTTCTCCATAATCAACTCCTTATTCTTGAGCATATCCTTTGCATACCAATCTTGCCTTATTTCTTGTTACTTCACCATTTTCAGTGAGTTTGTTTCTAAAAACCCATTTTTTTCTAATAATATTTTTTTCTTTAAGTCTTGGCACTAAACTCCAAGTATTGTTCTTCTCAGTTTGGTGAATTTCCTCATTCATTACTTGAATCCAATCTTCATTGTCTAAAGAATCTTTCATTGATTTGGGTTCAAATTCACAAAGTAAGCATGTGTTATATTTGAGTCTTTTCCTTGTCATAACACTTGATTCAACATCACTAATGATTTGGTTAGGTTTGTGATGTCTTCTAAAAAAATTTGCGAGTACAGGTGGTTTCCTTCTTTGTTCTTCTATAGGTTCATCTTGAAAAATATTCTCAAGCTCATTTTCTCTTTCTTGTTCACATTCTAGTCCTATTTTTGCATGCTCAAAATTCACTATTTGATGATCAACATTGTCTATCTATGACTTGACATTTTCATTCTATTGCTCGACACCCACTCTCTATTGGTTGGCAATTTGTTGTTGCACTACATCATTTCTTGTCCATTGGGAAACTGCAACTTGATTTGTTTGTTCATTTGGAGTGTTGGGAGCACCATCATCTATATAGATGAATGTATTATCATCTTTAGGTTCTTCCTTACATGAAATGTCACTTATTTCTGCAAACTTATCAACTTTCACATTTGCACTTTCCACAACTTTATTAGTGTTAGAGTTCAAACATTTGTAAGATTTACTCTTAGTGGAATTGTTGGAAATATAAAAGGAGTAATTGAGAGGGGATGGGTAAATCACTTACCAAAAAAATAAATCCTAGATACCTTAGATTTTGATACAAATCAAAACTCTGATTAAATTGTATTTTGTTAGAACTCGGTAATCATACATGCACTTCATTTACACTACCAAATGTTGTAACTCGATAAATACTAAAATAACTTGGCAACTTATTAATATGAAAATCCTAAGATATTATCTATGATTATCCTTATTTAACTTAGTTGCAAACACATAAAAGAAATAACATGAACGCAAGTGACACCAAGATTTAATGTGGAAACCCAATTTGGGAAAAACCACCAATTGCAACTAGTTAGAAATTTTCACTCTTATGAAGTGAGCTCTGTTAGGAGCCAACCCTATTAAAGGTTAGAAAACATACTATTAGGTGTGACCCTATTAGAGTATTTAATCACCTTATTAGGAGTGGCCTTTATAAAGGTCTTTAGACACTTTAATTTAGAAATATCACCTTGTTAGAGGATTTACAAATAGTTGTTAAGCCAACTCTGTTAAGATATTTAGATCACTACTAGAATGGTTAGAGAGTAACAATGAGATGACTTAATTTTTGATGCAACTAAATTGCTAATTACAGATCTCAATTCTACCTTGAATACTTGATCCTTCTTGATCAAATGTATCTTTGTAGCTCAAAAAACATATCTACTTATCCTTCTAATTTTCTTCCTCTAAGCATCATCAAATATTTTGTTATGTTCCACACATTCAATCCTCAACTTGACCTCATTCATATATATATATATATATATAGCACACACTATCAAGTCAACTTAAATATAACTTATAATACTTAATATTCATCTCCATAGTTAGCTAGAACCAACAATTAAATCAATTAAACTTAATGTTTCAAAATAAGAAAATCCTTCATTAGCCAACCCTGCTCGGTAGACACTAACTCAAAAATAATTTTCTCATGTTAACCAAGTGAACTCGATTAACACTACATATTCAAAAAGTTCCTTCGGTAACCAAGTGAGCTCAGTTAACACTAGTTACATCCAATATTTCCTTCAATAACCAAGTGAGCTTGATTAACACTCAACTTCTATAAGCTTTCCTTTGATGACTGAGTGAACTCAGTAGACACTATCTTCTAAACTTGGAAAACTTTGGAATGCTTAGTAGACACAAGAAACTATCTTCATTTCCTGAGTGATCTCAGAATACATTGACTAGCAATGATATAAAATTTTGTGTAACATCAAAGACAATACACAACTAATCAATTATTTTCAACAATCTCCCTCTTTGGCATTGATGAAAACACAACATGTTATAATACAATAAAAAATTTAGAGAAACAATAAAATAAGGAGCATATCCTTAGTTTCATTCTAATTCTCATCCATAAGAACTCCCTCTATCAGTGGGAACTCCCTCTACCTTCAATTTCTCCTTCTGTTAGCAAGACTCTGACTTCAACATCTTCTAATAGCAAACTTTTCTTCTTTGATATCAAACCAAGTTCTCCTTCTTTGATATTGTTGGAAGTAATAAAATTTCTATGAGAATTTGACAAAAAACTTCTCCCTCTTTGACATCTCATTCCAAAGACAATATTTAGTGAATATTATTGTACCTCATGTACTAATTCATTTGCAATGTGCCTTGTCAATATTGCATCAACTATCTAATCTTCAACATGCTCTAGTTGATGCATCACTAAAATACATTTAGTGAGCTTTAGATAATGTGAGGCCTCACCCTGACCCATCGTGGCATAGTGATACATTACCCTTATTTTGTTATTCACGACTCGAGATGTCGAGACATTATCTGATGCTTGGAACATATTTTATTATTTCATGTTGTGTGATGTTATTTCCAGATATATTTGATGATTGTCATTTAATGTTCACGTATATGTATGTTGACAAAATCAGTAGATGTAGGATTGATATGTGATTTAAGATATTTCAAATGGTTAATAATTATAAAGGATAAAGAAACTTTATTGATGTATGTTTTAAATTATGAAAATTTCTGATACATATACATTTATATACATGTGATTTTACGGGACTACTGATGGGTGCAATGAGTGTGTAGATATTTAGCTGAGGAACCCTACAGAGGAACAAAACTGATCTCCATGTGCTAAAATTTGGAAACCCTATTGTTCGTAATTGTGTTCTTTTAGTGTCGCTTGACACTCGTAAAATGTTTATGTGCTTAATTTGCTAGTTAGAGTTGTTAGATGGACCTATTTTATTTCTAGATTTTATTTTGTCTCTAACCTCTTCCCTAAGGCTTTAAAACATTTTTTTTTCTAACCTATGGGTGTGGGTATGGGTTAGGGGTCTTTTCCAACCCCTAAGCCCCTAGCTTTGACTTTTGAGGGCACTCAAAAAGTCCCTTTTTGCCTTTGTGCGAAAATTGCAAGTAGTTGTCATGAGTTGTCTTACCCCACCTCCTTTTAGGGTTTAACCATGGTGTAGGTTGTGTTAGGAGTTTCTAGAGTGGCTAAGTGGGTGGAGATAGTTATTGCTCTTTTTGGGTGGTTGAGTTGGAGGCTTATTAGAGGCCTTCTTTGGTCTAGTGGTTTGGGGAACCAATCTCTACATTTAGAGAAGATTTCTTGAAGCTTGAAGGAAGGAGGGATACTCTACTCAAATTTGTTCATTGCCATTACCTCTTTGAGAAGGTAGGAAACTCCCATCTCCCTTATTCATTTTTTATGTTTTGTTTCATGTTCTTGTTACCTTGTTGTTTTTTTATTGTTGTATGGTTGTGGGTATGTTGGGAAGATTTGTAAACCTTGTTATTTTGGTTGTTTTCCTTTCTTGTTTATGTTTTCAATTTTGAGTTTCCTTGCATGGGTGTTTTGGTATTACTCACCCTAGGAGAGGGCAGAAGTGACCAATTTTGGGAGAGGTCTGTTTAGTTGGACTCCAACCTGTGTAGAGTCTCTTCTCAGGATGAGAAGAGGGATAAAGGGTAGGGTGTTATGGGCCTCTACCCGTCAGCACAAACCTGGTATGAGTATGGCAAGTTAAAATGGAAGAACAGAAGTTCTTGGTTATTGGCCCCGATTGGGCATCTGAATTGGTGTTGTGCTTGACTTCTCTAGTTGGAAGAATCCACCTCTCCCTAGTCTTGATTCATTGTGAATCTTATTGTGTAAACCATGTATGATTATGCATGCTTGATGTTCTTTTGGTTATGCTTGATTGTCACCCGATCAGTTATTGGTTTCTTCCATGGCTCTTGAAATGAGATTTAAAAAACATTACAAAATTTTGATGATGACCATGAAGAAAATTGGATAAAATTTTTGTAATTGGGATTGAGATCCTATTGCAAATTGTAATTTTAATCCTTATTGTATATGGCAACGAAGCCGGGTTTCCTTCTTGATTCTTTCCCGGCTGAGCCCTTGAATTAGGTTAGCCAATAAAGTAATGGATGAATGTATTTGGTTCTCTTAATATTTGTTCATAACGTTCAGTTGTATGAGTGCTCATCAAAAGAGAATAAATTAATTTGCATATATATATATATATATATAAATGGGAAAATAGAATCATAGATAATGTCTTGATTTATGAATGTCCAAGTTTTAATTACGATAATGAAGAGTTGAATTGATATAGTGAGTTTCAATTTTGATGTATAAGTATTATGATGAGATCAATCAAGAGCAAAACCATATATTACAAAATCAAAGATAGTTCATTTCTTGATAAATTTCATGGTGGTTACAATCAAATTTGAATGAGAATAATCCACCACCTTTTCTTTTATTATGTGCATAGTATCATTCACCTTCTAAGTTATTCAAATATGATCAATTGGACTGAGAGGTTGTATTCTTGAAATCAATAATAATAATAATCAGAACATAGAACTCATACCATGTCCTTGAAGAATTAATATTAAACATACATGTTTAACTAGAGATTGAGAGACTTTACCTAATGTACTCCTTTGCATTGGAATACTTGTATTAAGGAAACATGTTAATAATAGATTTATTCAAATCCTTAGCAACATGAATGAAATGCTTAAAATAGCATGATCATGCCTTGTCAAAATTTTTGCTTTCAAAAAAAAAATATGCACTCCCAGGAGTAAAAACTCTCTGGAAAATACATGGGGAAAAAGAATTCATTGCTTCCAAGCCACAGAGCATATTCTTGCTCAGATTCCTTCCTTAGTGAATAAAGAAACTAGATAAATATTATGTAAATCTCTTTGGTACATAATTCTGAATATATATATATATATATATATATATATATATATATATATATATATATATATATATATATATACTTTTCTTAAATAAAGCCAATATCTAAATATCTCCTCTTCACCTATAAAACTTTATGTTTTTTATTGCCTCCTTGGCCTTGCCCGTCAGTTTAAGCTTGCCTTTAACAAGCTCTTTAATGTCTGCCTCATGTCATAGTGGATGGGATGGGTGGGTGATGTCACCCTGCCACCTTGTCCCACCCCCATCCTTCTCCCATCCTAGCGGCCAAGTTGGATTAGTGGCATTTATGTTGAAAAGGGTATGGTGGTGGTCACTTTTATTTCAAAAAAAATTTCCCTTGCTCATCTATGATCATGTGCCCACCCTTGGGATTGCGTTCCCCTTCCTTGGGCTACGTGGAAACGTTGGGAGGAGAGATCAATGTCAACACATGACATTAATGCTTGGACGCTGGCCTAGCTTGGGAGTAGTATTAATGTCCTAGAGAATGTTTGTTTAAAAACTTCAGACCCCATCCCCTCTGCGTACCTTCTTCCTGATGTGCAGGCTTGGGGTTGCGTGGGGCCTAGGGTGAGGTGTAGGGAGGGGTCAAATCGACCTGTCACATAAGCTAGTGTTATGATTAGTGGTTAGGGTAGGATAGCTGGGAATTAGAATAGACCAGAGTTAGTAGGGTAGAGTTAATTGTGTTTAGGTGTAGGTTAGTTTATTTAAATTCCTTGGTTTTAGTCTCTTTATTAATATCATTTTATACATATTATTTTATTTATGTATTTTATATTTGTATTTAGCATTTTAGAATATGTTTTAGTATAGATAATTTAGTATTTATTAGATGGTTGTGTCTTTAGGTTGTTTTAGTTTAATGTTGTAAAGAGAAATTTTTTTAAATCAAGTCTTAAGTTAGCATTACATATGAAGTTAATTTATAACCACTTAGTTATATAGTTAGTTTAGAATGAAACTTTAATCTGTTAAAGTGTACTTAGTTTAATTTAATAGAGTTTTCAGTTAACGTTGAAATTATTTTAAATCTTTTAATTATTAAGTTAGTTGATAACTATGTTGTGTAATTTTGAGTTGGTTTTAGGTTATCTGTTTTAGTATATTTAGTATAATTTTTTTTAAACATTTAAGGTTTTAGAAAACTCATTATGAAACTATTATCTTGTTCCATTACGTTAGCATATGATAAACAAATAGAGTATGTTGGATTGTTTCCTTTATCATTTAGCCAAAAGTTAAGAGTAACTTGCATTGTTGGTATCTTTTGATATGTTTAATTCTTAAATAGCATAACTCAAGATCGATATCAATCTAATAACAAAAGTTTCAAAATCGTAATGTTGTAATCGCCCTCATGTTTATAACCTTAGGACGTAAAGTAAAGAACCTATACTAAAACTATTATCAATCATTTCAAACCTAGGGCATGTTAAATTATTAATTCAAAAAAAAAAATTTGTGTGTGTGTTTTTGCCTTCAAGTTTTGGGCATGACAGATAAGGGAATGACCCTTAGCTCTTAGATACAAAAATGCATCCTTAGGTAATCACTTAGTGAATATATCTACAATTTTTTCTTTAATATTCACATATTCCAATCTTACCTCTTTATCTTTTACCAATTCTCTCGAAAAATGATATTTTATAGCAATGTGCTTGGTTTTGGTATGCACCATAGGATTCTTGGATATATTAATTGCATTGGTGATATCATAGAAGATAACCACTAGATCCTTGCTCCCTACCTTCATACCTACCAACAATCTTGAACCAAACCACATTGGAACAATTAACTACTTCTACCACATATTCTACTTATGATGTGAACTAAGAAATAATTTTTTTTTTCTTACTTGTCCAAGATACTAGTCTTTTACCGAGGAAGAATGCTCCACCAGTTGTGCTCTTTTTTTCATCAACACTTCCTACCCAGTCAACATCTATGAATGCTTTCAAATTCAAATTGCCTCATTTTTGCATTATAATCCATAGTCTTCAGTAATTTTTAGATATCTCATGATTCTCTTGATTACCATCATATGATTTTTTTTGGGATTTATTGATAATCTTGCCACCATACCAACTGCTAATACAATATCAAGCCTTGTGTGCACTACATACTACAATTTTCCAATCATTGATCTATATGTGGTTTGATCTACCTTTTTGGAATTATCATTTTTGGAAAGCTTATGTCAGTAGACATAAGTATTCCAATAAGTTTTGAATCTTTCATTACAAACTTCTTTAGTATTTCCTTGATATATTTGGATTGAGTAATATATATGCCATCTTTCTTTTGTTGGATTTGTAATCCAACATAAGAATTTATCTCTCCAAACATGGACATCTCAAATTCTTTACTCATCTCTTATAAAAATTCTTTGCATAAGTCATCATTTCCTGTAAATAAATTGTCATCCACAAAGATTTATGCCAACATAATCTTCTTGTCTAGTCCTTCTTTGATATTCAAAATGTTATTATTTATTCTTCAAAAACCAATCTTTATCAAATAGTTATGAAGTCTTTCATACCAAGCTCTAGGATTTTTCTTGATACCATACAATTCTTTGTGTGATTTGTAGACCATATCTCTTTTTATAGGATCTACAAAACCTTTAGGTTGTTCTATGTAGACTTCTTTATCAAGAATTCCATTCAAGAATGCAGATTTTACATCCATTTGATAAAATTTAAATCCTCTGTATGCTACATATTATAGTAAAGTTCTAACACCTTCTAATCTTTCAATAGGAGAAAATGTTTCAACATAATCAATTCCTTCTTGAGAATAACCTTTACAAACTAGCCTTGCTTTGTTTCTTGAAACTTTTCCATCTTCATTTAGCTTATTTCTGAATACCCACTTTATGCCAATTACATTTTTATCCTTGGGTCTAGGAGAAAGAGTCCAACTCTTATTCTTCTCTATCTATTCTATTTCTTCATTCATAGCTTCAATCCAACTTTCATTATCCAAAGCATCTTTAACATTTCTAGGTTCAAATTTAGCAAGCAAGCATGTATCTTTCAATTTGTTTATTGTCATTATTTCATTTGACTTTTCTCTAATGATCTGATCAGGCACATGGTGGATTCTAACACATTTTGCTAACATAGGTACTTTGGATTTAGAATATTTTTCATTAACCTCTTCATGATATTCTATATCAAGCTTGGGTCCCACTATCTATGACTTGGGTCCATCTGACTTGGTTTATTCTAGCACTAGCTTGGTATCTTTTAACTGCAACTTAGGTCCTTCAAATTATGACTTAGGTCACATTGGTTGCAAATCAGTAGGTTTTGGAGACTTTGGGGACTCTAGATGTGAGGCTTCTTGACTTCCAAATAGATTTGGTAATGTATTAGGTTCATATAAACAAACCTTCTATAATCCTCAGGTTCTCTGTTGCTTTCTTCTTCACTCTTTTTTACAAATTCATCAATTCTCACATGTGCACTTTCTATGATTTTATGATTATTTAGATTCAAACACTTGTATGCTTTGCTTCTATAGGAGTATCCTAGGAATATTCCTTCATCACCTTTGACTTCAAATTTACCTTTCCTAGATTCCTTCAAGATATAACATTTGCTACCAAATACTTTCAAGTAACTTACATTAGGTTTGTAGCCATACCATATTTCATAAGGATTTTGATTTGAGTCTTTCTTCAACTATAATATGCTGAAGGTATGCACTACAATACTGATCGGTTCCTTCCAGTATTTGCATTGCAACACTCTTTTCTATCATTAAGGTTATTGCACAATCCATAATGGATATGTTCCTTCTTTCTTCTATACCATTCTGCTGAGGTGTACCAAAGGCTGGTACTTGTCTCTTAATTCCTTTTTTAATGTAGAATTCATTGAACTTATTAGTGTAATACCCCAAAATTGGCTCATTGCCATCTCAACCAATTCTAGTCTATTTCTAATCAATCCTAAAGACCTATTCTAATAGGAAATTCTCATTTTGCTATTTGCTACTTGACTTAATTGTTAGATGTAGAAAACTGTAATCTGCATTCATCATATTTCTTATTTAATTCCTATAGTACGTACTCATATTAGTCGCATTAAATCTACTTGATTTAATTATAATTTAATTATTAAGTATTTATAATTAAATTAAATTAAATTATATCCTAAGGCTAATGTACTATGGAATTAAATTTATTTAATTCAATAAATATGCCTATCTTGATTAATTAAATGTAATTATTTAATTAAATGGGAAAGGTATTTCTAATTAATTAAAGGAAATTATTTAATTAAATGGAGTACTTACTTCTAATTAATTAAAAAAAGTTATTTAATTAAATGGGAAGCCATTCCTAATTAATTAAATGAAGATTATTTAATTAAATAGAAAAAGTAATTATGAGAGCATATCTCATTTTATTAAATTAAATATCTCAACAAAATCCCTCTTCAGTTCAAAAAGGGAAATTTCTAGTTCACTATTGATAAAAAATGAGTTAAATTAGTTAACTCCTTTTTCTACTCAAATTGAATCAGTTAACTCCTTATTTTACTCAAATTAAATCTGTTAACTCCCTTTAATTTGAGAATCTCCCTTTATGACTGAACTTCACCTTTAATCCTGACTGTTGATTGAAACTGATCTCAACCGTTGATGGATTTCAGGAAAGTCTATTTAAGAGACCCTCATCTCTTCATTTTGAGAGGATGAATCTGCAGAATTTGCATCGAATCACTGCTGGAATTCATACTCACATTTGCTCATATTTTTACATACATCTTGCATTCTTAGTTTAGATTCATCTAGCTTAATAATGCATACATTTTTAGTTTAATGTCTTTTATTTCTTAGATTAATTTCTTGTACTTCATATAGATTACTTGCACATTCATATAGCTTAAATTGCATTCAAATCCTTCGTTCTTACAAGGTTTGGTTGCTTAAACACCTCGAATCTGAGGATATATGACAAGCAATTCCCTTTAGATAGAAGGCAATAGGTCGCTTTGCAGGATGATTTTTGGATGAACAATCCAATGTTCATTCCAGGATGAATCCACATACAATGACCATGTTGAAGTGTGTGTGTTAGCAGAGGCCACATATTCACGCATACATTTCTGACCCCCACCGTGGGGCTCAAAAATCAATTTTTCTAGCCTCTTTCTATATTTTTTAAATTTTTTTTTGTTCTTTGTCCATACTGTTCTGTATAAATTCGAGAATCTTCACACAAAACTGTTCATTTTTGCACGAGGATCTAGAATCTTTGCACGAAGATTCTTTCCGCATTGCACGAGAAAGTTCTTGTTCATGCAAAACTTCGTGTGGAAACTGTTTCTTTGTGCGGGCTGTAAAAGGATTTCACGCAAGCTGTAAAACTACTTCACGTGGACTGTCAGAAATTTTGTGCGAAACTTTGGTGACAGAGACAATTTTTTGCATTGTTTTTTGTATTTTTTGTTTTTCTGCTGACTATTTGCAGTTTCTCTTGTCTCTATGTTTTTTGATTTTTTTGGAACAGCATAACAGCGGTTTGCGGGACAATGGGAAAAGCGTGCTAAAGTTGCCAGAAACAGGTAAACATCTACTAAGTGCGTTGCGAGGATTACCAGGTAATTCTTTTTGACTGATAACACTTCATTTGGAGCTAAAATGAACATCTCTTGTGTCAAGCTTGTGTGTGTATTTTCTTTCATGTTCTCATTTTACAACACATGCATAATTTGATACTAAGTTGTGATCTCTATTAGTTTCATCTAGCAGGCTTAGTCTTTAGTGATAGATCTAATTAGCTATCTTGGGTTATTGGACTCTCTAATCTGTCAGCCCCTCATTCCACCTTGTGGTTGCAAGCTCAACACCACGTTAAATAGGGGAGGGGTCTACAGGACATAAGAATTAAAGGCTCCACAGGGAAACCCTTTTGTGCTTTCTGGAACTCACCAATTTTTTAGTTGTGGACTTGTTTTGGCTTGTGTGAGAGGTTAAATGTTCCATATCTTTGGACTCACCTCACATTAGTTAAAGCGTTAAGTGTACCACCTTGTGTTTTTTGATTTCTTTTGGATAGATTTGTTTTTAGGAATTAACATCTGTATACACATAGTAATTAAGCCCCCATGAACACTATTCATGGATCTTGAGGGAGTGGGTTCCTAGTGAAACTCCTAAGACGGATTCCTTGTAGGTAGGGAGGATACTTTGAGCATCTCATAGATAGATGAATCTTTGACTTGTTGATTAAGGCATCCTTTCTCCAGAGAGGTTGATAGATCATAGGAAGATGATATCATAGATCTTTGAGAGATAATCTTAGTTTAGTGTGTCAGATTAATCTGCCTATTTTGATTGGGCTAAAGGTGAAAAGGTGTCAAAACCTTGAATCTAGAAGCTAAGTCCCCTTGTTGTATACTATTGTGAGTCGGTCACCTTTAGAGAGGGTTAACCATAGCAGACAATTCCTCTACAAGGAAAACTGCATTGACGGAACCTCAAGCAGTAATAGCCATTTTTGCCATGGAAGTGACAACCGCTATATAAATGTCCTTGTGGAAGAAATCTCCACGGGTGTAGTTCATTGTGGGTTGTCAGATCTCCCTAGCAGCTCTTGAAGATTAAGTTCTCAGACTGTGTGAAAACCTCAGTGCGTCGAGATTGGAGGTCACCCCTGTGAGTCATAAAAGTTGCAGAGTCAAACCATTACTAAATACCTTAGAGAAGCCAATTTTTATTTTCTAGGAATGTGTGCAATGATTGCAAAACTCTTTGAAAACATACACAAATAGCTCTCTTAGGGATTAGCACAAACTAAGTCACTTGATTGTTCATGCACAAGATTGGTTTTTCCCTTGCTCATTGTTTTTAGATGTTCTTGAAATCACTTGCTTGCTATTCTACATGCCTGTTTATCTGCCTAGTTATTGGAACGATCAAAATTATTGTCAAAATTAGTTGCTGTTGTGAAATTGTTCTGTCCTTTCGCGCAAAATCATTTGGGTCCCATGCGAAATCATCTGGCTCTCATGTGAAGCCATTTTGTCCTCGCGCGAAATTAAATTTCTATTATGCATCTTCGCGCGATCTAGTAAATATTCTCGTGCGAAATTAAAAATTGTTACTAACCTTCGTGCGTGACAGAAACATCTTCGTGCGGCTTGTAAAACTTTTTCGTGCAATTCGTAAAGGTTTTTTGCATGAGACTTTGTATCAGCATTAACAATTTGAGTCTATTCTTGCTATCTACGGCCTGCATGTTGTCCTTTTCTGTGTCTGTTTATCACTCTCTGTTTGCAAACAGCCCTGAAACAGTGACACTTCGCTTAGCCGAAGACTTGTGTCTTATACCTTGACTAGTCTCATCTCATAAGTAATTTTGGTCCTCATCTTAATGCTTGTCATACTTTGTGTCATAGTGGTCATAATCTCTGGCTGTTCTAGCCTTTAAATCAAACCATTTGTGCCTTAGTCAACAACATTCTTGCTATTATCTTGTCCTTTTTGAGACTCAGTCTTAGTGTAGTCCTTGTCCAGGTTCTAGCTTCTTGTTCTTGCCTATGACTGTCACAACTAGAAGCGGCAACATGTTTTATCCCGATAACCTTAGACATGGTCATGCTAGGGGTCGTAATCACGACAAAAGTAGCTTACCTTTCACTATGCAATCTATATCTAGTTTGGCTAGTGAGGCATCTTCACAGTCTTCTTCACCTGCAAGGCCATCTCAAGTTCAACGAACATTTTCCACTTTGCAACAAATTAGGAATCTTTTTTACCAAGAGGATATTGAAATAGGTAGAGGTCCTACATTCCCAAATACAATCTATGATCCTTTCTCCACAGACCCTTTTGAAACACAACGTACAGAAATTGAACACGTTCCTATAATGACTAATCATGAACCTGAACAGGGTAGTCATAGTTGATATCAAGAATAATCTAGGGATGACAAGGAGAAAGAGAAAGAATATGACACTGATGAGGAATAGGAAGAGGTGGAAATCCTTCCTGAACACATAGCAAAATTTCAAAGAGACAAGAACTTTCAAAAGGTCATGGGAATCCTACTCAACGAAGAGAAAGAAAAGTACTTTCTCAAACTTGCCCAAGAGGGAGCTAAACTGCCCACACATTTCAATGTGGAGACCATTATCACACATGAAGAAGAAACTAAGACCGCTAAACTCCAAAAACAACTAAAAATTATGCAAGACCAATTGGATCAGATGATGCATGAGAAAGAGAAACCCAAAAATACATACACATTGGATGCTCTTTGTTCATTTCAATTTGACAAAAGTATAAACATGCTGCCTTTCCCAAGAGGCGTAGAACTACCCAAATATGACAAGTACTTTGTTACTACTGATCCCCAAGATCACTTGCAGGAATTTGGTTCTTTATCTATGGAGTTTATACACAATCAAATGTACCTCATGCATTTATTCCCTAGAAGCCTAGGTGGTCAGGCTTTGGAGTGGTTTTCACATTTACCTCTTGGTATCAAGACATTTGACGAAATTGCTAATTCATTTGTTCAGCAATATTCTCATAACATTCAACATCTTGTAAATATTTGAGATCTATGCAACCTTAAACAGAAGGTTGGTGAGCCTTTTCTCACTTTCCTCCAACGGTGGAGACAACTTTACACAAGTATTCCCATAAAATCCCAGAAATGGAGAAGCTCGACATTTTGACTGATAATCTCTTACCTAATTTCAGGTATAGAGTCCAACTACAAGGTCCACATACCTTTGAAGACATGATTACACAAGCTATTCGTATCAAAGAATTTATGGTCAAGAAAGGTGAGCTCACTCTTCAAAGAGACACAAAACAAGGTTCCACTTCCAACAGGGATAAAACCAAACATGTCAACAAGAATCGAGAAATTGTACATGATGGGGTTGTTGATAATGTCACACCAAAACTTGCTAAAGTAGCATTTAATCTTACAGATTGCCTCAAAGAAACCAAAAATGATGAGAAGCCTCCTCCTAACAATAAGGTGTCTGGGAACAAACCAAGAAACTCATGGGCAGCACGACCCAAGCAAGAGTATTTGCCTTTGGGAGAACCTTTGGATGTGGTTTACAAAACATTGCTACAACACAAGCTTATCTCACCAATGGATAACCCTCGTCCCTATGATCCACAACCACATCCACCATGGTGGAATGAGACCTCATTTTGTGAGTATCACTAAAACAAGGGACACAAAACCAACAATTGTATAAACTTACGTCATAAAGTCCAGGACATGATTGATGCTAGTGAACTTGTGGTAGATGGACATAACAAAAACTCGGACCAAAAAGTGTTCAAAGAGCCTTTCCCAGCTTATGAAAAAGGAGAGACTTCAAAACCAGAACCCTACAATAAGGTCAACTATATGTATTCCACCGATGACAATGTCATTCACATGGTTGAACCTGTAGATTTTGAATACTGTGACATTATTACCATAAAGCGAAAGCAAGATAATGAAAAATCCAAGACACCATTTTTCTTAAAAGGACCTACTTCCAATAACATGGATGATGCATCTTCACAACATTGTGCTAATGATGTTACTCGCTCTCATGCGAAGTTGGTGCTCAAAGGCCCTACACCTCCTATTTCAAATACCCAACAACACAAGGACAAAGCCCTTGCTGGTCCATCTAGTAAAGGTGCAAAACACATGAAAAACTTGACTGCAACCAATTATAGTGTTCTAGATCAGTTGAAACAAACCAATGCTCACATTTCCATATTTGAGCTGCTTAAAATCTCGCCTGCTCACAAGAAAATTTTGGACAAAGCCCTCACTAAGGCAAACATTCCTCAAGATCTTGATCTTGAGCGATTTCAATCCATGGTAGGTCACTTGACCTCACCTCATCTTATGACCTTCTCCAAGGAGGATGACAACTCACTGAATCACCCACATAATCAGCCTCTACACATTGAGGTTATGATCCACCAGACACGTGTTCGTCGGGTACTCATTGATAATGGTGCTAGCCTAAATATTATTTCTGCTACTCTGCTTAGACAATTGGATTATTCTAAGGACTCTTTTGATCCTCGATGAAAGATTACTATTAAAGTGTATGATGAAGTAGAATGAAAGTCACTAGGTCTTGTGACTTTACCAATTCACGTCAGTCTTGTCAAAAGAAATGTCACCTGTCAGGTGCTTGACATTCCCTTAGCCTACAACATTCTGTTGGGATGGCCATGGATACATGAGATGCACGCTGTGCCATCCACATACCACCAATGCATTAAATTCCCATTTCATGGCTCTGAAGTTACTATTCCTGCCACTACTGGCTACACCTGCAATATGCTCAAAGCTGTTGATTCTTTTGTCCCTGCTAACCGTGAGTCTACTGATTGTCACAACAATAAGTTGAAACAAATTGAGCAGTCATTTAAATTGAAAGAAACTAGTATGGGAGAGTACCACATGGAACCAGTGCTGTCATTAACATCTATTCTAGAGTTCCCTCGACATTTTGGGAGACCCTCAGAAGCAAAGAAGTTGTTCATGTTGACACCTCAGACCAAGTTTAATGGCTCTTTTGTCAAAGCTACAGTTCCCTTAGAAGATGAAAGTGAAAACAGAGCCATTGTTGCATGGCTTTACAAAGAAGAGGCTCCAGTAGACCTAATAGAACAAGCTCGAGAAATCACTCCTAAGAAGTATGGGCCTGGTCTTAAGCTTATGAAGCATTTTGGTTACAAGGGAACCGGCCCTATTGGGTGCAATAAAAATGGTTTAATAGATCTTATTAAAGAAACAGCTCAAAGCAACAGTGACACAACTGGCCTAGGATTTAAGAAGGTCCCTTTTCATTTGGGATCCAATAAATTCATACCCGTATCTGAGAGTTCATCTGAAAATGAGTCACAATCTGAGTCAGGTACTTGAGAGGAGGAATCTAATGATGAGGATTCTTACCCTCATCCTATTCCTTATGATCTTGCTAAATTCTTTGTTGAGCCAGATGACTTTGTGCCACGTGTTAGCACTGTGGATGATACTAGTGATTCTTCTGAGGACAATGCTGAGAAACTCAAATATCATTTAGAAAAGGGAGAATCTAGTCAGTCATGCCATATTGAGTATTTGTGTAAGAATCCAGAGGCTGAAGGAGAGTATGTCCCTATCACTGTTGGGGAGTTCTATTGTCTCTCACCATGTAGCACCAATTCTCATGAATATGAATTTGAAAATCTTTCAGAAGCAACTACTGATAAAGACATTGACCAAGTGCATGTCTATGAAAATCAAATCGAAGTGAGTGAAACATCTAGGGATAGGTCATGGGGGTCTGATCCAACTAGTGTCCTAGAGTCATCAGTTACTAACGTTTGTACTCTGAGGCATTTGAATACACCTGTGGGTGAGGTCATCGTAGGTCTCGAATTGCTGGTCCATGCATTTAATGACTATACTGTGAATGTAATTGAACCATCCACTACTCTCTCACTTGCAAATCTCGAGCTTATATACTGGAACTCCAATGCATCTAATGAAATCCCCATGTTCCAGAATGACTATGCTCTTGCCTGTTACCTAAATGCTATTGAACCTATAACGTCTTCCACCAATGAGTAGAGCGTCAACATGACTGAGGTTGACATCAAATATCTCAGTCACATAATTAAAAAGAAAAAATGCAAGAGGTCCGATGGTGCAAACCACATTGTGGCAGTGTCAGATCCCAAAAAAGTAAAAACAAAAGATGTATCCAAAGGTGAAAACCTCTCTAAGGCGCCCGCGGATGAGATATTTGATGTCCTTCCCAGTCACTTTCAGGAGAGGTCATTAGTGTTAATAGAGCCAACACAGCCAATTAACCTGGGCACAGAAGAACATCCTTATGTGATACATCTGGCTCAGTCATTGTCAACTGAAGAAAATGAACAATTCATTTCCTTTTTCAAGAAGAAGAAAATAAATTTTTCCTGGACATATTCTGACATGCCAGGATTGGATCCTGATCTTATCATGCATCACTTGTCCATAGCACCAGGCATCAAACTAGTTAAATAGAAGCTTCAAAAAATGTATCCTCATGTTGCATTGCTAGTCAAAGCTAAATTGAAGAAACTTCTAAAGGCTAGTTTCATTCGTGCAATTGATTATGCTGAATGGATATCCAATATTGTCCCTGTGTCCAAGCATGATAAGTCTATTAGAGTTTGTACAGACTTCCGTGATCTTAACTTGGCATGTCCTAAAGATGACTTTCTGCTCCCTAATATTGATATGATCGTGGACATGATGGTTAGCTATGAGATGTACTCACTTATTGATGGTTTTTCTGGATACAATCAGATAAAAATTGCTCTAGAAGATCAAGAGAAAATAGCTTTCACATGTGCATGGAGAACCTTTTGTTGGAATGTGATGCCATTTGGTTTAAAGAATGTTGGAGCTACATATTAGCGGGTTGTTACTACAATTTTCCATAACTTGATGCATAGAACCATGGAGGACTATGTTGATGATACCTTGGTCAAAAGTGCTAAACGCAATCCTCATTTGCACGATTTGGGTCCCATCCTAGATTGTATGGAAAAATTCAATCTTCGGCTCAATCCTAAGAAATGCACATTTGGTGTTACATCAAGAAAATTGTTAGGATATATTGTTTCTACAAAGGGAATTGAAGAAGATCCAAAAAAAAGTACAAGAAATAATGGACATGCCACCACCTCGAAACATCAGTCAGATGAGAGGACTACAGGGAAGGCTTCAATCTATTCGCAGGTTTATTTCACAATTGGCAGATAAATCACAACCCTTCACAAAGACCTTACATAAGGGTGTGAAATTCAATTGCAGCTAGGATTGTGAGCAAAGCTTAACACAGATTAAACAATATCTTGTCAATCCACCAATCCTGATGCCTCCTATGCATGGGAAGCCTTTGCTTTTATACATTTCAGCCATTGAAACATCTTTGGGAATCCTGTTGGCTCAAGAAGACAATGACAACAAAGAAAGAGCTATTTATTACTTGAGTCGAACATTGGTCTCTTATGAGAAAAACTACAACATTATTGAGAAAGCTTGCTTGGCAGTTGTCTTTGCTTCCCAAAAGTTGAGACACTACATGCTTGCCCACACTACATGGCTTGTGGCTAAAATAGATCCATTAAAGTACTTTCTCAGTAAGGCAGCTCTCATAGGAAGATTGGCTAAATGGGTCATGATACTAAGTGAGTTTGACATCCAATATGTTGAACGCAAAGCTATAAAGGGGCAGGCAATTGCAGAACAGCTGGCCGAGGGACCCATATAGAGTCTTCTACCAATAAATATTGATTTTCTAGATGAGTCAATTCTAACACTCACTCACCATACATGGGTTATGTTCTTCGATGGGTCCTTCATACAACAAGGATCAGGTGCTGGATTACTTTTCATTACACCACAGAGATACTCATTGCCTAAAGCATACAAGATTCTATTTCCTTGTACAAATAACATTGCTGAATATGAAGCTTTGATCAATGGTATAAAAATTGCAGCTTAATGGAGAGTAGATCAATTGGATGTCTTCGGTGACTCTCAGCTTGTCATCAACCAAGTAAATGATGTGTATCAAACAAAGGATGAAAAACTAATTCCTTACAAATGCATGGTTGATGACTTGATGAAATATTTTGCACACATCACCTTCCAACAAGTTCCACACACAGATAATAAAGCGGCTGACGCCATGGCCACTCTGGCCTCCCTTCTACAAATACCAGAAAATGATCTACAACACAAGTTCTTGGTGGAAGAGTTACACTACCCAGCCTATGACACACTTGATTCCAAGATGAATAGTTCTATTATAGGACAAGAATCATCCTGCTACCATCACATCTATTCTTACCTTCATAATCAAACCATTCCATATGGTTTGAACCAAAATGAGAAATGTTACCTAATCCGTAATGCTTCACATTATGTCATTATTGCTGATGATCTGTATAGGAGAGGTCTCAACGGAACACTCCTTAGGTGTTTAGAACTCGACGAGTCCAAATGCGCACTAAATGATATTCACGAAGGCATTTGCGGATCTCATTCCAATGACCTGACACTAGCTCACAAACTCCTTCGTGCTGGTTACTACTGGCCTAAAATGGAGCAAGAAGCTATTAAGTATGTTAGGTCCTGCAAGCAGTATCAGCTACACAGGAGTCTCATTCACGCTCTAGCCAGAGAGTTGATTCCCTCTACTACAACATGGCCATTTCAACAATGGACCTTTGACTTAGTGGGGTAGATTCACCCAACCTCTTCCAATGGACATAAGTTCATTATCACCGCTATAGATTATTTCACGAAATGGGTAGAGTCAGTCCCTCTCACAATTGCTGATGGAAAAATTGTAGCACTTTTTATCACAAACTACATCATTTGTAGATATGGTATACCATCCTCAATCATTACTAACAATGGAGGATAGTTCAAAAATAAAGACCTTAAGGAAATATGTAAGAAATTCAAGATCACACAACATTGGTCTTCCATTTATTACCCCCAAGGTAATGGCCAAGCTGAGGCATCCAATAAGGCGATCCTCAAAATTCTTCATTGCACAGTCAATAAGTCAGGGAGAGACTAGCATCTCCATATCAATCCAGCCCTATGGGCATATAGGACAAGCATTAGAACTCCAACGAGCACAACTCCTTTTGCGTTGGTATATGGGGCAGATGTTGTGCTTCCAATAGAGGTCAAGATTCCTACCTTGAGAATCTCTATGAAAGGTCTTATCATTGATGATGACTACAGGATAGCTCGGCGTCAAGAGCTTGTGTTACTAGATGAATGACGACAAGTGGCCTGTGATCATCTACGAGCATATCAACAAAGAATGGCATGAAGCTGTAATAGGAGAATTAGGCCACGTGACTTCTAGCTGGGTGATCTCGTCCTGAGAGAGAATCCTAAGAATCAACAACAATGAATGCAAAAGAGAAAGTTTGAACCAAATTGGCTAGGTCCTTACATCATTACTGCAGTATATGGATCTGGCACCTATCAGCTTTCCACAATCGAAGAAGAAGTGCTTAAAGAGCCCATCAATACTCTCCACCTGAAGCGATTTTACAGTTGATTTAATCTCAACAAGATCTCTGTACATATCTAAATGTCTTGAAAAAAATCAAAAAATCAAAAAATGTCCTAAAAAAATTAAAAAATTAAAAAAAAATAAAAAATAAAAAATAAAAAAATTCAAAAACAAGAAAAGTGCCATTGGTGAAAACCTAGAAACAGGCATCATGGTAGCAAAAAAAAAAAAGGAGAATCCTGCCAAGAAGGTGAAAACCTAGTAAACAGACACCTCTTGTTCCCAATGCTCTGTCTTGCAGTGCATCTTTTGGCTATTCTGTATAGTCACTTTCATGCTTTCGCTTTCCTACTTTTCCTGCTCATGTATCCATGGATTGAGCCTTGTCATAGCTCGGGGGCATTCCCCCCTTAGTGTCACTTTTTCAAGATTCTCCTCATAGAATCTCCTTCATGATAGTCACCAGTGGTTCTCACTGCATCTACCTATTGTCACAAGTTTCACTCTTTTTAAGATTCTCCTCATAGAATCTCCTTTGTGACAGTCACCAGTGGTTCTCACTACGTCTGCCTACTGTCACAAATGTCACTCTTTTTGAGATTCTCCTCATATAATCTCCTTTGCGATAGTCACTAGTTGTTCTAACTGTGTCTGCCTACTATCACAAGTGTCACTCTTTTCAAAATTCTCCTCATAGAATTTCTTTCATGACAGTCACCAGTGGTCCTCACTGTGTCTACCTACTATCGCTAGTGTCACTCTTTTTAAAGATTCTCCTCGTAAAATCTCTTTCGTGATAGTCACCAGTGGTCCTGATTGTGTCTACCTACTGTTGATAGTGTCACTCTTTTTGAGATTCTCCTCATAGAATCTCCTTCATGACAGTCACCAGTCATTCTGACTGCATCTGCCTACTATTGCTAGTGTCACTCTTTTCAAGATTCTCCTCATAGAATCTCCTTCGCATCGATCACCAGTTGTTTCAGCTGTGTCTGCCTACCGTTTCTCAGGTCATGTCTCAAGATTCCTTTATGGAAAATCTCTTGCGTCAGTCACCAGTGGTCCTCACTGCATCTTCCTACTATCACTAGTGTCACTCTTTTTAAAGATTCTCCTCATAGAATCTCTTTCAAAATAGTCACCGATCGTTCTGACTGCGTCTACCTACTGTTGCTAGTGTCACTCTTTTTAAAGATTCTCCTCATAGAATCTCTTTCACAACAGTCACCAGTTGTTTCAACTACATCTGCCTATTGTTCTAAGGTCATGTCTCCAGATTCCTTTATGGAAGATCTCTTTTGTGTCAATCACTAGTCGTCTTGGTTGTGTCTGTCTATTATCGCTCAGTCCTTCTCAGGTTCTTCATCGTGAAGATTCCTCTTTGACCTCAGTCACCAATCATTTTGACTGCATCTGCCTACTATCATCACCCTATTGAAGAGATTTCTTTCAAACATGTTCTGGACATTGACACTTGACATGAATCCCAAAAACATTGAACTCAAAAAAAAAAATGATATACTTGTTTGGATATGCTGAGCTTTTCTTTTGTTTTCTTTGTTTTTGCTTTATCATATCTCCTCGAGCAACTTGATGATGTCATCTTTGACTAGAGAAGTAATGATTGGGGGCATGATCTTTTCTTTTCTTTCTGTTTGTGGTTTAGTTCCACTAAGTTGATTTATTCCTATAAGAGAAGTGTCCACTATAAGAGCCTCTATCTCGTATTGGATGGTCATGTGTACCTCAACTCCTTTTATACAAATATGTCAATGACATTGGTTCTTCTCCTTGTTTGTTGGAGTAAACTCTTCATGCTACAGTAAATACTGATACTCATCCTGCTAAGTGAATGTACGGGTCACTGCGAGTATATCTAGCACACTTCTATCTCAGGTTACAAATGCAAGGGTCATTGTGGACATAATGAATACTGAATGCTTAGCATAAGAGGGATCTCCCATGTGTTTGGTGTACCTATCATGCAAGAAACATTCAGGTCATCCTAGCATCTATGCTTTGATGCTTATGTTAACTTGCTACATTAAAAGGGACAAATGTTCTGGTCATTTTGGCTTCTTGTATCTTGAATGCTTACATTTAATCCCGACAAACCAATAACATATGTTATATTCATATTTCCATGATTGCAATGTCAGTGGGAATGGTATGACCTATGAGCTTTGTTCTATATCTAGTGATGATTAAATATTGAGGCTTGGTAACTAGACCTAGGGTTGCACTTAACATAGTCTTGCATTACATACTTCACTTGCATAAGCATGCGATTCAATTGCAAATCTACTTTCACCTTCTCTAATGAGGGATTGCTGATCTCTTCAAAGAATCATGTTCTTTCACGAACTGCACAAATGATTGATTAATCACCCTCTTGGCTACTTTGGTTTCTTTGAACCCATTTTTCAGGATCAAATTCAAAATTTGACACACTTAAGTGGCTCAAAATGCATTTTAAAATTTTTTGTGCAGTCCAAATCTTTCTAATACTTTGCAATTCTTGGAATCTTTTCAACTCAAACTTGGTCTTTTGGATCTCGAAATCACTTTGGATCAACCTCCAAATTTCTTTTGATCATTTTGATCTCTTCATATTTCTTCAGAGTGTTCTGATCTCTTCATATTTCTTCAGATTGTTCTAATCTCTTTATATTTCTTTAGATCATTCTAATCTCTTCATATTTCTTTAGATCATTATGATCTCTTCAGATTTCTTCAGATCATTCTGATCTCTTCATATTTCTTCAAGATCATTCTGATCTCTTTATATTTCTTCTGATCATTCTGATCTCTTCTATATTCTGTTGAATCTCAAATTTCTTCTATATCTCATGATATACTACTTCAAATTATATTTTTGGTGTGTCATCTTTCGATTTCACTCCCGAGGGGGCAAGATGATTACATCATTGAATACTTATTGCTCGGGGCATCTAGTTTCCATCTTATGTCCTTGTCACTTGGGGCATCTCATCACTTGGGGCATCTTGTTCCCTTCTATCTGGCATCTTTGCCATCTATCTTATCTTTTCATCAATTGATCAACCTTATAACAACTCTTCTCAGAGTTTGATAGACAGGTATTGGGACATTCTAAACCCCAACTCCTGAGGATCAAGCCTCGTTCTGGGGATGATTCTATGACTCATGATTGGACCTTGTTATCTTTTATCAATCTTAGGTATCTAGGTGTTCTATCTAGATCCTTGAAGGTTAAGCTCCGTTCTGGAGATAGTCTTCTAAATGTTATTATTCTCGGGTATCTAGGTGTTCTATTTGGATCCTTGAAGGTTAAGCTCTATTCTGGAGATAATCTTCTAAATGCTATCAATTTCAGGTATCTAGATGTTCTGTCTGGATCCTTAAAGATTACGCTTCATTTTGGAGATAGTCTTTTAAATGCTATCAATCTTAGGTATCTAGGTGCTCTACTTGGATTCCTTGAGATTAAGCTCTGTTCTAGAGATAATCCTTAAAAGCTTATCAATTGGTCTCCATGTCATCAACTTCGAAACCAATCTCATCTTTGCATCATGCTTTCTAATTTTCTTTGAATTGAATGTGCTGCTTGCACATTCATTCAAAGAGGGGCAAAATGAAATACCCCAAAATTGGCTCATTGCCATCTCAACCAATTCTAGTCTATTTCTGATAAATCCTAAGGACCTATTCTAATAGGCAATTCTCATTTTGCTATTTTCTACTTGACTTAATTGTCAGATGCAGAAAACCCTAATTTGCATTCATCATATTTCTTATTTAATTCCTATAGTACATACTCATATTAGTCACATTAAACCTACTTGATTTAATTATAATTTAATTATTAAGTATTTATACTTTAATTAAATTAAATTATATCCTAAGGCTAATGTACTATGGAATTAAATTTATTTAATTTAATAAATACGCCTATCTTGATTAATTAAATGTAATTATTTAATTAAATGGGAAAGGTATTTCTAATTAATTAAATGAAATTATTTAATTAAATGGAGTACTTACTTCTAATTAATTAAACAAAGTTATTTAATTAAATGGGAAGACATTCCTAATTAATTAAATGAAGTTATTTAATTAAATAAGAAAAGTGTCTCTAATTAATTAAAGATTATTTAATTAAATAGAAAAAGTAATTATGAGAGCATATCTCATTTTATTAAATTAAATATCTCAACAAAATCCCTCTTCAGTTCAAAAAGGGAAATTTCCAGTTCACTATTGATAAAAAATGAGTTAAATTAGTTAACTCCTTTTTCTACTCAAATTGAATCAGTTAACTCCTTATTTTACTCAAATTAAATCTGTTAACTCCCTTTAATTTGGGAATCTCCCTTTATGACTAAACTTCACCTTTAATCCTGACCGTTGATTGAAACCGATCTCAACCGTTGATGGATTTCATGAAAGTCTATTTAAGAGACCCTCATCTCTTCATTTTGAGAGGATGAATTTGGAGAATTTGCATCGAATCACTATTGGAATTCATACTCACATTTGCTCATATTTTTACATACATCTTGCATTCTTAGTTTAGATTCATCTAGCTTAATAATGCATACATTTTTAGTTTAATGTCTTTTATTTCTTAGATTAATTGCTTGTACTTCATATAGATTACTTACACATTCATATAGCTTAAATTGCATTCAAATCCTTCGTTCTTATAGGGTTTGGTTGCTTAAACACCTCGAATCTGAGGATATCTGACAAGCAATTCCCTTTAGATAGAAGGCAACAGGTCACTTTGTAGGCTAATTTTCAAATGAACAATCCAATGTTCATTTCGGGATGAATCCACATACAATGAATGTGTTGAAGTGTGTGTGTTAGCAGAGGCCACATATTCACGCATACAATTAGAAATGAATTCACCTCCTTTTTTTGATCTCAAACATTCAACTTTTTTCTAATTTATTTCTCTACTCTTGCCAGATACCACTTAAACTTTTGAAAAAAAATTAGATTTTTCTTTTAGATACATTATAGTCATCATTCTAGAATAATCATCAAAAAATAGAATAAAATACTTATCTCCACTATAGCTATTTATTCTAATAGGTCCACATAAGTCTATATGTACTAGCTCCAAGACTTCTTTTGAATGATAGTCTTTACTTTTGAAACTTTTCTTTCCCATCTTACTAATTTAAATTTTTTTGCATAGACTTGTATCAGGTTTCCTTAGATTGGGAATACCTCTTACTCTTATATTTTTTCTTATCTTGACTAGATTATCAAAGTTAACATGACATAACCTTTTATGCCACAACCAGCTTTCTTCTACATGAGCAATAAAACATGAACTTTCACTAAGATCTAGATAGAATAGATTACCTTTTATTTGTTTGCCAGACCAAACCAGATTCCAATGGTATTTAACTATGCCACACTCAATAGATTATGTTGTAGTCCTTCAACCAAATAAGCATTGTCACATCTAAGTTCATTAGTTAGCGAGCTACAACCTTTTTCCTTTATGTAACAAGGTTCATTGCTTCCAAATCTCACACTAAAACCATCATAATGTTCCATGTGGTCAAATTTTGTTTTATCACCAATCACATGATGTGAGAAGCCACTATCAATAATCCATGTATCATTTTTTCTAACATGAGAGATAAGTTCCATTTTATCTCCTTCATCATCAAATTTATCTTTTATATCAATATAAACCATTTGATCTTCTTCACTACTATTTGAATCTTTACCTATGAAACAATATTTCTTACCTTTGTCCTTGTAGTCTTTGAAATTCTTGGAATCCTTCTTGCCTTTGTACTTGTACTTCTTTTCATCTTTTTCTTCTTTTTTTGGACATCTTGTAGCAATGTGTCCAACTTATTCACAAGAGAAACAAATTAGAGGAATCTTACCTTAATACTTTCCTTTGCCTTTGGGATACCTTCTTGCAAGAAATGCTTCAATTTTATTCAAGATCACTATTAGAACTATCTTCCTCTTCACTTTTAGATTTTTTTCTTTTAGATCTTTTATCTTTCTTCTTGAGTGATACCTTGACTTCAAATGCAGACTCAAGATTGGTAGAATTAGGAGTATAATTATCATAGTTATCTAGTTCAAATGTTGTTAAACTTCCCACTAGAGTGTCCAAAGTTATATTTTTATTTGGATAAAATTTCATCTCTTGAATAGTAGAAACTTTGATTACATAGATAGGAAGAAGGGTTCTGAGTACCTTTCTTACCACTGTTACATCTCCAATTATTCCTTGAGAGGCTTTGATATCACTAACACTAGCTTTGATTCTTTTAACATATTTTGCAAAGTTTTCATCCTCTCGTATTTTCATCTAATCAAACTGACCTCTGAAGATTTTTTCCTTGACTCTTTTTACATTATCATCACCTCCACAGATATCCTTTAGTTAGATTGACATTTCATGAGCAATATAACATTCTTTGACTTCATCAAATTAAACATAGTTAAGAGATGATGTTATGTCAATCACCATGATATTATAATTTTTCTTTTCAAAAATTCCTTCTACAAACATTGTACCAATAGGAGCATTATAAGAAGTGTTTAGGTATTTCAAACTTGAATCAATGATGGATGTTAGATGCAACTTCATAAGTTCCTTCCATGCTACAAATTTTTCTCTATTCAACTTGGGAATCTCTCTTCTATAAGACATCCTAATCTTTAGCTTAGGTCCTTGAAACCTTCTCTACAAGCACCAAGAAGCTCTGATACCAATTTTTAGAAATATAAAAGGAGTAACTGAGAGGAGAGGGGTGAATTAGCTAATACAAAGCTAAATCTCAAATCCCTTAGATATTAATACAAATCAAAATTCTGATTAAACTATATTTTGTTCTAAATTGGCAATCATACATGCACTCAGTTTACACTAGCAAATGTTGTAACTCAGTAAAAACTTAAATAACTTGGTAACTTCTTAACATGAAAATACTAAAATATTATCTATGATTATCCTTATTTAATTTAATTTCAAACACATAAAATAAATAGCATGAGCACAAGTGACACCAATATTTAATGTGGAAACTTAATTTGGGAAAAACTACCAATTGCAACTAGTTACTAATTTTCACTATTTTGAAATGAGCTCTATTAGGAGCCAACCTTGTTAAAGGTTACAAAACACATTTTTAGGTGTGACCCTATTAGAGGATATAATCACCTTGTTATGAGTGGCATTGCTAGAGGTCTTTAGAAACTTCAATCTAGAAATGCCACCTTGTTAGAGGATTTACAAATAGTTGTTAAGCCAACTCTGTTAAGAGATTTAGATCACTGTTACAATGGTTAGAGATAAAAAATGAGGTGACCTAATTTATGATGTAACTAAATTTTTGATTATAGATCTCAATTCTAGCTTGAATACTTGATACTTCCCAATAGAATGTATCTTTGTAGCTCAAAAAGGATAGTCTGTTTATCCTTCTAATTCACTTCCTCTAAGAATCATCAAAAAAATTTGTGTGTGTGTGTGTGTGTGTGTGTGTATGTGTTTGTGTGTGTGTGTGTGTGTGTGTGTGTGTGTATAACACTATCAAGTCATCTTGAATACAATTTAGAATACTTAATATTCATCTCCATAGTCAGTTAAAACCAACAATTAAATCAATTAAACTTTATATGCGAAAATAAGAAAATCCTTTGTTAGCCAACCTTGCTCGATAGACACTAACTCAGAAATGATTTTCTTGTGTTAACCAAATGAACTCAATTATTTTTTCATATTCAGAAAGTTTCTTTAGTAACCGAGTGATCTTAGTTAATACCAGTTCCATCCAACATTTCCTTCATTAATTGAGTGAGCTCGGTTAACACTCAACTTCTATAAACTTTCATTTGACAAATGAGTGAACTCGGTAGATACTATCTTCTAAACTTAACAAACTTTGGAATGCTTGACAGACATAGGAAATTGTCTTCATTTCTTAAGTGAGCTTGACATACGCTAACTAATAATGATATGGCATTTTGTGTAACATCAAAGACAATACACAATTAATCAATTATTTTCAATAGGAATATCCTAGGAATATACCTTCATCACTCTTTGCATCAAGTTTTCCATTCCTAATATTTTTAATTATATAGCATTTACTTCCAAATATTTTGAAATATTTGACATTAGGAGCATATCCATACCATATTTAAAAAGTTGTAGCATTTTTACATTTCTTAACTTGTACTCTATTGAGGGTATAGATAGCGGTACTAACAACTTCTCTCCAATACTTCTTTGATGCACTCTTCTCCATCATCAATGTTCTTGCATAGTCAATTATTGATAGGATTATCCTTTCAGCAATCCCATTCTAAGGAGGGTTTATTGATGTTGACATCTATATTTTAATTTCTTTGTCATTGTAGGATGTATTGAACTCATTTGAAATGAACTTGCCACCTCTATCAGATCTCAAGAACTTTAGAATCTTCCTTGTTTATTTTTCAAATCTGGCTAAATACCACTTGAATAACTAAAAAGCATCATATTTAGCTTTAAAGAACATCACATTCATCATCATAGAGTAGTAATCAAAAGATAGAATGAAAAAATTATCTCCACAATATTTTTGAACATCAATAGGTCCACATAGATTAGTATGAACAAATTCCAAAATATCACTAGAAGTGTATGTTTTTCTCTTAAAACTTGACATGGTCATTTTTCTCAATTGATATTGTTTACACATAGCATTATCAAGCTTCTTTAGTCTAGGCAACCCTCTTACTTTCTTCATCTTACTGATATTCACTAAATTGTCAAAGTTCACATGACATAACCTCTTGTACCATAACCAAACATCTTCTTATTGTGCAAACAACCATATCTCATTAGACAAATCTAGATAGAACAAGTTACCTCTTGTTTGATCATCACTTCCAATGAGCTTACCATTAGAATTATATATCTTGGCCTTCCTATTATGTAATTCAACTCTGTAGTCTAATTTGTTTAGTTATGAAATACTCAACAAGTTATAGTTAAGTTCTTATATCCAGTAAACATTGTCACATTTTATCTTGTCAGTCAATTGTATAGTACCTTTTACCTTTTACAACACATGGGATATCATTACCAAATTTAAAACATCCACCTTTGTATGGATCAATATCCTCAAATTTTTCTTTATCACCAGTCACATGATTGGAGCATCCACTATCAATTATCCATTTGTCACTTTTGTTTATATATGAGATTAATGTAGTTTTCTTATCTTCATCAGAATATTCTTTCATAGAAACATAAATAACTTCATCATCATTACTTTTAGATTCATTGTCAATTTCTTCTTCAACAACATAACAAGATTTCTTACCTTTGTCCTCCTTTTTTCTCTTTGTAGTCTTTGTCATCTCTTCTTCCTCTATACTTGCTTTCCTTCATTTTACCCTTATCCTCTCTATTAAGACACCTAGCAACAATATGACCAACCTTATTGCATGAAAAACAAATAATAAGTAGTTTAGCTTTGTATTTACCTCTTCCTCTTCCAAATATTTTTGCAATAAGGGCTTCAAGTTCATCAATCTTATTAGAACTATCAATGTCACTCTTCACATGTTTTCCTTTCCTTTTTCTAAGAACTAGTTGTGAATTAAAGGAAGATTCAATAGTAGAAGGTGTGTAGCTATCAAAGTTAGACATCTCAAAAGAAGTAAGTCTACCAGTTACACCTTCTAAGGTCAAAAGATTACTTGGTGTGCATCACAATTCTTGAATAGTAGAAAATCTAATGGTATATAAAGGGAGTAGATTCCTCAATACCTTGCTTATTACTATTTCATCTTTGATTTCTCCATTTGCACCATGAATAACATTAACAACTTCTTTGACCCTTGTGTAGTTTTGCACTATATTTTCACCTTCCATCATTCTCATGTCATCAAATTTACTTCCTAGGCTCTCTAATTTGGCTCTCAAAATAATTGTATCACCTCTATATATGGTTTTTAGTTTGTCCCACATCTTCTTTGTACTATTACAATCTTTTAAGTCATCAAACTTGTCATAGATTGTGGTTGAGGCAATCTCCAACATTGCTTGATTATGTTCTTTCTTTTGCTTTAGTTGTTCAGTTGTCAAAGGAGTAGTTGTTACCTTCACATACTCATTGTCCACAAAGTTGATAGCAACATCAATGATATTAGATCTATGCAACCTCATCAAGGTCTACCATGTAGGAAAGTTCTCCTTTTTTAGCTTTGGTACATCTTTCTTATGTGCCATGATCTTTAGCTTTAAGTACCTTCAAACTTTTCTTTGTAGGCATTGTGCTTTGATACCAATTATTAGAATTATTTAGAATAACTAAGAGGAGGGGGGTGAATCAGTTACTCAAGGTCCATAAGTACCATTTAAACAATTAAACATAAAGCATTCACCATTCTACTTATTCTAATGTCGCTTGGTCTCTACCATACTGATGAACAAAATTATTGTCTCAAACATAACATGCTTTGCTGAATGCAAACTTTATCAAATGTAAAATATATAAAGAATTCAACACACATATGACACTAGGATTTTGTGTGAAAACCCATATTGGGAAAAACCACCAGCAACATGTCACCACTTTTTCACTCTTTGGAAGTGACCTCTGTTAGGAGCCAACCCCATTAAAGATTTACAATACACACTATTAAATATGACCTGGTTAGAGGATTTAGTCACTCTATTAGGAGTGGCCTTTTTAGAGGACTTCAATCATTCCATTTAGAATGACCAACTCTATTAGGAGTGTCATCTCTTCTTCCTCTATACTTGCTTTCCTTCATTTTACCCTTATCCTCTCTATTAAGACACCTAGCAACAATATGACCAACCTTATTGCATGAAAAACAAATAATAAGTAGTTTAGCTTTGTATTTACCTCTTCCTCTTCCAAATATTTTTGCAATAAGGGCTTCAAGTTCATCAATCTTATTAGAACTATCAATGTCACTCTTCACATGTTTTCCTTTCCTTTTTCTAAGAACTAGTTGTGAATTAAAGGAAGATTCAATAGTAGAAGGTGTGTAGCTATCAAAGTTAGACATCTCAAAAGAAGTAAGTCTACCAGTTACACCTTCTAAGGTCAAAAGATTACTTGGTGTGCATCACAATTCTTGAATAGTAGAAAATCTAATGGTATATAAAGGGAGTAGATTCCTCAATACCTTGCTTATTACTATTTCATCTTTGATTTCTCCATTTGCACCATGAATAACATTAACAACTTCTTTGACCCTTGTAAAATATATTATCAAATGTAAAATATATAAAGAATTCAACACACATATGACACTAGGATTTTGTGTGAAAACCCATATTGGGAAAAACCACCAGCAACATGTCACCACTTTTTCACTCTTTGGAAGTGACCTCTGTTAGGAGCCAACCCCATTAAAGATTTACAATACACACTATTAAATATGACCTGGTTAGAGGATTTAGTCACTCTATTAGGAGTGGCCTTTTTAGAGGACTTCAATCATTCCATTTAGAATGTCACCTTGTTAAAGGATTTAGATAGACTGTTAAGTCTTTCAAATGACTATTAGGTCAACCTTTGTTAAAAGGATTTCAATAAAAACTATTTACAATGATTAGAAATAGAACAATATGTTTTGATCTCTATGATTACGACTCACTTTACAAGTTCAAATCAATATTTGATCCATTTATTGGTTCACTAATAAGCTATCCATTGTCATCTTTGTTATTTATTTGTATGGAAACCCTTCAAGAAATTAATCTTCTCCTCTCAACAAAACTTAAGACATCTGCTCAAATTCACCTATCAATATCAACATCTATGCAAGAAATCTCCTTTAGCTTTACATTCACTCTTACACACTTGTATTTTCCCTTGTGTGACTCTGATCCACCTTTCTCAATGTGCCTCTTCCTCTCATTTATCATAAGTTTGGCTATTTACCTCTTTAAATAGGCAATTCTTTCTTTCCCATTTTCCATGATCATTGTGGATCTTATGGTTTACGACTAGGTTCAACATGATTCATTGTATTTATCCATCTTCTTAATCATCCTCTAGAAAATTCTCTAGAATCTACCTATTAGGTATTTACCTAATCCCAACCTTGAATTTAATGATCCATCTCATCAATCTTATCTTCAACATGGTTTATATCTTGCAAGAAATCAACTGAGTTGGTTAGTAATCACGATTTTCTCAAATTCATTCTCAACACTGTTACTCGACAATCACTAAATTATAACACTTGGTCATCACTAAAGTACCTGGTTACTATAAATTTTTTGGCATAGCATCAACTATCTTTCTTGGTCAATACTGATGCTCAATAAACACTAAATTTTCTTGGAACTTATTGTACCTCAATTGACACAAGTGTCACTCAACATTCCTAAACCTTTTACTTTATTACTCGACTGAGCTTAACTTTCTTGATATAAAGAATCACTTTGTCTCATCAGAGTCTATCTAATCAAATGTCCATTTCAACTTCCTTTTCACAACTCAACCTTTCCTCTAGGTGCTATTGTTATTAGAAATTTCTCAAAACCTCTTCGTCAATCAAATAGATATGCTATTTAGATTAGGTAGAAATATGTCTTATCATTAGATTTGGCATTAATGACAAAACTATTGGTCTCAAATTGGTTTTGACAATTGAGTGTCAACACACTTAACCAATTCTTAAGTTGATGTTGAGTATAATACAAAAGCTGAGCTATAATGTGTGTTGGGCCAGAGATTCAATAGGTGTTGAGTGAACTTCAAGTGCTGAGCAAAGTCCAAGAGCCAAGTGATAAGTGATGCTAAGTCACTATAGGTGCTGAGAAAAGTATACGAAATAGAATTACTATAGGAGCCAAGTGAGATAGAATTCCTATGTGTGCTGAGCATTAACAACTAGTAAGTGTTGAGTAACACAGAATCAACATATGAGTTAGTGTCTTTACAAACTTAGATGTGAAGCCATTTTTAAGCTGACTTGAGATGAATGTCAAGGGATCTTGAAGATAAGATTGAATCTTTTGCATTACCTATGTAACCAACATGCAACCAATAACAAAAATGGAGAATGCATGCAACCAATAGGAAAAGTGAATGAATTGAGTGGGAAAAGAGGAATTAATACTGATCATAGATTCATACCAAACCTTAAGTCTTTGAAGCCTTTAAAAGGAGGATGAAACCCCATTGTGTGTGTGTGTGTATGAGAAGTGTATGGGTGAATAATAATGAAGTTCAAAGGGGTGTTTAAAGACTTAGAAGGAAGAGAAAAATTACAAAATTTTAGTTGATCAAAATACAACAATTAGAATTTTGAAGAGAGACATATCAAATCAAGTAAGGATCATAGTAGACATAGTAGAATGAGAATCTAGAATCAACAATTGAAGATTGCAAGTCATCAGGTCAAGACTTTCTAATACTCTCTAGCCATTGTATTAGGAATGAAAATCCTATGATGATAGGTTGTTTTAATAGCCATGTTGTAAGCCTTTAGACAAGCTACTAAATCCTTTAATATGATAACATTCCAAGTGAGTGTTTATAAATCCTTTAACTAGGTTTCTTTTAATAGGGTGTAAAGTCTTTAATAGGACAGGCCTTTCACAGGGTAGACCATTGGAAGCGATCAAACTTTGTAACCTTAAATAGTTACATATTGTGTAGTGATACTTTGTGGGTGTCATCCCCACCCTAGTTTTACCATCTCATTTTGGAGGGTTTCTAGGTTACCAAATCTTGTGTGGTCTATTTTCATGCATGTCTTTACTTTCATGTTTATTAGATTAATTAGATGCATGTGAATGATTTCAGCTAAAAAGTTTCAGAGGTTAAATACAGTTACTTCTTATTCACCCTCCCCCCTCTTAGAAGTAAATCTTTCCACTTGTAAATTCCAACAATTGGTATCAAAGCCAAGTTCTCACAAGGAGGAGCGTTACAACTTGGAGAAAAGATTTGGAAATGGAAGTCTACAAACTTGGGAAGATTATAGAGAATCAAGAAATTGATGTACAACTTGCTTTACATACTTTGGAAGAAGCTGTGGAAGAACTGAGAAAATATTTAAAGAGAAGAAGAGAGATTGCCATAGCTGAGAATAATACACAATACAAGGAGATTGACACCTGAAAACTATTTTCAAATGGAGATTCCAAAGAGGTTGATGCAGCAATAGTAGACTTGATGGAGAAGAATAGAGCCCAAGTAGAAGAAATCAGAACACTCAATCTTGAACAAGAATCACAAGCCATGATGCTTTGTGAGATGATTGAATAGAAGAAAAGAACCATTAAAGATAAGGCTATGCTAGAAGAAGACAAGAGAAACTTTGCCAATAGATTGGAAGAGAAGTCAATTGGGCTTGCAAGAATTTCAAGCATGTAGCTAGACACCCTAAATTAGATGATGAATGCACATCATGAACTAAATGTCAAGGACATTGAGATCTCTACACTAAAGATGCAAAAAGAACAACTAAAAAATGACCTAAAAAGAGAGAAGGAGATTGCATAAATCTTCAACAAACAAAACAAGGCCATTAAGTACTTTGAGTAGCTACTAAAATCACCAAGGGCTAGCAATGATACTTCAGGACTAGGATACACCAACACCGAACAAGGAGAGTCATCCAAGACTATAGAAGAAAGGAGTAACAAAGGTAAGAACACTAAACCTACTTGTCATTTCTATGGTAAAAAATGACATACCTCTAATATATGCAAGAGTAAGAATGCCCATCAGCATGAAAAAACTAAGAATGTGAGTTACTATCATAAGTGAAAAAAGCAAGGAAATCAAGCACATGAATATAGGACTAGGACTATCAGAACACCAAGATTTGAAGGTCACTACTAAAATTGCAAAAAGTACAGACATAGAGCTTTTGAGTGCAAATCAAAGCCTATGTGGACACCTAATCAGCCAACAAGGGGAAATAACCATGGACATCACTATAATTAGGACTACAACACCAAGTATAGCTATCATTATTGTTAGGAATATGGACACATCCCTAAAAATTGCATAAGAACACATTTTAGAGGAAACCACAGTAGATGGTTAAGTCAAACCACATGTTGTAGTTGTTTGAAGACTAGTCATATCAGCAAGAATTTCCCAACAATGTCAAAGGAACCCATCTCAAAGATCAACAAAGGAAAAGAGAAGGTAGATGTTGAACACATTAGAGGAGAAATGAATAACACATGGAAAAAGAAAGATGGAAGAAACACATCAAATGAAGGGATCACTTCACCTAAGAGGTCAAGTGGTCACACTTCATCAAACTAAGCACAAGAAGGCATGAGGAATTGATATACAAAGCTTTAACATACATCAGTTCCTAAACAAGAAAATACTGAAAAGAAGAGATCAACATGAATAGAGATGCAAAGACAAAACTCCAAGATTTCATTAGTGTTGCTGAGTTAGACAAGTTTCCCTTAGATGTTGAGTGAAATTCTAGTACAAGCCAAATGATTAGTTGCAGCTAAGTTGGTAATGGAAGCCGAGTGAAGAGAAATTTTAGTTGAAGCTGAGTGAAGGATACTTCTATGGATGTCAAGTGGTGGAAAGAGAATGGAAGCCAAGTAATGCAGGAATGCTTAAGAAGCTAAGTGGATAGTTGTAAATGCACTAATAATTAAATGCTATGAAAATAGGGTATATTATCATGTTTTGAATAATTTTTATTCATCATGCATGAAGAGTGAAGACAAAGAAGAGTGCAGAATGACTTCAAAGTAGAGAAACCAATGTTTAAGTAGATTTCAACAACAATTCAACATAGTTTCATCGATTGCAAGGAGAAAGAGCTATTTGAGGTTTAGCTAGTGTCCAATGAAGTGAAACAACTAGATTTTTGGCCAATCCTCAAAGTGGCATATAAAAATTACTCAGCTAGAGCTCTATCTGTAATACCCCCTAAGATAGTTATGGTTTAGGATGTTAGCAGATGTTACAACTATAAAATTGGATCCATAGGAGATATGGAGATGAGGGAAGCATATGAGAGGTTGTGTGAAAATGGAGTTTTGAAAGAGAAGTACCAAATCATTTAGAAGAAGGGTTTGATGCATGCCTTAGAATTCCCCATAGTTTTCAAAATTGAATGGATCAAGATAGTGCTTAGTAGGATTCATGATGAAATTTTATGGTTGGAGGATGGTCTAGTAAAAATAACAAAGAGAATTTTACATAGAGTAATAGGGTACCCAACCCTAGATCGACCAAAGACCCTTATAAGTGATGCCAACGAAGCAATTGAAAAGAAAAATGGTGCCAAGTGGAACAAGAGAGGAATGAAAATAGACACCATCCAAGACCCTCTTGTTGACTTTGCTATTAGGGTTATTGCAGACAAATTTTACCAATACAATAGACTTAATAGTGTACCATGCATTACTATGGATGTGGGTTACAAATTAGTGAAAGAGGATCATACTTATGATCTTGCAGAACTGCAACTACAACAAATCAATGAGAATTTAGTAGCAATAAGGAGAACCAAGCGAGGTCAATGCAAGTTTGATGCAATTTTGATTTGCATATTCTTCTTTGTACATAATGAATTTCCTTCTTTTGGTAAAGTTGTTTGGAAAGAAAATAGGTCTATAATAGCTCAAGTTAATGAATATATAGAATAAATGGGAGCTAATTTTGAGACTCTTATGACTAGCTATTTTGAAGACTTCAAGAAGAACATGAAGCAGAGGTTAAAGATACCAGTTTCATTGGTAGAAAAACATGTAAATGATGTATTATTTCTTATAGATATTGACTACAACTATATTCAAGCTACTACACCAAGAGTTAGATGAATAAGATCTCTTGGCTATGAAATAAATATAGATGAGTCATTGGCAACTATAACTGCACTATTATAGCTAAGGAAGTAGACAAAAGTGCACCACATTTTGGTACTTCTAATGTGGTCAGATCAAAGGTGGATATGGAGTTGAAGACTTCCTCCACACTAAAGAAAGACAAACTCGTAAAGAAACTTAAAGCCAAATTTGGTGAGGGAACAACTAAAGAAGTAGAAGATGAAGAAGTTGAAGATGATGAAGAAGAACAAGGATAGGAGACACTTGCTTTGACTGAAGGCATGGAGGAGGATGCAAAAGAAGAGGAAGGTGTCAAGATGGAAGCACCCAAGGTTGAACCTAAGAAGAGAAAAGCACAAAAACAACCAGTTGCACAACCCAAGGGGAAGAAGAAAGCAACAAAGTTGAGCCCAACCAAGCCAACTACAAGGGAAGACATAAGGGAAACAACAAAAGTGGCAAAGGAACAAGGGAAGAAAAAGGCCACAGAGTAGGGAGGGCCTATAGAAAAAAAGAAAAGAATAAAATATGTTGCACCCTAGAGTCAGATGAAGACAAGACAAAGTTTGACAATGACCGATTCAGATTGGTAAGACATTCTACCAAGTCTAATTTGGAAAATGTTTTTGATAACATTAGAGATAATGTAGATTTAACTAGTTTAAAGACCATTGATTTTAATAAATTTTCAAGAGGGGAACACAACATAGTGGAAGAGTCTATCTACACTATTATGGCCAAGTTCAAGACTACCCCATGTGAACTTGACAATTCTATGCCTAAGGAGCTAATCTCTATTGTAGAAAATAAATGGCATTATTGTCTTAATATGGAGAAGGAAATAAGGGAGTCAACATTGGCTTGTGTGTTGCCATACCTTATTAAAGGTCAAATAAGCAAGGCCAATAAGAAACATGGGATCAAATTTGCACCCAAATACAAAGCCTTTAGTATTTTATAAAATAAAATAGAGGATGTTGTAACGAAATCCACACAAATCTAGAAATTGATTTATGGATTGACTACTATCAAGGAAGGGTAGGAAGATCCCTTTGAGGGAAGAAATGATGAGCAAGAAGAGGAAAATGAAAAAGATGAAGAAGGAGAGAAAGAAAAAGAAGAGGTAATAGTGGAGAAGACACAACAAGGTGAAGAGGTAATAGCTTAGGAGCAGCAGCCAGAACAGAATGCCCAAGACACCCGACTGCCACCACCAAGTCCTTCACATACAACACCTCCAGAAACTATAATTGTCAAGGATGTTCCTGACACCTTAGGTCAAAATATCAATCCATTAACTATAGAGGATCTTAAAAAGATCCTTCACCAAACCACATTGCAATCACAATTGTGTACAAATCCTATTTTGGTGAGTGTAGAAGAATTGTAAAAAGTTGTAGCAAAGATTAGTAAGGAGAAGGTGAACACACAAGAACCACCTTCACAACCTCCCATAGCTATAGATGATCAACCAAAACAACAAGCAACACAAGACACAACTGCTAAGGTTGATCCCATAGCAATAGCAACAATAATTGTCAAGGAGCCAACAAATGAGTAGAGAGGACAAGATGTTCCTACAACACAAAGCCAAGGTGCATCTCCTCAAATCATTGTCATTGATCAAGGTATTAGAGAAGAAGAGAAGGAAGAGAAGAAAACCCCCAAGGAAAGAGAGCAAGAGGCAATACAAACATTGGTAAACTTTCCTACCTCAGGGACTCCTACTAAGTAGCCTAGCACTAATGTAATACCATTGCAAATTTTAGTACCTGGCTCAAGCTCTACCAAGGTAGCAAGGGTACTTCACTATGGAGACCCTACACTTGATGAGGAAATAGTCATACCTAGTTATGACTACAAAACAATAAACTTGACACAGATAAATGAAGTGCAAGAGGCACTTGAGAGAAAGAAGAAGCAAGAGATACTCATAAATGAGTATAGACAAAAGCAAGCATTGGTAGAAATAAAAGATATATTCCTTGATGCATTTAGCTTGCCTATACCTAATGAAACAAAGCCCATCATGGAGTAATTGTCCAATATAGTGGACCAGGTACAAAACAATGACCTTGATACTAATGTCAAATTATTAGAATGGTTTGAAAAGAAATTTCAAATGAAAGTTAATGAGAAAATATCTAGTGAGATAGCACTATCACAAGTTGAACTAACTAAGAAAATAGAGAAAGTTAAAACAGTACTTGAGAACATATTCTCATTGTACTCCAAATTGTGTGACTCATCATATTTCACATAAGAAACTAGCCAAAGAATATTGAGCTTGGAATGGAATCTTAAGATATCTAGCACATAGCTACATAATGATCCAGCTCAAAGTGAGAAGCATTTTGCCACAATGCTTCACACTCAGAAGGAGTTAGCTATATTGATAGTAGAAGAGGCCAATGTCAAGGCCAAATTAATACAGATTCAATATGCTATTATCCCACATCTGGAAGTACTACATAAAGAAGTGGCCTATGTAGAAGATGTTTTAAAGAAAGACCCCAATCTTTCTACCTTAGAAGGCCTAGCACATCTTGTAGTAGAGACAACCATCTAGCTCAAAGCACTAGAAATAACATTGGACAACTGGGATGCTTCTCTGAAGATGATAATGGAGGTAAATAATTTTTTTTTGGCTAAATATTCCATTCATTCTTAGGACCCTTTGACATAAGTGTCAAAGAGGGGGAGATATAATATTTTGGGAGAGATAAAGATGGGATATAATAAGAATGGGGGAGTAATACGTTATGTAGATATGGGGGAGAATACCCAAAGGGAGAGACAATAAAATAAGAAAAAGGGATACAAAAACTACAAGAAGATGTGAACAAATGGGGAGTACAAATAGATCAGGCACAGAAGTAGACAAGGCGAAGAGTATCAGACATATCAGCATGAGATGAATTCAACTTAAGGGAATTTTGGTTATAGAAATGGCACATCAGCTCAAGGGGAGTTACAAATTTTTGAGGTATATAGTCATCTACAAAATTTTGAACAATTTTTGTACATATGCCAAAAAAAATGTGTAGTATACTCATAGAGATCAAATTCATAATGCTTAGTTAAGTATTTTTTCAACTCATGTTAAAGAGGGAGATTGTTGGTTTCAGATTGGTTTTGACAATTGAGTGTTAGCACACTTAACCAATTCTTAAGTTGATGCTAAGAATAATATAGAAGTTGAACTATAGTGTATGTCAAGCTAGAGATTCAATAGGTGTCGAGTGAACTTCAAGTGCCGAGTGAAGTTCAAGTGCCAAGTGATAAGTGATGCTAAGTCACTATAGGTGCCGAGCAAAGTATAGATGCTGAGAAAAACAAAATTACTATAGGAGCTGAGTGAGATAGAATTCCTATGTGTGCCAAGAATCAACAACTAGTAAGTACTGAGTAACACAGAATCAGCATATGAGTTAGTTTCTTCACAAACTCAGATGTGAAATTATTTTTAAGCTGACTCGAGATGAATCTCAAAGGATCTTGAAGACAAGATTGACTCTTTTGCATTACCTATGTAATTAGCATGCAACCAATAAGAAAAATGGAGAATACATGTAACCAATAGGAAAAGTGAATGAATTGAGTGGGAAAAGAGGAATGAATACTAATCGTATATTCATACCTAACCCTAAGTATTTGAAGCCTTTCAAAGGAGGACAAAACCCTATTGTGTGTGCATGTATATGAGAAGTGTACGGGTGAATTATAGCAAAGTTCAGAGGGGTGTTTAAAGACTTAGAAGGAAGAGAAAAATTGTAGAATTTAGTTGATCAAAATAAAGAAATCAAAATTTCAAAGAGAGACATATCAGATTAAGCAAGGATTAGAGTAGACAAAGCAGAATGAGGATTTGGAATTAGCAATTGAAGATTGCAAGTCATCAAGTCAAGAATTTCTAATACTCTCTATCCATTGTATTAGGATTGAAAATCCTATGATGATAGGTTGGTTTAATAGCCATGTTGTAAGCCTTTAGACAAGGTGCTAAGTCCTTCAACAGGATAACATTCCAAGTGAGTGTTTGTAAATCCTTTAACTAGGTCACTTTTAATAGGGTGTAATGTCTTTAACAGGATAGGCCTTTCACAGGGCAGACCATTTGAAGTGGTCAAACTTTGTCATCTTAAACAGTTACATATTGCTTCAATGATATTTTGTGAGTGTCATCCCCACCTTATTTTTGCCTTCTCATTTTGAAGGGTTTCTCGGATACCAAATCTTGTGTTGTATATTTTCATACATGTCTTTACTTTCATGTTTATTAGATGAATTAGATGCATGTGAATGATTTCAACTAAAAAAATTTAGAGGTTAAATATAGTTACTTCTGATTCACACTGCCCACCCCGCCGCCCCCCCCTCTCAGAAGTAAATCTTTCCACTTGTAAATTCCAACAAAAACATTAATTGTTCAAATTTAAATTTCAAACACATCCACTACTAATGGGAGCCTAATATTATAAGGTTATTCTTCAAAGTGAAACCACTTTTCTTCTATGTCTATAAATGTCAAACCATCCATAGACATTCAAATAAAATCATCTCAACTTCTATTATGTGCATGGTAATTCATAAATTGAGCCAAGCTATTGAACCTAAATAATTGTTGCATACATGGAATAATGGGAATATAATGAAGAACCTTGTGAGATACATTTTTATTTATTTTATTTATTCAATATATCTCATATTATATTTAGGGCATTCTCATACACTTTCATATTTTTTATGATATATAATATGATAATTGGGATATGCATCTATTGATTAATACACTATTTCAATATCTTTCATAATGACTGGTAATTATTAGTATGAGTGAGGTAGAATATTTTATGGTGGCAACAAAAACTCACCTATCAATCTATAGGGAAAAAATATAATTTTTCATATAAATAATATCAACAAGTTATTAAATCTTTATTAACTATAATAACATATATTCCATACCTTAACATATGTGACATTTTTATGTTGTATAAACCATTCATAACCTTCAAAATAATAAACAATAATACAACAAAGGAAAGAGTTGTTTGGAACCCTTTGTAAAGGGCTACGTCTTCCTTGTCAAGTAGAGGTACCAAATTTGTCATGAATAAATATATCTATACCATTACTTTCAAAATTATTTTTTGGCACATGATCATAATCTTCTATGGGAACATTATATGAATCTTTGATAATCATACCTCTATGTTCCTCTACTTCTAAAACCATATTCTCCATGTTGTGGTGATCCATAACATGTTCCCTAGGTAGATGAACCTATAAAAAAATTATCAACATAAATAAACCACAATCATCATCACATCTGTGGATACCTAAATCTGATTACACAAATAAGTAATCCTATTTAGTAATCTTCTAGGACATTATTGATTAAATATTAGATATTAAATTAATTAATCGCCATCTCCTAGTTAATTAGTTAATTTAATTAACTATAGTCCAATTGATAAAATCAAATGAAAATCCAAAGTCAAATTCTTAATTAAATCCCTATTCTTCTATTAAATTAAATAATTACACTATACCTATTTAATTTAATCCCACATCCTCTTTTATTAAATAGATCAATCCCTAACCCTAAACCATTCCTAAAACCTATCATTATCCAAATCCAACCCATTCACCTATGTTAACCTCACTTAGCTAGCTAATTAACCTATCTCATAACTACCAAGCCACTTGCATCCTAATCCCCTCATAAGCTAAGCCTAATCCCCCTCCTAAACATGTGCACAACTTTAAACAAGGGTTAAGACTCTCTAACCCAAACCAAAGTAAAAGTCCTATCCCATCCTTACATTCCTTTCTAGAAGACTTTAAGGCTCTCACATGCCTTAATGGCTCTTTAATGCCTCTTATATCCCTCTTCCACACTCCTCTCCCTCATAACTCCCTTTGACCCTCCATTTTGGCCCTCTTCCCCCATCCAATCCCCTTGTGACACTTGTCATAAGGCTATAGATTTGAAGAATCACAATCCTTGTGCTTCCCCTTCCTTGCATCCTATCCATCCATCTCACCACCTCTTAGTCTATAAATTGGACCCTTCCACTCTCACAAAAAATACAAATTCTTATGCTAAGGTTATAATGCTATTTTGAGAGCCTAAAAACTACCAAAATACTCTTAAAATGGAAAAATCAATCCACACTTACACTTCCATTCACCATCCATTGAATTATTGAGGCATGTTTGAGCATACATCCCCATCATTCAACACATCTATAATATCAAGGAGGCTTGTTGGGTGATTCTCTCTTTGGTTTGTATTCCCCTTTTGCACCTTCTTTTGTCTAATCTATATGTGATTTTTGTTTTTGGCTTGTGGACATTGTAACCTTTAGTATTTTTCTTTGTGTACTAACTTCCATAACTCTAAATTTTGACATGCCCAATGGGAACCTGCATTCAGGTCACTTTCAATCATTTTGCACTTACATTTATTGATTAACAAAATAGAGGTATTGTGCTTATTATTGTTATGTGTTAGGTTTTTATCCCTATTTAGAGGTTTATAAATCCCAATATAGGCAATGTGCTCCCAACCATCTCATCCATTTTCCCACAACAAGACCTAAAAATACTTTTTTTGTGAACACTCGACCACTCATTTGTAGGGAAATCTTTGGAAGACTATAAACCCACAAAGACGGGATCACTTTCAAAACTAACCCTGACCACCACATGATCATTTAATCCCTTTGTGTTGTTCTTTCTTTCCTTTTTTTACCATATGATCATTTGTATATGCTAGCACATCCACTTGTAATACCTATGGGATCGCTCTACCAAAATTCTAGTCCTAGAAAACCCTACTTAACTTCCACCCTCAAACCTACAGCTAAACCTATTAGCAGGAATGCTTATCATAGTTGCAAGATCACTGCTTGGTGGGTTTTCTCTATGAATATTTTGTCCTTGACCCATAATTTTCTTTTTCTTTCCTTTTTTGACCAATTTTAGCCCACGATCTCACAAATTTTGACCTTATACCCACATTGTGGGAATGCAAGTTGACTCCTATGGGTTCATTGGTACTTTTTATTTTTTATGTTGCATTCTTGCAGGAGGAATGACATGTAGGTGTTGCTTGATGCTTTGTTCCTTAACTATCTATTTGAAAATTCACTTTAGCTTTGGAATAATCAAATTCAATCTTGAATGCCCTAAAGAAAATTTACAATACTTTTAAATGGAATGAATGGTTAAATAGTGAACAAAGTTTTGAATGCTAAAATGTTAAAAAGAACTAATGTGATGAACAATTGATTTTAGAGTTAAAGAGAATTATGGATCAAACACCTCACATTTAGTGCTTAACAAAAAATCATACAAACTTGAGTGAATTAAGGAAAATTATTCTTATTCACATCTTTTTCAACATTCTCACATGCATGATTTCTTATGTTGACTCAATTTATTATGTTGATCATTGCTACTAAGTTGGAATAAACCTTTTTATGCTAATCATGAGTGTTTTCAAGTTATCAATAGGCAAAAAAACCAAAATTGTCAAAAATAGAATGAATCAAGTGCTTTGCATGTATTGAGATTGTTCCTTTTAGCACATCTTTGTATTTTCTCTTTCTTGCACAAATAGAACCATTTAAATATGTGATACATGTACCAAAAGTTGTTAGCAAGATCATCCACAACAACCTAGGAGTGCTTCTAGTGAGTTCATCATCCTTTGGAAAGAGTGTCCCCTTTAGGTAGAAGCTCAAACTAGTAAAATCCTCTGGTTGGTATATAAATGAGAAGAAAGGTAAACTATCTTGCTTCATTAGGCAAGTTCAAGTAGTGTGTTTCTAGGGGTAGCCTGAGGTAGGAAAATTTTCCCATGATTTCAGCATGTCTGTAATAGATTCTTAAGTGAATTGACTCCATGAATCTAATTACAAATGAGCTTATTAGCTACCCTTTTAGCATTACATCAAATCCAAATAGACCTTAGGGATAAAGTGTGCTTGAAATGACCTCATGGAAAACATTTGTTGAACATACACATCTGTCAAAGTTGGTTATCAAATGCCTTTTTTGCCAAAAAGAGATCCATTATTTATCTCTCTCAAAGTTTCTTTGTCCTTTGAGGGATTTCTTGTTAACTTGATCCAAAAACATTGTCTCAAAGTCAAACTAGAGCATACGTAGTGTAGTCACTACCTCATCACAGATTCACTTGAGCTTCCAAAAAAATTATCATCCTAATCATATCCATCCTATGTTGTTTTTTTCTAGTATCATAATTTCTAAAGTCTTCCATCAAGGCCTCCTTTTCTCCCAATATCCTAACTAGTTGAGTTTTCTTCATCATTTCCCACACCATTTTAAATATTCCTTGAAGTTGATCCTTCTTCCTATTATAAGATTCATCAAAATCCCATTCCAAGCTTACTTCTTTTCCTAATCTAATTTTTAGTGTTCATCCATATTCATCCTTCATCCTTATCCAAATCATCATCAAAGCATGATAGAACAATCCTTTAATAATGAGTTTGGTCATCCCACCTATTCTCCCACTCCATCCTATTCCAATAATGATGAAACCCTTGTTGACCATGTTGTGTATATTAAAATCCTTAGAGATCTTCCTCCAAACTACTCCATCATGGAACCATGCATACCTTGTAGCAGGGTAAACTATAAGAAATCTACCTCCAAAAAAAGAAATAAAATATTGGCAAATCTTTTAGTATTTTGAAAAACAAAAATTATTTCTATTGGTGAATCTCTTAATTTTTTATTCTAAATATGGTTAATATTGGCTATTATTTTTTAATCATAAATTTTTTGTATAAAATATAGACAAATCTAAATAATAATAGGAAGTTCATTAATCAGGATGGAATATTACAAATCAAAGTTAAACTTTTTTTACCTCATGGAATATTATGAGGATCGTTACATATACTTTAAATCAATAGTGAAAACTAAATATTGGTGATATATCCCTAAAGTAACTAATAATTATGATAATTATTGGTTAATTCAATTTAATTTCTCCAATAATAGATTATATTTAGGTGACTCAAACCTAATCATGTAACAAATATTGTGGCGATATTTGAGTTCAAATTTTTTAATAAAATAAATTATTGAGTGATTTTAAATATTCAAGAATTAAATTTTATAAAACTATGGCAATTTAGATTGTATCAAATCTTATATTATTAGCCAAATTCATACCCAAAAAATTCTAAAATTAGCCAATTTGCAAATGTTAGCCACTAAAAAATACCTTGCCTACTAGTACTCATTATCATACATTTGACAAAGGGAATCCATTATTTCACTCATCCACACCTCCTTCCTATATCACACCCACATATTCCCTTCATACGTTAGTCATGTCTCCATCTTCCTCCACCTTCATATCCCAATCTCTACCCTCCCAAAGCTATGCCACTAGATACATGCCTAGTCCAAATTGACCATCTCAATATCCTCCAAACCATTTTCCAAATCCTCCAACCAATCCTAGTTATACAATGCATCACCTTAATCCCCTTACTCTTCCCAGTCTAAAACACATGTCTCCAAGAAATTTTAAAATGAAATTAAAAGAAAACCCATTTCTAGCACCCATCATTCCTATTCCATCATCCCATCACTACTATCCCTATTCTATCCACCCCACTTATCAAACCCCTTCCATCTCCTACCTCCCATCCATCAACTCCCTCCAAATCACATCCACATCTCCTCCTAGCATTACCCAAATCCCATGAAATGACCCTAATGAGTCCATCCCCCATCAACTCATCCCAATTAAAGAACCTCCCAACCATTCATCTATCTCACTTAAAGAAAAGAGCCATACATCTCCTATTACACCACCCACTCAAATCCAATCCTATCAAGATCTTGTCCAAAAGCATGTTGAAATATCCCATGGCATAATAGAAAATTCCACCATCCCACTTATTCCCCCGCATGATCAATTTCACCAATTACTCCATCCAAAGAGTAGCCACTATCCCCTCCATATCCAAATCTTACCATTATACATACTCCATCTCAAGAGCTATTATCCTCCCTCTATCCAATTCAAGATCCTCTCCTCCCATCCCCTCTTCTTCATGATTATACATACCCTATAATATATGGTAATAGATCTATAGAAGAAGACCTCACTAGCATACCTAAAACTTTGACTACTTCACCTACTAATGGAATCACATCTTGTGTTCCAAATAATGAACATCATATTGCAGAAATAAATAAAAGTGTATCTCTAGATGTTGGTATCCCTTCTATCCCTTTATGGTCCCAAATCATTCCATCTTTACCCCAAATTTACCATCCATATTTTTCCATGTCTATTTTGGGACCTTATGCTACTACTTCTTTCCATCCCTCCATTTTAGGTTGTTATATCCCTTATCTAAATCCTCCACCCTTTCCATCTATTTTGGGTCCTTATATACCTGATTTGAATCCTTTATCTCCTCCATCTATTTTGGGACCTACTCCTTCCTCACTTCCATCTATTCTAGGTCCGTATCCTTCATTCTCTCCATCCATATCATTTGTTCCAATCCATCACCCCATCCCCTCAAATTGAACAAGCTAGATCATCAAAGGAACTCATCCTTGAATTCCTTCCAACCTTCAACATCTATCAATCCATCCATAATCCCTCCATATCCTCCATGTTGTTCTTCCCATACCATGGATAATAGAAGCAAATTGGATGCCAAAATTAAAAAGCATAAACCCAAAAATCCCCAAAAATCCAAGTATCAACATGTTCCATCTAAAAAACCCGTTCAAGAAGAAAAACATTTGATCCAAACAAAAAAAAGTCAAAAGACCACAAAGGCTCAAGCTGAAAAAATCAAAAATCATGTGTATACCTAGGATACACATAGAATAAATACATCTCAATTGGCATCCATTCCCACTACTAAAAAAGCCTCATCCATTCATAATTTATCCAAATCTCCATATACACATCCTCCATCCCCCCAATTCCATTGTAGTCCTTATGCTTCTTATCCTACACTTCCACTCCTTCATCTTCCAACTTTAATTTTGGTCCTTATATTTCTCCAACTCCATTTTCTCCTTAATCTTATTCAACACCATCTTTCCTGCTACTTCATCCCCTTTAAGGGTGTGTGCCAATGATGATCTTTGCAATTCCTCATCCATTTTCCCAAGTCTTATGTATTCCCATCAATTATCTACCAACTCCCATCCACATTCCACTCATTTAATCCAATCTTCTTTATTCTTACAAAGTACACCCATCCTACCAACATCTATGAGTGAAAATCCATTTTTAAAAAAGCTAAAAAGTAAAGAAAAATAAGCATCCATTAGTGAAAATTTAGTAAACAAGTGTCATGAATAATCCTTCCATCCAAATGCTCTACACATTTAGGGAAAGTTCCATCACCCACCATACCCATCTAATCCCACCATACCAATCACATCCTATCCATTTCACTCATCATTCTCATTTGGATCTTGATAAAATAAAGGCCACCACTAGATACATGCATTTGGTCATCATTTTGACATCTATTTCCACCAGCTTGTATCCACCTATCCTTTATCCACCAATCCTTTCTTCCACATAATCCCTAAACCTCCTCTTTTTCAATCTCATCCCCCAATCATCATTATTCCCTATCCCCCTCTTTATCTTTCCCATCCTAGCTTCCATCTATCTCCCTTATCCTCTTGTTGACCAATCTTCCATCCTATCACAGACCTCATAAGACCTCCTCATGAATGGAATATTATAACTAGGGGCACTATATTCCTTGGAGTCCATATCATGTCCATCTTTCCATCCCCTCATTCTAATCTCATTTCCATCTAGTCATACCTGAAACCATTCATCTCCCAATCCCTATCTTCTCAAATTCCTCTACCCAAACCTTCTATCATCCATACCCTTTTCTTTTATCCTTTCACTTTCTAACATTGCCTCCATCTTTCCATCACCTAATACATCCCTTGTCATTGGTATCTAGCTCTAGGCTATCCCCATCTACCCCAATGTCATCCATCCATATCCTAATGCTCCTAGAACTCTACCATCACATGCACCAACCCATTTCACATCTTTCAACCCATCCAATTGCATTCTTCATCCTCTTCCCATCCTTGTTGCAACCCTTGGTCACAATCCAATCATCATCATTGGGATGCATCCTTCCCACTCCTTGTCTTTAGTTATATCATTTCCCTATCCATATCACCCTACCAACCATCAATCCATGTTCTTTTTCTATCTCATCTTGATATTTTCATCCACTATCTCCTCATCTTGATCTTTTCATCTACTATCTCCTCATCCCAAGCTTTTCATCTGCTATCTCCTCATCCCAAGATTTTTGTCCATTATCTCCTCATCCCAAGATTTTCATCCACTATCTCCTCATCTTTAGCTTTCTATCATCCCATATCTCCTTATCTTGATCTTTTCATCCCACTATTTCCTCATCTTGAGCTTCTTCATCACATACTCTATCAGATCCATTCCTCTATCTTATCATACTAATATTTTTTCACAATTATCCTTTTAAATATCTTAATTAGTTTGATGTATATCCCAATGTATGTCCTTAGCTTAGTTTGATTATATACATCTCTCATCTTTGTGTATCAATTCACATCTGATCAAAATATGTCATTTACCTAGCTATTCATTCTAGAAAGTTCTCATGTGAAATCCTTTTTCATCCAAGCACTGTCCTAAAAGTTCTAGTTTTCCTAAATCTCATCACCACACTACTACATTTGGGCCTAAATTGTGATGGTAGGCCATCATAATTGCAATGATCTCCCATCACCCAAGTGATAGAACCACAAATTGGCTCTCATCATATAGGTGCTAGAATTTTTTTGTCACAAATTATGATGGCAAGGGGTTTTGCCATAATTGCGACAGATAAAATCATTATAACTTGGAAGAATGAAAAGACATGATTTCATGTTCACATTGTCGCAATTGTGATAGTAGACCATTGCAATGATGACATCTTAATCTTCCAGTCTACCATCATAGTTGGTATGTCCATGTGATAGCTAGTTGTGTTGTAGAAGTGATGTCAAATCATCAGAATTAGCCATCATAATTATGATAGTTTGACAATAGCTATCATGTGGGAGCAGGGACTATCCATCGAAACATGTAACAATTGCGACATATAGCTAAATATTTTTTAAAAAATATTATTGTTTGTAATGCCTAATTTTTCATTTTCTTGTTTAATGTATAGTTCTATAATTGGATTGGTGTTACCTATATCCAACAAGAAATGATGTAGAACATATTGTTGGTTAAGCAATCACTATAAGGTGACTGAGCTATTTCCACACTGAGGCCTTCATGCCAAGTTCAAGCATAGATTTTGAAACATTACTATTATGTATTATTAAATATTTACTATTATTTATTATTAATTATGGTTTAATATCATTCTTTCCTTTGAGCCATTTAGCCATACATGGAAATTTGTTTAAGTAATTGAAAGCTCCAAAGCAAAGAAAGACAATAAAAACCTTTGGGCGTATTTTTTGCTTATCTACTCACAATTTACCTATCAATTTCAAGTCTTTGTATTTTTTTGTTGTGTGTTGGGATCATGATAATAGGTAAATACCACATCACTGATCTATTAAAAAGAACTTAACATTTGAAGGGAAATTATGTTTTGAGGTGAAATATCTTACTAATTCAAAATTTTAGATGAATAATTATGCCCAAGCCTTCCAGATTAACGTTGGCCCATCAAAAATCTCTGCATAAGGTTTCATGAATGTTATTGTAGAAACATATTTCAAGATTTTAAAATTTATAGTCTTAACTGAATAGTGAATAATAGGACTTATCTGTTGATAAGAGATTGTTGTTGCTAGCCATAGAGTTTCAACTAATTTAATCTACCAAGACATTAGTTTTATTTTTTAATTTTAAAAGATATCAATATTTGGGTGCTCAAATTTAAAGTGGATGACTCACTTCCCTACTCATTTACTTTCCCTTCACAACATAGATACAATTAAAGAAGGGGCTGATTTTAACTGTTATGCATCCTTAATGGGTCTTGTCACATGGCAATCGATAGGAAGAGAAGCATTTAGAAAATCACTTGTCAACTTTGCCCCACATTTTTTATATTAATTATTTGACATGGTAGCTTTTATTTTATTTCATGGATGATGTCAAGCTCACCTAACTTCTATATCATAATACTGCTAAACAATTGTTAGTCATTAACAATTTGCACACAAGGACTAACTCCTATCATTCAAGGTTCTAGATCCACAAGTGGACCTACTAAGAATGTGATGAGACATGTATCAAGTTGTTGATAAGAAGTAGATTTGGAAGTATAGTTGAACCCAAACAATTGAATTATGATTCATGGGTGGCATCAATGAAAACTTTAATTCGATTCCCTATTATTGATGTTGTTCCTAGCCAGAACTTGGCATTGTAAGCATGAATCTATAGTAGAAAGTCAACCACTAAATATAAAAAACACAAATAACTTGACCAAAACTAATTAACCCAACTCATTTTTACCCACTTTCCTTAACTCCTTGTAGTTGATACCAATACATGAAGTATGTTAGTATTGTTTAGTGATGCAAGAGAGTCTGACATGACAAGCAATCTTACATACCCAAAAAAAAATTCTTCTCATGTTCAAGTTTGACATCTTTTGGATAGGTTGTGATTTCAAGAGCATCCTATGGAGTGTTGTAAGCAAAAAATATTCTTTTTGACAAAACTTGTCTCCCATATCAAAAATCAAAGGCAACTAGGTTGTTTAATGTGATTATATTATACAATTTTAATATTTGAAAGGTTCAAGGGATCTATTGGCAAGTTAGAGGAAACTTGTACAAAAGACTTAAATCTTTATTTTTATGATTCTATCAATTTTGTTGCTTCTAAAAGTGTTCATGAGACAAGTGAATTTTGGTATTCCATTCTTTTCTGATTCATTCAATTTGGATGCTTAAAAAGGAAGGCAAAGATACTAACTTTAGGCAAAATAATTAATGAATCTTACATTACCAAAGTAGCACAACTTGGTCTAGTATTTTGTTTACTTTCTAAAGGCATCTACAAGAGAAAGGCATTTGATATGAAGCAACATAACACACATTTTGGAAGAAAACTATATTTTTATTTCATTATTTTTGAAGGAATTTCAAAAGTCATATTATGGGAAATGAAAGAGTAGATTATCGTCTCTCTTTGTCTCACAAATATTTTAACTTCTATAAAATGTAGCCTTTCATGGTGTTAAGAAGTGGCAACCAATGACAACAAGGTTGAGAGACAATTTGCATATTTATCTAGTGAGTTTTATAAGGAATAGTGTAGGAGATCAGCTTGTGAGGAGAAGAGAAATAGAAGAATAAAAATTGTTTTAGCAACTTTTTTCTTTTTCACACCTTATGTTGAATACTTTCCATAGTGTTTCGGTTACATTATTTCTAATATGCATAGTATCAAACAAATGCACAATCTATAGCTTCTCATAGTAGGGAAGCCTACTAAGTTCTCTGGGATAATAGTTTAGTCTCTTTGGAAGGTGGTTAGTGATTCCTTGATGACCTACACAATCATCAATTACATAATTAGCCAATAAAATACAATAAAAATATATAATTTCCAAACATAAACTATTAGGTGGAGTGATACTACCTCAAATTCTATTATATTCCAACTTCCATTGTGAGGTTTCATTCTTTGTGTCTTTGATGTACTCTCTTCTTTCTCATTGAAAAGATGTTTTTCAACAATTCAAAACTTATGATTTCTGTGGAGGAAGTGTCTATTATCATCAAACACCTACTTTCTTAAACTTTTGGAATGATGAGATTTAATCTTTGGACCACACATTGGACATGCAAATTTTCCCTTTATTTGAAGACGTACAAGATAACCATAGAATTGGATTAAATATGTTCATTTTTGGAATTAGTATTATCATGTACAACTAGATTTCAGCATAACATACCACATAAATATGTCAACTCTGGGGCATCATGAATTGTCCATAGAAGCATTGCATGGAATTGAATTATTTTTTGTCCAATTGGTCTAGTTATATCATACATAGTGAAACCATTCTATAATACCAATAACTCATTGATAAGAGGCACAATATATACACTCATATCTTTTACTTGGTACTTACCTAGTTGAATGAACAATATTAGATAATTATTGTGGTCATATCACTCCAAGAATTATAATTACATGTAGATAACAATAAAATAATAAAATACCTAGAACAATCATTTCCAACATAATGTGCTCCCTCTTTATTGATATCCATGGAGGAAGGTTATTGTTGATAACAAAAAAAGGCCACACCAAGCAAATAGATATCATCTCTCCAAATGGATTGACATCATCAGTTGCAATAGAAAGCCTAAGATTTCAAGGTTATTCTTTAAAGTGTGGTCACTTTTCCTCTATCTCCATCAATATTGAACCATCCATATGCATTCAAATAATTTCATCTCAACTTCTATTGCGTGGATGGTAATCCATAAATTGTGCCAAGATAGTACACCTAAATAATCATTTAGGACATGGAATAATGGGGATTTAATGAAGAACCTTGCGAGGCACCTTTTTTGTCACTTGCTAATCTTGATATCTACTCATATGGCATTTGGAACATTCTATTTCATTTTCATGCTCTTTATGATAAATAACATGATCTTTAGGACAAGCATCTATTGCTCGATAATCCATTCCAATATTTTTCATAGTGGCCCATAGTTATTGGTATGAGCGAGGGAGAACATTTGATGGTGGTAACAAATAGTCACTTGTCAATCTACAGAAGAAAAAAGTTGTTAGTATAAATAATCTTAATGGTACATATTTAAACTTTTATAGACTATAATTATGTATATGACAAACCTTAGCATACATGACATTGTTATGTTGGATGAATCATTAATAACCTTCAAAATAAGCAACAACAAAACAAAAAAGAGAAGAGTTGACTAGGATCCTTCATAAAGGGTCACATTTACCTTTTCAAGTAGAGGTATATCATGGATGATCTCAATGTCATGCTCATCATAATCATCATCATCACCACCACCACCACCACCACTAGTACCAAATGTGTCATGGATCAATGCATTTGTACCATCATCTTCAAATGTGTTTTGTGGTGCATGATCGTCATCTTCCAAAGGATCATGATCTTCTCCTTCAATACTCACACCTCCATGTTCCTCCATATTCACACATGCTTGTGCCTTCGAGATGTGGTGGTCCACATCATGTAGTACCCTAGGGAAATCAATCTATATAAAAATGATGATAATCAAACCCCCATTCTGTGGTTCATATGTATATTAATTGCTAAAACAATGTAACAAACAACTTACCAATGCATGATAATCAAACCCCCCTTCAATGTGAACATTTTCCCTATAATGTCTCCTAACTATTTTGATTTTGATTCTTCTTGTCTTTAAGTTGTTAGAACTCTTGCAAGGACAATAGCATTTGTCATCGCCTTTTGTTTGAAAATTAGATAATAATCTAGCGATTCTCTCCCTATTTTGATCAATTAAAATTCCCATGTATGATCTGACATGATCCTTCTTTATAGGAATAACTTATTCTTGTAGCCTTATTAAGTCAGTTGTACTTAATGTTGATATCTGCACATATGGTTTTGAAAAAAAATTTGGTGTAATTAATGTGTATATCTACAAAAAAATTGGACATGTTGTACTTAATGTTTATATCTGCACATATGGTTTTGAAAGAGAAATTTGGTATAATTAATATATATATCTACAAAAATATTGGACATGTTGTACTTAATGTTTATATATGTGCATATGGTTTTGAAAGAAAAATTTGGTCTAATTAATGTGCATATCTACAAAAAAATTGGACATGTTGTACTTAATGTTTATATCTACACATATGTTTTTGAAATAAAAATTTGGTCACCTCACTTAAATTCATCATTATTCATTTTCAACATCCCACATTTGCATTTCATCCCTATTCATCACATTTCTCACCCAATGATTGGCCCATCTTAATATTGTTTCTATCGAACCCAGCCAATTGTAGCTAATTGATAGTAATTTGATATGAAATTCTTATATATGAAAACTCTAGAAAATAGAAGTTTATTATTATTTTTATGTTTGACATGGAAATAGATCTAGATTCAACATTTTATGCTAATGTGGTAGTTTGGTATGCTAGTAGTAACATAGGTTTCTTATGGCTCATTAAGTGCATGACTCATTGAGATTTTACTTCAACCTAAGAACATGTCATATTTTCCATATTTTCCCTTGTTTATCAGTTGGGGATGGGAGTGTCAAAAATTTCATAAAATCCTCCAAAAGTACCCCATCACAATTTAAACTAGCTAGGTCTCATCTAATGGTTTTTGACTAGCAATTGGAAGCTCTACATGAATCTATTAACCAATCCAAATGGATTTGACCAACTAAATATATATAAGTAGCACCTTCTTATGATGATAAAATTATTAAAATTACACCCAATTATTTGTTTTAGTTTACACTATTTAGTATTGATACTAACTTTTTGTATGTTATTTCCACTAAGACAAATAATAAAGCAAGAAACTCAACAATATGTGATTTCTAAAACAACTTCTTAGGTTGAAACTTTAAAGAAAATAATTCTCTCTTTTTAAGAAACTAATATATAAAATTTATATGGTAGGTCTAGTCATCAATAGTTTTCCATCATTTTTCAAAGCATTGTAAATTATTTATATGTGTCGCCAAAGGGTAAGACTCACCTTTGAAAAAATTAATCACAATTTAGATTTGATGCAAAATGAATAGAAATAAATGAAATCAATTTCAAACAACTTAAAGGCAAGGAAGAGAAATTTGACTTCTAATTCCCTAGCTAAACACAAAGAGCTATTATCATTGATTCATTATGTTTGGGCATATCAAAATGTTATCCTAGAAACAACAATATGATCCATCCCATAATAAGTTATGGACTAAAACTTGTGGAATTTAAAGGGGAGAAGAACTTTGAATTATGACATCTTGTTGTGATAATTATGATGCAACTAGTTCCTAGTTCTTTGGATCTAGATTATCTTGATGTTTCACCTATGATAAATAGAGCCCACCTTTAGGCCTAATGTGAGTGGAAAATATGAAAACAAAATTTTTGATGAGAATTGGACAAACATGCTCCCACACTATTCCCCAACTTCCACCCCAAGATTTGATGAATGCTTTTAATGCTACACTTATGTGGATCCCAAAACTTTGCAAATTAGGGTGTATGTAATAGGATTCTCAAGGTTTAGCTATGATGTAGGGCCTTGAGGATCAAATAAACAACCCACTTGATTGACCCTATAAGGTTTTATCAAGGATTAATACATCATACTGGCCAACTTTATGTTTGAATTATTGTTCACAAGGCTTGACCAAGGAAGTGATGGCCTCAAAAAGGTCAATCTACTCTGGCTCAGCAGGGAATATGCCAACTATTTTTTAAATCAACAATCTAATACATACATATTGCACTATTAATAGATGGGCATAACAAGCCTTATGTGCCTTGGCCTAGGTCACCAACTTTATCATGGGAACTCAAAACAAGTATAAAGACATCCAATCCTTTGAATTGATTTTTAATTGTATATTTCTTTATTAGACTTTTTTTTGGTAACATCACCCTACCAAATCAGATTTCAAGTCACTATAATGATTAGACTTGCAAATGTTTTATAGGTTCACTTTTCTTTGGTCATCTACAACATCTATTACAATAGGACTCTAAAGAATCTTCTTGGATGAAAATATATATTGCATACTGTTAGTGAATAGATTGACCTCCAAAAAAATACATGCAAATTAACTCTAAATGCCCAAGTAAGAAGACTAATCAACACTAATAGTTGGCTCACTTCACTATTGAAGAGTGCAAGCACCCTCTAAATTTATCTTAGTATAGCTCCCCATGTATGATTTACAAAGAATTTGAATATGGATGCTTTTAACCAAAAAGTACAAAAGGATTACAAACATCTACTTGTATACACAAAGTAGATGTGGAAACTAAGAAATTGAAAAGTAAAGAAGAACAAAGAATAGTAGATGATACAAAGTTCATTTGCCAAATTTCTACATTACAAAGTGGACAAAAATAAGGATGCATTTTCCATTCTCTTGAGAAAGTGAAGAAGTGAAGCTTCAAAGATATTTTGCAATCAAATATATATAAGAAATAGTGACATTAAAGCACATTTTAGAGAAAACTAAAAGTGATGCAAAAATCAAAATTAGTGGAAAGATGACTGCTCAAACTCTAGATTTTGATATATAGTCAACTTCCAAGTCTCCCTTCCCTAAAGCATAAAAGATACAAAGAGCTTATTACACATTTTCAATTAAAGTTACCATTAAAGAAAGCTATAACTCCTCTATAATACATAAACAAATCAAAATTCTCCTATTTCTAACACATAGTTTAGAAAAGGAAAATGAACACTTGCTACACTTCCCATAGCCTCACAAGAAAATGGAATAAATCTGAAAACCTCTCCTCTTGTTGTAGCCCACACTCTATAGCCTCAGAGAGAGAAGATGGAACCCTTCATTGTTGCCTCTGTTGGGTTAAATAGTTCTCTATAATAATTATTCTTTAGGTTGTAACTGATAAATAGTTATGGCAACCCCTTGGGAACAAGAAACTAATTTCTTTCTTTCCCATCTATTTATATTATCATAAGCATTATTTTTATATTTTTGTGAATACAAAACCCTATGATATATGCATGTTGACAAGTGGCATCTTTAGATATTTTAATTGTGATGACTCATCATTTTTTTACTTTTATTTTAGTAATTAATTGTGTAATGGGTGTGGGATATTCATGTATATATACATGTTGACCAAGGATTTCCTTTGTGAAACTTGAGTCATGTGGGGTACCCATTTAGCATAGTAGGTTACTGTCTATGCATTACTGACATTCTATCAAACATATGTTAGCTTCTTCCATTATTGATGTAATTTGGGATTTCACTCTTTATAAATCAGCACTTAATCATATATTTTGTCATACACCCATATTTATTTGGTTCTTTTTAGTTGTCGGTGCCCTCACAAAGGGAAACTTATTAAACTCAATCCCTGGTCCTACAGTTTTCTGGTCAAATATAATACAATACATATTCACATTCCCTCCGATAGTCACTGGTTTTAAATGGAGTTTGATAAAATTTTCTTGATAGAAGAATAATCTTTACCAAGGCTAGCACTAACTTGATACACATCTTCATCATGATACAAGTCATCCTTCATCATCACCTACCTACGTCTTGGACATGGGTCTTCAGTTTTGAATATGATTGGTTCAACTTTTGGAGATTCATGGTATCATTCTAGCTCATACATGGGACTTGTGCTTCACTTCCAATCAACTATAGTGAGTCACCAAAGGACTCGATGAACCTAGAGATAGAGCCTCCATGTCCATTATTACAAATATGAATGGGTATGATGACTGACAAGAATATAGGGATCCTGATTCTATCGAGCTCGATATATTCTTATAAGTCATTTTTGTCATGAGAGAGAGAGAGAGCATGGGTTTCATGATCAAAATACTTTTGAAACCATGGCAACATCCTTTAGTTAACTTTTAGTATTAGATATTCTTCAATCTACAATTTGAGCGTTCAAACTACAAACTCGATGGTATGTGATTACATCTTTGGTTGCTATCATCTACACCAATTTACCAGTAATGTAAGACAAATTGTATATGGCCTGCATAAGCAAAAGAGTAATTGGTCCAATGATGAGATCATTTGATAGAGGATGGTTGTAAGGATCTTTGCATAGCTCGATTAGCTCATATTTCCTTTGCATTCACTTTCACAACTAATGAAGCTCACATTTTGATCAATATGTTTGTAGTCAGCCCATTACTCTTTGACATTTTGTGCATCTATAGTAGAGTTGAAAGAGGTTTTCAAAGTTTTTATCCTTCCTCTAAAGCTTTCATCATCATATGATTCATATCATGTTCAGAAATTTAGATATGAACCATTGCATCATCACTCAAATATGTTTGTGAAATCATGTTTACAGATTGAACTTCAAAATTCTTGGGACCAAGTAGATGAGAACATTTTGCTATGTTAAAAAATAAAAATCTCTTCTAGGATATCTATGGTCTCTTTAAGGTATTTGACCGGGTGCAAATTCATATGGAAAACCTAAAGGAGTTTTGGAGGTGTGTTAGCACATCATTTCAAATCATAGTGAGTACTTTGTCTAATGAGCACACCACTCATATTATAGTATGGAGGCAAGAAGATTGATATCTGCAATAAGATTCAAAGAGCCACACCTTTGAACTATTTGACTTATCACCACCATGAGTTTTGAATCCAAATCATAACCTTGCATTACTGATAACAATCCTTTGAACATATCTGTTATGCCACATTGAACCAATGAGCTTGTAGAACCATTTGAACCACTTAGAACTATCTGAACCACTTTGAACTATTTTGAACTATTGAACCACTTCAAATCACTTTAAACCAAGTTTAAAGTAGTTAAAAGAGTTCAAAACCTGAAACTCAAAGTTTAAAATTTGGGTCCATATGTGTACTAATAGGGGCTCTAACTGAGGGACTATTTTTTATGCAAAAATAGAGAACTTCAAAAATCTTTGGCAAAAGACAAGTGCCTTATCCATGGGCAATAGAGTCAACAAGAAAAGAAATCGAGAGCTACTGGAAGAGAGGGTGGAGGGGAGAAAGGCAAATAAAACTAACCAAAAACACCTAACTACCAGTAGGCCCAAAGTTGGCACATTATTCAAACTAACACTATGCACAATAAAACATATTTACAATATTTACAAAGGTAGGAGGAGAACCTACCATGAGAACCAGAAGAAAGAAGAAGTCATGTGAATCCATTTACCGGTTGGGAGAAGTAGGAGCCTTTCCACATCAGCAAACCATGTCCAAATAGAATAGCTCTGAAACATTGCATTTTGGTGATCTCTTCAATGCTGAAACGTAAGATCATAGCATGCAAAATTTTGGCAATCCAACATTCTGTTCCGAACAACCACAACTCATCATTTCATTCTTCTTTACTCAAGAAATGATCCTCAACATGCATCTGGCTAGGTTTCACTTCAAACTATATGTATGTATGTATGTATGTATGTATACATATGCATATATATATATATATATATATATATAAACCTCACCAAGAGATGATACAAAATACCCAAAAATGTTGTCATCAAGATTCATTTCTTGCACATGGCCCTTGATGTCATGGTCAACTTGCAGCCATAGAGATGCCTCATCCAACGTTGGATCAACTTTTGAGTATCTATTTTCTTCATCTTTTTCAAAGATCAAATTGTCATGAAACATGACACACATTCCATCTTTTTTCTTTTCCAAAGTGTCATCACATGTTTCAACATTACTCCCATGATCCAAATCAACAAAACCATGTATAGATGAATGAAAAGAAAAATTATCAATGAATGCTTCATTCTCAATGTGATTTGAATGAATATCTGAATCATCATCAAAAGAATGATTTGTCTTGAGTGATAACAAGAATGTGTCTATAATTTCATCCTTTTCATTGAAAATTGCATTGTTCAACATATCAGTTGAGTCACCACTAGATTGAAAGTCAGCTTCATATTTCTTTGTCTCAACAAGAAATTCAGCGGGAGTGTCTTCATCCAAAGGCATATTTGCCTCATCTCTATAAGGAATCGAATCATGATCAAAAGGGCTAACTTGAAAGAGGTCTTCTAGCTAAAGAGATAATAGGAACTCATTAATGATTTCTTCTTCTTGACCAATGGATATGCCTCTCCATGTTTCAATTTGATAACCTATGGGCTGAGTATTAATTTCAGCATCATTTGCTTCATGAGAAGGAGGTTTTTTCACATGCACTCTCACCTTGTCATAATTGAAAATTTCATCCTCAAACCAATTAGATCTTTCTTGGGTTGATTATTGATTTTCAAGCATGAGGAATCATATTCATCTTTCACATGTGTGGAGAGTTCACAAAGACTTTCCAAAGAAAGATGACTACCATCATTTTCATCCATTTCATTAAAGGTGAAAGGTTGGAATTCTCGCAGCAAGTTCTTTAATCTTTCATAATTAGAAGATTCTCAAACAAGATAACCATTATCACTCTCAAAACTGAAACTTTTAAAACATGGAGAGAAAGATTTAGGGGCACCTTGTTTAAAATCAGCAATACTAACAAGATTTTTTGCTACATTATTTACAAAGTGGAAAGATTCTAGGATAGGGTTGTTTTCTACATTCACATCTAAAGAGACAATGTCTTCACAATCCCTCATAACATTTAAAGATTCATTTTCAGACAAAGCATCACTAGAAAATATTTCAATGGAATTCTTAACAAAAGAATGATCACCATGATCTTCAATTGGAAAACTTTCTACATGAGATGAAGAAAGATCTTGAGGCAAGATTGTATTGTTGCTTACTCTTACTGGTAGCATTGTTACAGGCATTCTCAATCATTAAAACTAGATTAGCATGAGGTTGGAGTAACTCTAACTGTACTTCTTGGTCATTCATGACAAGGTGATTGAAGTACATGGGTGAAACAGAGATAACCAGAGCTTCATCATCATCCACCTCCAAATTATTCTTTAATTGAGACACTCTCCTCAAGTTCTTACAAGTCTTTCAACTTGTGAAATCTCACACAGAGGCTTTTCCATAATAGCCCAAACAAGTCATCATCTTCAAAGCTTATATTATTCTGGATACCCCATGAAATACTTTCTTTAAGGCTGTCCATAAAATCACATAAAACTCTATCATCAATTTGATAAAGTTCTAGAAGAGAAGGGTTTGGCCTCGATCATCTCATGACATTTGTATCTGGCATGGTCTTCATATAGAGTCACCAATCTCTTTCACATGGAGATAATCATAAAATTGAGGAAGCAAATGTTAGGCACTTAAATCTTTGCTTTAGGATCTCCAGCAGAGTCGCCAAAAATCTGTTAGTGAACAGATTGTCCTCCAAGAAAATACATACAAATTAACTCTAAATGCCAGAGTAAGAAGACTAATCAACACTAACAGTTGGGTAACTTCACTATTGAAGAGTGTAACTACCCTCTAAATTTATCCAGGTACAACTCCCCATGTATGATTTACAAAGAATTTGAATATGGATGCTTTTAACTAGAAATCATGAAAGGATTACAAACATCTACCCATATACACAAAGTAGATGTGGAAACTAAGAAATTGAAAATAAAAGAGCAACAATGAATAGCAGATGATACAAAGTTCATTTTCCAAATTGCTATATTACAAAGCAAACAAAAATAAGGATGCATTTTCCACTCTCTTGAGAAAGTGAAGAAGTGAAGCTTCAAAGATATCTTGCAGTCAAATATATATAAGAAAAAGTGACATGAAAGCACATTTTAGAGAAAACTAAAAGTAATGCAAAAATCACGATTAGTGGAAAGAGGACTGCTCAAACTCCATATTTTGATATACAATCAACTTCTAAGTCTCCCTTCCCTAAAGAATAAAAGATACAAAGACCTTATTACACATTTGCAATTAAAGTCACCATTAAAGAAAGTTGTAACTCCTTCTTTGTAATACATAAACAAATCAAAATTCTCCTATTTCTAACACACAGTTCAGAAAAGGAAAATGAACACTTTCTTGGCTTCCCACAGCCTCACAAGAAAATGTAATAAATATAAAAACCTCTCCTCTTATTGTAGCCCACAGTATGTAGTCTTGTAGAGAGAAGATGGAACCCTTTGTTGTTGCCTCTACTAGGTTAAATAGTTCTTTGGAATAATTCTTCTTCAATTTTTAATTGATAAATAGTTATGGAAACCTCTCGGGAACAAGAAATTGATTTCTTTCTTTCCCATTTTTTAATATTATCATAAGCATTGTTTTTATTTTTTTGTGAGTACAAAACCCTATGATATATGCATGCTAACAAGTGGCATCTTCAAACATTTTACTTGTGATGACTCATCACGTTTTTCCTTTTATCTTAGTAATTAAATGTGCAATGTGTGTGGGATATTCATATGTATATATATGTGTTGACCAAAAAATTTCTTTGTAAAACTTGAGTCACGTGGGTTACCCATTTAGCATAGTAGGTTACTATCTATGCATCATAACATTCTATCAAACATATGTTAGCTTCTTCCATAATTGGTGTAATCTAGAATTTTACTCTTTCTAAATCAACATTTAAGCATATATTCTATCATACACCCATATTTATTTGGTTCTTTTCAATTTTTAGTGCCCTAGCAAATGGGAACCTATTAAACCTGATACCTGGTCTTACAGTTTTCTGGTGAAATAGAATACAATACATATTCACATCTACTTCGATGGTCATTGGTTTTAAATATAGTTTGACAGGCTCTACTTGATAAAAGAATGATCTTTGCCAAGGCTAGCATTGACCCAACACATATATTTATCATGATACAAGTCATCCTTCATCATCACCTGCTTATGTCTTGGACATGGGTCTTCAATTTTGACTATTATTGGTTCAACTTTTGGAGATTCATGGTACCATTCTAGCTCATACATGGGACCCATGCTTCACTTCCAATCAGCTATGGTGAGTCACCAAAGGACTTAATGAACCTAGAGATAGAGCCACCATGTCCACTATTATAGATTTGAATGGGTATGATGACTGACAAGAATGTAGGGATCCTAGTTCTATCAAGCTCAATATATTCTTATAAATCATTTCTTTCATGAGAGAGAGAGAATGGGTTTCATGATCAAAATACTTTTGAAACCATGGAAGCATTCTTAGTTAACTTTTGGTATTAGAGATTCTTCAATCTAAAATTCGAGCCTTCAAACTACAAACTCGATATTATGTGATTAGATCTTTGGTCGTTATCATCTACACCAGTTTACTAGGAATGTAAGACAAATTGTATATGGCCCACATACGCAAAAGAGTGACTCATCCAATGATGAGATCAATTGATAGAGGATGGTTGTAAGGATCTTTGCATAACTCAATTAGCTCATATTCCCTTTGCATTCACTTTCACAACTAATGAAGCTCACATTTTGATCAATAGGTTTGCAGTCAGCCCATTACTCTTCGACATTCTATGCATTTGTAGCAGAGTTGAAAAAGGTTTTCAAAGTTTTTATCCTTCCTCTAAAGCTTTCATCATCATATGATTCATATCATGTTTAGAACTTTAGATATGAACCATTGCATCATCACTCAAATATGTTTTTGAAATCATCTTTATGAATTGAACTTCAAAATTCTCAAGACCAAGTAGATGAGAACATTCTGCTATGTTCAAAAATAAAAATCTCTCCTAGGATATATATGGTCTCTTTGGAGTATTTGACTAGGTGCAAATGCATATGGAATACCCAAAGGAGTTTTGGAGGTGCGTGAGCACATCATTTCAAATCATATTGAGTACTCTATCTAATGAGTGCACCACTCATATTTCAATATGGAGGCAAGAAGATTGATATCTACAATAAGATTCAAAGAGACACACCTCTGAACTATTTGACTTATCACAACCATGAGTTTTGAATCCAGATCATAACCTTGCATTTCTTAAAATAGTCCTCTAAACACATCTATTATGCCACATTGAACCAATGAGCCTATAGAACCATTTGAACCACTTTGAATTGTTTTGAACTATTGAACAACTTTGAACCACTTTGAACCAAGTTAAAAGTAGTTCAAATAGGTTCAAAACCTAAAACTGAAAGTTTAAAATCTAGGTCCATATGTGTACTAACAAGGGCTTTAATCGAGGGACTATTTTTGATGCAAAAATAGAGAACTTCAGCAATCTTTGGCAAAAGACAAGTGCCTTATCCATGGGCAATAGAGTCAAAAAGAAAAGAAACTGCGAGCTTCTTGTAGAGAGGGTGGAGGGAAGTAGGGCAAAGAAAACTAACCAAAAACACCTAACTACTAGCAAGCCCAAAGCTGGTACATTATTCAAGCTAACACTATGCATATTAAAACATATTTACAATATTTACAAAGGTAGGAGGAGAACCTACCATGAGAACTAGAAGAAAGAAGAAGTCATGTGAATCCATTTACCGGTTGGGAGAAGTAGGAGCCTTTCCACATCAGCAAACCATGTCCAAATAGAATAGCTCTGAAACACTACCTTTTGGTGATCTCTTCAATGCTGAAACTTAAGATCATAGCATGCAAAATTTTGGAAATCTAACATTCTATTCTGAACAACCACAACTCATCATTGCATTCTTCTTTACTCAAGAAATGATCGTCAACATGCATTTAGCTAGGTTTCACTTCAAACTAAAAACAAGAAAATGTAGAAACCTCACCAAGAGATGATGCACAATACTGAAAAATGATGTCATCAAGATTCATTTCTTAAACATGGCCTTTGATGTCATGGTCAACTTGCAGCCATAGAGATTCCTCATCCAACATGGGATCAAACTTTGAGTATCTATTTTCTTAATCTCTTTCAAAGATCAAACAGTCATCAAACATGGCACACATTCCATCTTTTTCCTTTTCCAAAGTGCCATCACATGTTTCAACACTACTCATATGATCCAAATCAGAAAAACCATGTTTAGATGAATGAAAAGAAAAATTATCAATGAATTCTTCATTCTCAATGTGATTTGAATGAATACCTAAATCATCATCAAAAGAATGATCCAACTTGAGTGATAACAACAATGTGTCTATAATTTTATCCTCTTCATTGAAAATTGCATTCTTCAACACATTAGTTGAGTCACCACTAGATTGAAATTCGGCTTCATGTTCTTCATCTCAACAAGAAATTCACTGGGAGTGTTTTCATCCAAAGGCATCTTTGCCTCATCTCTATGAAGAATTGAATCATCATCAAAAGGGCTGACTTGAAAGAGGTCTTCTTGCTAAAGAGATAACAAGAACTCATTAATTATTTCTTCTTCTTGATCAAGGGATATGCCTCTCCATGTTTCAATTGGATAACCTATGGGCTGAGTATTAATTTCAGCATCATTTTCTTCATGAGAAGGAGGTTTTTTCACATGCACTCTCACCTTGTCATAATTGCAAATTTCATCCTCAAACCAATCAAATCTTTCTATGGGTTGATTATTGATTTTCAATCATGAGGAATCATCTTCATCTTTCACATGAGTGGAGAGTTCACAAAGACTTTCCAAAGAAAGATGACTACCATCATTTTCATCCACTTCATTAAAAGTGAAAGGTTGGAATTCTAGCAGCAAGTTGTTTAATCTTTCATAACTAGAAGATTCTCAAACATGATGACCATTATCACTCTCAAAACTAAAACTTTTAAAACATGGATAGAGATTTAGGGACATCTTGTTTAAAATCAGCAATACTAACAAGATTTTCTGCTACATTATTTACAAAGTGGAAAGATTTTTGGATAGGGTTATTTTCGGTATTCACATCCAAAGAGCCAATGTCTTCACAATCCCTCATAACATTTAAAGATTCATTTTCAAACAAAGCATCACTAGAAAGAATTTCAATGAAATTCTTAACAAAAGAATGATCACCATGATCTTTAACTAGAAAACTTTCTGCATGAGGTGAAGAAAGATTGTATTATTGCTTACTCTTACTCTAGTGTTGTTACAGGCATTCTCATTCATTGAAACTCAATCAACATGAGGCTAGAGTAACTCTAAGTTTACTTCTTGGTCATTCATGACAAGGTGATTGAAGTACATGGGTGAAATTGAGATAACTAGAGCTTCATCATCATCCACCTCTAAATGCTTCTTTAATCAAGACACTCTCTCCTCAAGTTCTTGCAAGTATTTCAACTTGGTAAATCTCACACAGAGGTTTTTCCATAACAAGCCAGACAAGTCATCATCTTCAAAGCTTATATTATTTTGAATACCCCAAGAAATAATTTCTTTAAGGCTATCCATAAAATCACATAACACTTTATCATCAATTTGATAAAGTTGTAGGAGACCAGGGTTTGGTGTCAATCTTCTCATGAATTTTGTATCTGGCATGGTCTTCGTATAGAGTCACCAATCTCCTGCACACAAAGATAATCATAAAATTGATGAAGAACATGTTAGGCACTTACATCTTCACTTCAGGATCCCCAACAGAGTCACCAAAAATCTATTAGAGAACAAATTGTTCTTGAAGAAAATACATGCAAATTAACTCTAAATGCCCAAGTAAGAAGACTAATCAGCACTAACAGTTTGGTCACTTCACTATTGAAGAGTGTAAGCACCCTCTAAATTTATCTAGGTACAACTCCCCATGTATGATTTACAAACAATTTGAATATGGATGCTTTTAACTAGAAAGAACGAAAGGATTACAAACATCTACCCGTATGCACAAAGTAGATGTGGAAACTAAAAAATTGAAAAGAAAAGAACAACAGAGAAGAATAGATGATACAAAGTTCATTTGCCAAATTGCTACATTACAAAGAGGGAAAAAATAAGGATGCATTTTCCATTCTCTTGATAAAGTGAAGAAGTGAAGCTTCAAAGGTATCTTGCAATCAAATATATATAAGAAACAATGACATTAAAGCACATTTTAGAGAAAACTAAAAGTGATGCAAAAATCATGATTAGTGGAAAGAGGACTGCTCAAACTCTAGATTTTGATATATAGTCAACTTCCAAGTCTCCCTTCTCTAAAGCATAAAAGAGATAGAGACATTATTACACATTTGCAACTAAAGTCACCATTAAAGAAAGCTATAACTCCTTCTCTATAATACATAAACAAATCAAAATTCTCCTATTTCTAACACAAAGTTTAGAAAAGGAAAATGAACACTTGCTTTGCTTCCCTTAGCCTCACAAGCAAATGCAATAAATCTAAAAACCTCTCCTCTTGTTGTAGCCCATAGTCTGCAATCTCGAAGAGAGAAGATGGAACCCTTTGTTGTTGCCTCTGCTAGGTTAAATAGTTCTCTCGAATAATTCTTCTTCAAATTGTAACTAATAAACAATTATGGTAACCTCTCAGGAACAAGAAACTGATTTCTTTCTTTCCCATATATTTATATTATCATAAGCATTATTTTTATATTTTTGTGAATACAAAACCCTATGATACATGCATGCTGACAAGTGGCATCTTCAGACATTTTACTTGTGATGATTCATCATGCTTTTCCTTTTATTATAGTAATTAACTATGTAACGGGTGTGGGATCTTCATGTATGTATATATTGTTGGAATTATAGATGGAGTAATTGAGAGGGGAGGGGGTGGGGGGTGAATCAGTTGCCACAAAAACAAATCCATAGATCCCTTAGATGTATTTAATACTTATTTACTGGTGATACTTGATAAACACTATAAGATAGTTGTAACTCGATAGATTAACTAGTGACTGATCATCTAGAATTCATAATTACTAATATGCATGCAAAAGTAAAATAAAATGAACACAAGAGACACTAGATTTAACATGCAAACCCAATATGGGCAAAACCACCAAGTAACTAGCTACCAATTTTTCACTCTTCTGAAGTGAGCCCTATTAGAAGCCAACCCTATTAATGGTTACAATACACACTGTTAGGTGTGACCCTATTAGAGGATTTAATCACCTTGTTAGGAGTGGCCTTGCTAGAGGTCTTTAGAACAATTCAACTAAATTGTCACCTTGTTAGAGGATTTACAAAATGGCTGTTAAACCAACTCTGTTAAGAGATTTGAAATCACTACTACAATTTTTAGAAAGCAACAATGAATTGACCTAAACAAGATGCAACTATTTTTGCTGATTACAAGTCTCTATTCATCATCATTAGATCCTCCTTGATCAAGTATAGCTTTGTTGTTCCTCAATGATCTCTGATCATTCTTCAAAATTCGCTTCCACAATAATCAGTCTTCATATCACATCAAATCCATCTCACACTTAGAATTCACAACTTGACTTCTTATTTATACCATTTAGATTATCAAGTCAGCCCATTCACATGTTACATTTACCAATAAACCATACATCAGTCAACTACAAATATTAGTTTAAACAAATAGACGTTATTTCAAAAATTGATGAAATCCTTCACTGGCCGACCTTGCTTGGTAAATATTGCTTCCAAAAATTTCCTAAGTTAACCGTCCTAACTCGGTTAACATTAAAACTTCTACAAAATCCTTTGGCTACCAAGTTGACTTGGTAAGAACTAAATTCCTTCACTATCCATGAGAGCTCGGTAAGAACTATTTCTTCCATATTTCCCTTTGATGACTGAGTGAGCTCGGTAACAACTAAATTTCTTGAAAGTTTGATAACAATTGTCTACTCGGTAGGCACTGCAAATTTTATTTGCTAACTTCTGAGCAAGGTAGACTCTGTCCTTTACCTTGCTGACCATCTGAGCTTGGTAGACTCTGTCCTTTGCCTTGCTAACCATCTAAGCTCGATAGAATTTATCCTTTGCCTTGCTGACCATCTGAGCTTGATAGACTCTATTGTTTGCCTTGCTAACCATCTAAGCTCAGTAGACTCTGTCTTTTTCCTTGCTAACCATCTGAGCTCGGTAGACTCTATTTGATGACTGATATGACATTTGTGTGACATCAAAGACAACACACAATTGAAAATTGTATCCAACATATACGTGTTGACCAAGGATTTCTTTTGTGAAACTTGAGTCACGTGGGGTACCCATTTAGCATAGTAGGTTACTATCTATGCATCACTGACATTCTATCAAACATATGTCAGCTTCTTCCATAATTTGTTTAATTTGGGATTTCACTCTTTATAAATCAACACTTAAGCATATATTTTGTCATACACCCATATTTATTTGGTTCCTTTCAATTGTCGATGTCATCACAAATGGGAACATATTAAACCTGATCCCTAGTCCTGCAATTTTTTGGTCAAATAGAATACAATACATATTCACATCTACTCCTATGGTCATTGGTTTTAAATGGAGTTTCATAGGCTCTGCTTGATAGAGGAATGATCTTTACCAAGGCTAGCACTAATCCGATACACATCTTCATCATGATACAATTCATCCTTCATCATCACCTACATAATGTGTGTCTTTAGTTTTGACTATGATTGGTTCGACTTTTGGAGATTCATGGTACCATTCTAACTCATATATGGAACTTGTGCTTCACTTCCAATTAGCTATGGTGATTTTCCAAATGACTCGATGAACCTGGAGATAGAGCCTCCATGTCCACTATTGCAAATGTGAATTGGTATGATGATGGACAAGAATGTAGGGATCCCAGTTCTATCGAGCTCGATATATTCTTATAAATCATTTTTGTCATGAGAGAGAGAGAGAGAGTGCGGGTTTCATGATCAAAATACTTTTGAAACCATGGCAACATCCTTTAGCTACGTTTCATTATTAGAGATTCTTCAATCTGTGATTTGAGCCTTCTAACTACAAACTCGATGTTATGTGATTACATCTTTGGTTGCTATCATCTACACCAATTTACGAAGAACGTAAGAAAAATTGTATATGGCCTGCATAAGCAAAAGAGTGACTCGTCCAATGATAAGATCATTTGATAGAGGATGGTTGTAAGGATCTTTTCATAACTTGATTAGCTCATATTCACTTTGCATTCACTTTCACAACTAATGAAGCTCATGTTTTGATCAATAGGTTTGTAGTCAGCCCATTACTCTTTGACATTCTATGCATCTATAGTAGAGTTGAAAGAGGTTTTCAAAGTTTTTATCCTTCCTCTACAGCTTTCATTATCATAAGATTCATATCATGTTTATAACTTTAGATATGAACCATTGCATCATCACTCAAACATGTTTGTGAAATCATCTTTACAAATTGAACTTCAAAATTCTCGGGGCCACATAGATGAGAACATTCTGCTATGTTCAAAAATAAAAATTTCTCCTAGGATATCTATGGTCTCTTTGGAGTATTTGACCAGGTGCAAATGCATATGGAAAACAAAAAGGTGTTTTGGAGGTGTGTCAGTACATCATTTCAAAATCATATTGAGTACTCTGTCTAATGAGTGCACCACTCATATTACAATATGGAGGTATGAAGATTGATATCTGCAATAAGATTCAAATAGCCACACCTCTGAACTATTTGACTTATCACCACCATGAGTTTTGAATCTAGATCATAACCTTGCATTTCTAATAACTATCCTCTAAACACATCTGTTATGCCACATTGAACCAACAAGCCTGTAGAACCATTTTAGCCACTTCAAACTGTTTGTACCACTTCAAACTATTTTGAACTATTGAACCATTTCAAACCACTTTGAACCTAGTTCAAAGTAGTTCAAAAAGGTTCAAAACCTAAAACTAACTGTTTAAAATTTGGGTCCATATGTGTACTAACACATACAATAGTCACAAATTCTCTTACAGGTAATTGACACCCAAAACATTGAAAAGAATAAGTTTTGAACAAATTGTTGTTAAAGAAAATTTGGACTTTCATGATTTACTATGAAAAATTAGTTACACAAGATCAATTTTATTGATAATTATTAACTTGTATAAAGAATCCATATCCATTGAAGGGTAGAAATGAACAATTGAGACATAAATTACATGTCTTTTATAATGATTACAATTTGAGAGATAACTTCAATAAGAAATGAAAACTTTCTAGTTGTAGTAGTCACTATTTAATGGCAATTAGACAATATTCTCAAAATTAGAGTTTAAAGAAAAATAATTTTTTTGTCATGCAATAGGAAATGAAGAATTAGATCCTCAACAACCTTTATTAACTTTGAATTCTATTGGAACTCTTCCCATATATTTTTAGTTAACAATACAGTGCAATTTACTATTGTAGTTAATAAAAATTGATACAATAGTCATGCTAGAGGATCCATTTATTATTCATGGACACAACTCCTAGGTATGATAACTATTCCATTTGAAAAAACATTAAAAATACTACTAGACTCTAAAGATTCATAATTTTTGGATGGTGTAAAATGAGTTATTTACCAATCTTCATCCAAACCCTTCTTAAGAAGGCTTTGGAACCCCAAATAACATTCTAGGTAGCTCCAAAATTAAAGAGGACCCCAGATAATGCGTCCAAAAAATTATCCATGAAGTAAAGATTAAGGCATATGAAATATTCATAAAGAAAATATTAAAGAATATGAAGCAAAAAAACTCACTCACTTGGGTCAACATAAATTATAGGACTAGATGAAAGGAACATTAATGGAACAAAGATTAAAGCATATAAAGAGAGAGATCTACCATATGTTAGATCTACCATCATAGAAAATTAGTTATAATGGGCACTCACATGTATTCCAATGTATATATTTCCTTATATGCACAATTGATCAATTTTGTACCTTATAGAAGAAAAAAATTTATAGGTACAATTACTCAATCTTATACTACACTAGATAAGATGTTCTCAATTATGCATAATGTTCAACTTTTCCATTTCTTATAAGAGTGTTTCAAGGTTGGCCACCACTTCAACATCCTTTGCATGGTTTAGAGGTAATGTCATTGTTTTTGGTCTCAATCTAATTTTGACATTTAAGTGTCAACGCACTTAACCACTTTTCATATAGGAGTTGAGTGCACAATACATGTCGAGCTATAGTATGTGCTAAGCTAGAATTCCAACAAGTGTCGAGTGACTTTAGGTGCCAAGCATTATACAAGTGCCAAATGATATATAGGTGTCAAGTCAAAATTGATGCCAAGAAAGTTAGAATACAACATGCTCTGAGTGAGCCAGAGTCATACATGTGCCAAGCAAGATAGAGTGCAATAGGTGTTGAGCAAAGCAAGATAGTATATGTCCCAAACATCAGTAATCCAGTATGTGCCCAGTAACTTAGAATCAACATATGAGTTTGTGCCTTCAAAAATTCAAATTTAAACCATTTTTTGAGCTAACATAGAAGGATTTCAAAGGATAATAAGGATAAAAATGAATCTTTTATATTTCCTATGCAATTAACATGCAACCAATAAGAAAAATGGAGAAGGCATGCAACTAGTGAGAAAAATGCAAGGAATGAGTGGGAATTAAAGATTTGATATGGATCATAGATCCATACCTAACCCTAAGTCTATGAAGTCTTTATAAGAAGGCTTAGACCCCACAATTTCATGATGTTGAATAGAAGTTAAGGAAGTTGCTAAGCAGATAGCAAAATTGCAGAATAGGGAAAACAATAGGGGCATCACAGAACAAAGCAAGGGATATGAACATATATCAGATCAAGCAAGGATCACATTAGAATGACTAGATCAAGTGCCTAAAATCAACAATTGAAGATTGTAAGTAATTGGGGAAAAGGTTTCTAATACTCTCTAGCAATTGTATTAGATAGTGAAAACCTGATGATGATAGGTTAGCTTAATAGCTATTTTGTAGATCCTTTTTAGAGGTGACTAAATCCTTTAATAGGGTGACACTTCACATAAAGTTCTTTTAAATCTTTAATCAGGTCACTATTGACACAATGTAAAGCCTTTAATAGGGTAGACCATCAGAAGTGGTCAAACAATTATTGCTACAGTGATTTTGTGGGTATCATCCCCACCCCATTTTTACCTTCTTATTCTTGGAGGGTTTTTGGGTTACCAAAATTCTAGTGTTATTTGCGTTGATGCATGTGTTTACTTTATGTTTAGTTAATTTGTTTACATACATGTAGTTTACCTTTAGTTATTTGTTTTAAAGGATTTGAAAAGGTTAAAGTGTGGTACTTTGAATTCACCCCCCCCCCACCACAAGAAGTACTCTTCCCATTTGAATATTCCAACAATTGGTATCAGAGCAAGGTTCTCACAAGGAGAAGCCTAATAGCTTAGAGAAAAGATCTAAAGATGGAAGTCTTCAAACTTGGGAAGATAATAGACAATCAAGTAATTGATGTGCATCTAGCTGTACACAAATTGGAGGAAGCTGGAGAGGAATTGAGAAATTCCTTGAAAAGAAGGAAGGATATAGCCATAGCTGAAAATGACACACACTACAAGGAGATTGACACCACACAAGTGTTTTCAAATGGAGATTCCAAGGAATTTGATGTAGCAATAACTGAATTGATGGAGAAGAAAAAAGCTCAAGTAGAAGAAATCAGAATAGTCAAGCTTGAACAAGAATCACAAGTCATAATGTTTTGTGGAATAACTAAAAAAAAGAAGAAATCCATTGAATACAAGGCCATGATAGAAAATGAAAAGAGAAATCTTACCAATAGATTGGAGGAGAAAACAATTGAGTTTGAAAGAATCTCAAACATGCAGCTTGACACCTTAAGTCAGATGATGAATGCACATCATGAGCTAAATATGAAAGATATTGAGATCTTGACACTAAAGATACAGAATGAACAATTGTAAAATGACCTAAAAAGAGAGAAGGAGATAGTAGAAAGTTTCAACAAACCCAATGAGGTTATCAAGTACTTTGAGTAGTTACTAAAATCACCAAGGGCCAATAATGATACTTTAGGACTTGGTTACACTAGCACTGAACAAGGAGAATCATCCAAGACTGCAAAAGAAAAGAGTAACAAAGGTAAGAATACTAAACCTACTTGTCATTTTTGTGGTAAAAAGGGACATACCTCTAATGTATGTAGGACTAATGATGTCCATTAGCATGATAAGCCTAAAAATACAAGCTTTTGTCACAACTACAAAAAGCAAGGACATCAAGCACATGACTACAGAACCAAGACCGTGAGGATACCAAGATTTGAGGGTCACTACTACAATTTTAAGAAGTATCAAAGCCTATGTGGACACCTAATAATCTTGGAAGGAGAAACATCCATGCACACCACTACAACTGGGATTATAATACTAGGTATAGCTATCACTACTGTTAGGAGTATGGACACATTCTTGAAAATTGCATAAGGATACATTTTAGAGGAAACTACAATAGGTGGTTGAGTCAAACCACATATTTCAGTTGCTTGAAGGCTGGTCATATTAGTAGATATTACCCAACAAAGTCAAAGGCACCCAAGTTAGAATTCAACAAAGGAAAAGAGAAGGTAGATGTTGACCAAATTAGAGGGAAAATGAAAAAGACTTGGAAGAGAAAGGATGGAGCCAACAAATCAAATGGAGGGATCACTTTACCCAAGAGGTCAAGTGATCACACCTCATCCAACTAAGCATGAATAGGTGTATGGGATTAATATACAAAGTTATATCATACATCAGTCCTAAGACAAAGAATTACTACAAGGAAGAAATCAGCATGAGCAAAGATGCCAAGTTAAAATTTGAAGTTTTTGCAAGTACTGTCAATTTGTCCTTAGATGTTGAGTAAAGTTTCAGTGGATGCTGAGTTGCTAATAGTGACTAAGTTGATGGTTGATGCCAAGTTGAGAAATGTCAATGGAAGCCAAGAAAAGTATAAATCTAATGGAAGCCAAGTAAACAAAATCCAATGGAATCTGAGTCATGTTGAAAACCTCAAGTGTCGAGTTTATAGCTGTATGCACTAAGCATTTAATGCTAGGTTTTGAAAGGTATAAGGTTGAATTTTGATCATTTTTATGCCATTTAAACATAGAGAAAATATGAAAAGAGTGCAAAAGAAATCAAAGAGCAACCTTGAAGCCATTTGCATCAATTTCATTAGTGATTTAGCATAAATTTTGTCAATCTAAGGTATCTATCAAGTGTCAACCTATGCAGTGTTGAAGTTTTTAATATATTGAAACCCTAGTTTAGTATAATGGCTTCTAGTTCTAGTAACCCCAAGGGAAAGGAAAGTCATGAGGTTCAATTGGTTAGTAACGAAGTAAAACAACCCAAGTTTAGACCCATTCCTATGGTAGCCTACAGAAATGACCCTGCTAGCACATTGTCCATAATTCCACCCAAGGTTGTCATGGTGCAGGATGTAAGGAAGTGTTACAACTATAAAATAGGAGCTTTAGGTGACCTCGAGATATTTCAAGCCTATGAAAAGCTATGTGATAATAAAATACTCAAGGACAAATTTCAAATAGTTGAAAAGAAGGGTTTAACAAATTCCCTAGTTTACCCTACAGGTTTCAAAATAGAATGGATTTGGATTATTCTTAGTAGAATTCACAATGGATTTTTGTGGTTGGAAACAAGACTAGTTAAGGTTATCGAGAAGATAGTTCATAGGGTTACGGGTTTCCCAACCCTAGATCAACCCAAAACTCTATGCAGTGATTCCAAACAAGTTATTAAAAGGAATACAAGAGCTAAGTGGAATAAGAGGGGTATGACAATTGACACTATAACTGATCCTTTTCTAGATTTTGTAGTGAGAGTGATTTCTCACAAATTTTACCAATCTAGCACATTAAATAGTGTACCATGTATAGCTGTTGATGTAGCTTACAAGCTTGTGAAGAAAGATCATACATATGATCTAGCAGAACTGATATTGCAGCAAATAAATGAGAACCTAGGAGCAATAAGGAGGTCAAAAGGTTCTCAATGAAAGTTTGGTTCAGTTCTTGTGTGCATATTTTTTTGTGTCATGGAAGAGTTTCCTTCTATTGGAAAGGTAAACTAGATTTCAAAAAAACTACAATCACACAAATCAATGAGTACATTGATCAGATGGGTGATAATTTTGAGGTCCAAATGACAAGCTATTTTGAGGATTTTAAGAAATCCATGAAGCAAAGGGTTAGAATACCAATCTCCCTAGTGGAAAAACATATCAATGACATATGCTTTTTGGTTGACATTGACTATACCTATATCCAAGTAGCAATTCCAAGGGTAAGATGGCTAAGGTCATTAGGATATGAACTTGATATAGATGAAGCCTCCGTAGAAATTACAACATTACTTGTAGAAGAGATTGATAAAGAGGCACCCCATTTTGGCACATATGATGTTGTGAAATCCATAGTTGAAATAGAATTGAAGACAACCTCTATAATCAAGAGGAAAGATAAATTAGTGAAGAAGATAAAGAAGAAATTTGGTGCAAATATTGAGGGGGTAGTAGGTGAAGAAAAAGAAGAAGAAGAAAATGATGATGATGAGAATGAAGAAGAAGAAGAGCAAGGGCAAGGCCTTATGGAATTAACCCAGGGCTTAGGAGAAGATAAGGAGGAAGGTGCTAAGGAAGAAGAAGCCAAGGAAGCACCTATACAAGTTGAGCAAAAGAAGAGAAAGGCTAAAACTCAGCCTCCAGCCTAGCCTAAAGAAAAGAAGGCAATAGGAACAACACAAGTGAAACCAAAAGAACCAATAACAAGGGTTACCACAAGGTCCTCTACTCAAAAGGCCAAGGAGCAAATAAAGGAGAAGAAAAAGGCCACTAAATAGACTAATGAAGTGCTAAAGAAAAGAAGAAAGTATGTGGCACAACCAGATATTGATGATGAGGAGAGAATAGAGTCGAAGGATATCAGCCAATTCAGATTGGTAAGCCATCCTCCCAAATTTGCTATAGACAAAATTTGTGAAAATATTAAGAATGCAAATTTGAATGATTTGAAAAACCTTGATTTCAACAAGTTAAGTAGAGAAGAACAAAATAAAATAGAGGAATTAGTGTATGCCATGATGGCTGAATTTAAGAACACACCTCTAGAACTAGACAATACTATGCTTAGGGAATTATATGAGATAATTGAAAATAAATGGCATTATTGTCTGAAAATGGAAAAGGAGATTAGAGAATCTACCTTAGCAGAAGTGATGCCTAACCTAACAAGAGGTCAAATAAGTAAGGCTAATAAGAAACATGGTGGAAAATATGCACCTCAATATAGAGCCTTTAGCATCCTACAAAATAATATTAAGGATGTAGTCAATAAATCCACACAATTGTGGAAGACAATCTACAACTTAACTGATGAAAAGGATGAAGAAGAAATTAAGGCAGAAGCCAATGCCAAGGAGAAAATAGAGGAAAAGAAAGTGGAAGAGAAGCCAGAAGAAGAGAAGAAGGAGGAAGCAACAACAAAAGGAGATGAAGAAAAGAAAGGAGAAGAAGAGAAAAGAGAAGAAGAAAAGGAAGATGAGAAGGATAAAGAAAAAGGAGAGGAGGAAACACAAAAGGGAGAAGACATGGAAACAATTGAGCAACAACAACAAGAGGAACTAAGTGTGTAAGACACACAAATGCCACCTCCTAGCCCTCCTCATGTAACCATCACACCTGCAGACATGATAACTATCAAGGATGTTCCTGACACTTCTGCTCAGAACATCAATCCCCTAACTACAAAGGATCTCTCCAAGATCCTTCACCAATCCACTCTATAGGAACAACTATGCACAAATCCTATTTTGGTGAGTGTAGATGAGTTACAAAAGGTAGTAGCAGAACCAAAAAGAGACAAGGTGAAACCACAAGAACCACCTTTCATCTATACAACTACTAGCACTCAAATTTTAATGCTTCCACCACCATCTCCAACAATTGAAATAGCAGCTAGTGATACCATCTAGAAGTTGAGTGCAAAAGAAGGGGATTCTAATAAGAAGAAGGATACATCAAAGGACGAGGATTAGGCCACTATTTAGACATTGGTAGAACTACCAAAAATAGGCACTTCTACAAAAATTCTTTATAAATCAAGCACTAAAGCCACACCTTTACAAATATCAACCCTAGGCTCAAGCTCAACCAAAGTTATTAGGGTACTTCACTATGGAGACCTTGAGCTAGATGAAGAGATAGTCATGCTTTCTTATGACTCTAAGACTATCACCATGGAGTAGATCACAGAGATGAAAGATGTATTAAATAGAAAAAAAAAAGATAAGAAATACTCAGAAAGGAGTATAAGCATTAGCAAGCACTACATGATATAAAGGACATCTTTATGGATGCATTTAGCTTGCAGTCACCAGATGAGTCAAAGCCTATATTGGAACAATTATCAGATATTGTTGACTAAGTGACTAGTGAAGATCAGGAAAAAAATGTCAAAATTATGGAGTGGTCTGAGAGGAAGTTTCAAGGAAAGGTAAATGAGAAAATATCATGTGGTATAGCACTTGCACAAGTTGAATTGGTCAAGCAGATTGAAAAGGTCAAAACTGTACTTGAGAACATTTTCTCACTGTACAAAAAGCTTTTTGATTTTTCCAATTTCACACAAGAGACAAGCCAAAGGATATTGAGCTTGGAGAGAAATCTAAAGATTTCTAGCATGCAATTACTAAGAGATCCAGCTCAAAGTAAGAAGCATTTTTCCCAATCACTTCATACTCAAAGAGAATTAGCTACACTTACAAGTGAAGAGGCCAATATAAAGGCCAAATTAATGTAGATTCAATCCTCCATAACCCCACATTTGGATGTCCTCCATAAAGAACAAGTCTATCCTGAAACTATCTTAAAGAATGACCCTAATCTTTCTACATTAGATGGACTTTTACATCTTGCTACAGAGACTGCCATCCATCATAAGTCACCTGAAATTGCTTTGGAGAATTGGGATGCAGCTCTAAAAATGATGATGGAGGTAAATAGTACTTTTTTGGCTAAATATGGTATTAATCCTTAGAACCCTTTGACATAAGTGTCAAAAAGGGGGAGATATAATGTTTTGGGGGAGGTATGAATAGATATGACTAAGAGGGAGAATACTAGGTATTATAGTAATTAAATTCTTTCATTTATTCTTTTGATGAATAAAAGGGAAAAGATTCCAAAATGAGCCAAAAAGGGGGAGATAAGTCATAACGTGTAAATAGTATGGGGGAGAAATAATGTTCTACAAGTGAAGATAGAGCAGATAGAGTAGATAGAACAAATAGAATAGCTCAGCAAGAAGGTACAGGAAATAGAAACTAGGCAAAGACAAAGAATATCAGGCACATTCAACACAAAAAATTTGGTTACAAGAATAGACAAGGCACAATTAACTCAGGGGGAGTTATAAGGTATTTTGAACAAATTTTTAAATTTTGTACATATGCAGAGTAGATTGGATAGGGTACTCATAAGGTCAGACCAATAACATTTAGTTAAGTGTTTTTGACACTCATGTCAAAGGGGGAGATTGTTGGTCTCAGTCTAGTTTTGGAATTTAATTGTCAACACACTTCACCACTTTTCATATAGGAGCCAAGTACACTATACATGTTGAGCTATTGTATGTGTCAAGCTAGAATTCCAAAAAGTGTTGAGTGACTTCAAGTGCTCAGCATTATACAGGTGCCGAGTGATATATAAGTGTTGAGTCATAGTTGATGCTGAGAAAGTTAGAATGCAACATGTGCTAAGTGAACCAAAGGCATACATGTGTTGAGCAAGATAGAGTGCAATAGGTGTCGAGCAAAGCAGGATAGTATATGTGTCGAGCATCAGTAGTCTAGTATGTGATGAGTAACTTAGAATTAGCATATGAGTTTGTGCCTTCACAAACTCAGATGTAAACCATTTTTTGAGCTAACATAGAAGGATTTTGAAGGATAATAAGGATAAAAATGGATCTTTTATATTTCCTATGCAATTAGCATGCAGCCAATAAGAAAAATGGAGAAGGCATGCAACTAATGAGAAAAATGCAAGGAATGAGCAGGAATTAAAGATTTGTAATCAACCTAGCTAATCAACAACTAGAACAATTTACCTAGGTTATGGCATGTTTCTTTCTAAAAATATCTGCTATGATATATTTTTGTAAAATTTCTTGTGAGCTCTGCCCATTTTTCCTAGTATGCATTATGTTTGTGCACGATCTTGAGGTAAGTAACTTAGCACAAGTTTAGTGAGTTTTATTGTTTTATTGTTTTATTGTTTGGTTTCTAGAATATGTATGTAGGTGGATCAATTTTTTTATTGTGCTAATATGTAATAATCACCTTAAAAAAAGACTCTCTCTCTCTCTCTCTCTCTCTCTCTCTCTCTATATATATATATATATATATATATATATATATATACATATATATATATATATATATACATATATATATAGATATACATATATATATAGATATATAGATATAGATATATATATATGTATATGTATATATATATATACATGTATATATATATATATATATAGATATACATATATATATACATATACATATATATATATATGTATATATATAGATGTATATATATATATATATACATATATATAAACATGTATATATATATAAATATACATATATATACATATATATATATAGATGTATATATATACATTTATATATATATACATATATATATATATATACATATATATATATATATACATATATATACATATATGTATATATATACATATATATGTATATATACATGTATATATATATATATGTATATATATATGTATATATATATATACATTTATATATATATATATACATATATATATATATATATATGTATATATATACATATATGTATATATATATATGTATATATATATATATAAATGTATATATATATATACATATATATATACATATATATATATATATACATATATATATACATATATATATATATATACATATATATATATATATATATATAAAGAGAAGCCCTCAAACAACTAAGAAGAGGAAAGAAGCCCTTCAATATTAGAATTGTGCTAAATGGATAGTCTTACACTTGATCAACCCTCATCGAGTTCACTTTCACAAGTTTAAACATAAAAATCCTAACAAAATAGCCCTATTTTTTCATGGTAGAATGTCTCAAATAGATTTCAAATAAAGAATCGATGATTGTAAGATGTCCATAAATGGAACTTGTTAAGTATGCTTTAAAACTTTCAAGAAACTACATTTCTTAGGTATGAAGTATTATTTTATATTTACAATTTGAGTTCTAATATATTTTGTGAGTTTCATAAGGAATTGATAATGATAATGTAGACCAATTGTATAGTAATACTCACTGATAATATTTTGTGTAGGAAGAATGCAAAGCAAGGGCATGAAGATCACAAGGTAATGGCATGACAATGCAATCACAGAGCAAGGGAACAACTAGGAAAAAAAATCGTAGACCTCCACAATATTTTTCTCTATACCCTCATTCAAAGCTCTTTGCATGTAGCTCTCCATAATTGATCAAATGGGAATCATTAGTGTCATGTTTCTTTTTTCTTTTAAATCACACTAATGTTGCAATTATGACACCAATGTTGGTATTAAAAAAATGTCAGGGACAACTGTAAAAAAAATGAAAATCACCCACAAATTACACCATCATCACAAATTGCCATTGTAATTTGATCCCAAATGTTGTAGTGCCACTCTGGATACCACTAATAGATCCCTTTAGGATACAACTTCCCTCTTTTCTAATCTTGATCTATGTGTTTCCTAATCTCTTTAGCAAAAGGTTATTTTCTATAGATTTATTATTTCTTTCAATATTGGATTTCAATTTTGGTTCTTGATTATCTTTTCCAAGAAATTTAGTTTTTTTTTCCTCAAGGTTTCTATGATCTTTTATATCATGGTGTGCTACAAATGGATCAATTTGAGAGTAAGGTCTTGATCAAGTATTTTTGTCTCTCTTTTTTCTACTTGTGAGTCAATTAGATGTGACCCTTGCATATTCCAAATATGTGATCACTTGTGGTTACATGATGCACTTGGGATATAGTGTTTGCTTGTGGATCACCCAGTATCATTTCCACTTTGATTCCTCTAGGATTCATGTGTGATGTTGGGGCATTCCTTGCATGTTTGTTTTGAGTCAGTCCTATGTAATATTGGTGCAAAGGCCTTGATGTTCTTTGTTCCCTTGGCATATCTCCAATATTCCTATATAAAAATAAATACTCACTACATGGTGGTGCTTCCCTTTGGAACACCCCCATGCTCAAGCTTCAATAGATTCCTTCACCCTTACCTTTGACAAAATTACACTCATTTTTCACATCCTATCTAAGCATCCCATCCAATCAGTCCTACAATCATAATCCAGTAGCTCTATACATCTCTCCCATAGTATGTATAGCCACTCCCACCCCATCCCATACCTAATTTCTTAAACCCTTGTTATTCTTGTGTACATGGTTCTCCTTTTTTTTATTCTCCCATTGTGAGAGTATGAGTCCTTGTTCCTCTTTTCTTCACCACTCTGAGTCCTCATGCTTGCCCCAGATTCTTGTACTTTTCAAGAAGTCATCAAGCCTCATTTTCTCTCCCTACCACCTTCTTGTGGGGGCATCACAAAATCCATACTCTTCTCTTTCTATTCGAGAGTAGGGCAATTCTATTGCTTTAAAAAATCTTCTTCATGTTGTTTATGTTTGAATTTCTCTAAAATCGTATTCTCCCAATACTATGTGAGAGAGGAGCAAAATATAGACACCTAAATCTAATTACATCACTAAGTAATCTAATTTAGTCATCTTCTAGGACATTATTGACTAAATATTAAATATTTAATTAATTAATCATCATCCCCTATTTAATTTATTTATTTAATTAATTATAGTACAATTCATAAAATCAAATGATAACCCAAAGTCAAATTATCAATTAAATCCCTATTCTTCTATTAAATTAAATACTTGCACTATAAATATTTAATTTAATCCCACATCCCCTTTTATTAAATAGATCATTTAATAAATCAATCCCTAACCATAAACCATTCCTAAACCCTATCATTATCCAAATCCAATCAATGTTAACCTCACTTAGCTAGCTAATTAACCTATCTCATTAATTCCAAGCAACTTGCATCCTAATCCTTTCCTAATACAAGCTTTATCCCCCTCCTAAACATATGCACAACTTTAAACAAGTTTTAAGGCTTTCTAACACAAACCAAAGTCAAAGTCCTATCCCATCCTTCTTACATTCCTATCCAAAGCACTTTAAGGATCTGACATGCCTTGATGGCTCTTTAATACCTCTTACATCCCTCTTCGACACTCCTCCCTCATAACTCCCTCTAACCCTCTTCCCCCATCCAATCCCCTTGTGACACTTGTCACAAGGCTATGGATTTGAAGAAGAAAAATCAATGTTCTTCCTCTTCCATGCATCCTATCCCTGCCTCATCCTTTTTCCATCCTTGCATCCTAGTCATCCATCTCACCACCCCTTAGCCTATAAATTGGACCCTTTCCCTCTCACAAAAAATAGACTTTTATGCTAAGGTTATAATGTTATTTTGAGAGCCTAAAAACTACCAAAATACTCTTATAATGGAAAAATTCATCCACACTTATACTTCCATTCACCATCTGTTGAAGGCTTGAAGCATGTCTGAGCATACATCCCCATCATTGGACACATCTACAATATAAAGGAGGTTCATTGGGTGCTTCTCCCTTTGGTTTGCATTCCCCTTTTGGACCTTCTTTTTTCTAATCTATATGTGATTTTTGTTTTTGGCTTGTGAATGTTATAATCTTTAGTAATGTTTTTTGCATGCTAACTTCTAGAGCTCTACAACATCATCAAGAGATTTATTATATCTCTTTTTTTTTAATGATATTGTGAATAACTTACTAATGGATACTAATCATATCCCCCTTCAATGTAACCATGTTTGCTACAATGTCTCTTAGTTATTCCGATGTTATCTCTTCTAATATTTAGGCTCTAAATTTTTTTGCAAGGATAATAACATTTTCCATCACCTCTTTATTTCAAGTTAGACCACAATCTAGTGTCTTCCTAGTTTGTTCCTCAATTATATTATCTAAAAGAATTAATAGGCCACAAGAAAATAAAATTGAGCTATCAAAACTTTGGTCTATAGTTATCACAAACTAACCGAAACTATGCCACAAGTACACTAATTGTCTTAGACCTATTTATATATGGAACTTGAAATATTAATTATGAAATGACTTTTTAGAATAATATACCAAACTAAAACACTTGAACATAGAAAAATTGAAAAATAAACCAAAAACTTTGAACATTCAATGTAGTAACATACTATTTTAGATATAAAATAGAAACCACCTTGGAAGGTTGTTGGGAAAACTAGTCAAATGTAGTAGACCAACATAGGAATGGAAAAAATTGTAAACAATCATGTCAACACATACAATCAAACAATCATGTCCAAAATTACAAAATGTTCATTTCAAAACCATTTCAAACACTACTATCAAACAATCGTATCAAGAAGATAAGTATAAAGCCATGATGAAGATGAAAGTACTTCAAGGGAAAATATGTGCATTTTATAATGTTTTTCTTGTAGGTATATCATTTATAAGAGACTAGGAAAAGATTAAATCTAGATAGTATGGTGCAGGGATACCAATTCCAAAAGGGAACACTTGGGTCACCAATGGACTCCAAGGGAGGGAAGAGATTAAAACAAAATACCATAAAGGTCATTATGCATGTAATAAGACCAATACATTTCATTTCTCTATGTGTATATGGCTTAAAGATCTATTTGATGTAATAAGTTTAGTTGATGTAAGTTTGGGATAGAAATAGTTAGTAAGGTCTTAAGGGATATTATGTAGGTTGATAGGTTCTTGGGTAAAATCTAGGTGTTTCAAGGTGATTAAATATAAAGAATCATATAATGAGGATTAATTGGTGTGTATTTTTCAAGTTGATAACTTAGCTATAAACTTGAGAAAATTCTCATACTTCATATAATCAATAAACACTCCTACTAATATTCCTATCAACAAATACAAGTCATACTAGTCAGGTTTTAAGGTTGGTATGGTTGGTTTAGAAGGTGGTTGGATAGTTTGAAAGGTCCTTTTAGACTAATATGAATCTATTTAAGTTTGAAAAGAATAAATCTTACTGTTGTACATATTTATGATTTTTGTGAATGTTGATAACGTATCTCATTTGGATTTCATTAACTTCTAGTTTATTTATTGAGACTTCATTACTAAATCATGTTAGGTCACTGAATCCTCTAAAAACTAGATTTTAAAGCATTCAATATTTATGAGTATTTGGTGAGAGATCTAAGTATAGATAAGTTTGAAGCCTTCCACTCATCCCCTACCTGATCCTTACCTACTAGTAGCATGATCTCACAAGATACTCCATTAGGTCTTCTATCCTTGGTATTAGAAACCTAAACCTTATAGTGATCATATTGATTTCTCTTGAGTGTGTACACAATGTCTATTTACCATCCTTCTTAGGATAAAGGATAGTAGGAACTACACATAGGCTAAGACTCTTCTTGATTAGACCTTTTTCAAGTATTTCCTTGACTTGTTTTCCTATCTCATTCTACAATGGGTCCATCTTATAAGACAACTTATTGGAAAAAACTTCTCTTGGGATTAGGTCATCTAATGGCTTATGAATTTGATTGCTGAAAATAATTTTGAGGCATCATTCCCTACTATTCCTTGAAACTTATCCTATAGTCTTAGGACCTATATAGGTATCTCAAAATTTTCCTTTGGATATGAGTTAGGAATCTACACTATTTTTATCATAAGAGAAAAGCTTTAACACTTATCTTCCTCCTTCAAACCCATAAACTCCTTGCCATTAATAATCAATATATTAGACTCATTACCTTACTCTCCTAGGATCTCTTTCAAAGGATCCATTCTAAAATTTCTCGCATTCTTAGTTATGTAGATACTCTTTTCCCCATCATGTTGGGCCTTGAGATAAAACTACTAAGGATACCCCAAAAATAGATTGAAAAAATTCATAAGCACTATTTCACATAATACTTTGTTCTTTTATTCTCCTATTTCAAACTCAATCCAAGTTTTTTTCATTTTCTAGGAAACTCTAACTCTTACTTAGACATGATATATAAGGGGAATACTATGTGTTAACTTCTTTAGTTTAAGATTCTCTACCATATTTGTGGATACTAAATTTTTAGTTTATCCAAAGTGAATAGTGATTTTACAAAATTTACCATATGTCAGACCTTTAGCCTTGAAAATTTCTTTTTTTTGTGGTGGTTCTTTATTCATAGGCATATTGAATAAGGTACTCATAATTATCAAGCTCTCCCATATAGTATTGGTTTACTAATAACAATAGGTGAATTGATACTTTGGAAATCCTCAGCTTGGATGAGTTGATTCCTCCTATCTCCATGTTGTGAGCTTGTAGACTTCTGAAGGCATTGGCTCATAGTATGACCAAATTTATTGCAACTAAAAAAATTATTAGTAAATATATCTTTCCCTTTTCCTTTTCCACCAAACTATCTATGCCAGTTGATCTCCTTTCTCCTCCAAATTCTCCTCTATATTCCAATTCTCTATTTTCTTCTCAAGCACTAGAATCCAAAAATTTTCTATAAATTTGGCTCCTACCTCCAAACCCCCCTCTATTAGTTTTCTTAAATTTCCTACCACCTCTACCCCTATTATTTTTTCTCATTATCCCTTCTTAGTTTCTCCTTCTACTCTATAATCTAGTTGGAAGCATTTATGAACTATCTCTTGTACCAACAGATTGATCTCTCCTTGTATGTTTAACCTTAAACACTTTAGGTATCTAGCTACATTTTTTTGCTTCATCTTCTTATTTTTTGGACCTTAAACTTAGTTTTTTGAATTCTTCAATGTAATTACTAATTTATATATCATTATATTTGAGGTTTTATAACCTTGTGTGCATTTATAATTGATAGTCTAAGGGTGGGATTGTGTTTCATTATTGCCTTCATATTGTCCCAAGAGGAAATCATACTTTTACCCTCTTTTACTTTCTCTCTTTACACATAGTTCCACCATGAAAAGGAAGAACCTTTTAATTTTCCTTTGTCAAATATAACTCTCTCTAATTCAAGAATATAATAGAATTCAAAGTGGATATTTAATGCTTTAATCAATTCAATTACTTCATTGAAATTCATACTTTCACTTTATACTTGTAGCTTATTTACAGTTATATCTCCCTTTATTGACTTTAGGGAATATATAAATACCTTCTAATATGTAGGAAGTTCCATCACATGCCTCGGTGCTTCCTTTATTCTTCTTCATCTTGTCCATCTATGTTACCTCCATAATCCTTGTCCTTGTTCTTGGACTACATGCATCCTATAAGTTTTACTTCAAGAATCTCCTCCAAAAATGTTTTGATGGATTCAGGATTTATTCCCTTTGGAGGCATGATATTAACCCCTATTTTTTCTTCACCTTTTGACATACACTAAAATTAGTTGCTAATATTGGCTCTGATACCAATATGATGTAGAGTCATAGAGTATTTCTCAAGAATCCTTAAGATAAGGTTTTTTGGTTTGTGCCCTAGGCACCAAACATGGTACTATTCACTCCAACCCTTCCAAGGTCAAGTCTTCTCTTCAACCTTCCTCTTAGGAACCCCTCTAAGGCCCTCACTTCACTAGATAAATCTGATTTATAACTTGATTTCATACCTCTTGTAACAAACCCCTCTACCACTAAGAACTTCTTAGGAAATTCATCTTTATTTGAAAACTAGGATCTTTTGAGAAACATATAAAGTGTGTGAGTGTCTTGTATATCCTCCATAAATCATTCAAGTAATTTTGGCTCACTTGGTATCATATGTAAAGCTACTTCCAATTCTTTAGTGCAATTAGGCCTTAAGAAAACCTAATACAATCATCCCTTCAGATCAAATAATTTGAACTTTAATCCATATCACTTGAATAACCCCCCCCCCCCCCCCCTCCTACAAAAAGAATAATGTATATTTTTTTAAAATTTATATACTCTTTTTGAAGGACTAATAAAATTCAGAGTTTGGGATATGGATTCTATCATTTACTTGGCTAACCCTATTTGGGATAAAATGTATAAACCCTTGAGTAGTGAGAGTTTGATGGAACACCTACCAATTGGATTGGTAAATAAAAGGCCATTTGACTCAATATTCCCCATGTCTAGGAACATCAATCCAAAACTAATTTTGTACCCACACCTTCTATAGCTGTGTAACATCAAATTTCCCTTCAAGTTTGGATTGTCACATATGAATGCAAGGCCTTAGGCATCACTAAAAAATTTAGGTTTTATTGATACTAATCCAAAACCAATTGCATTCTATGCTAGATTACATAACCTAACATTTCCCCAAGAATCATCAATTTCCTATGGTGGAATGTCAAGGAAAATGCATTAGTTTGTGAAACCCTCATTCTAGGTGTTTTCCCAAACCAACATATGTCAAATCCATTATTACCCCCTCAATAATTGATCAAATGAGTCAAAACCAATTAAAATATAATGTTAACTCATAGGAATGATGATTCATGATCATAAATCTAAGGAACCTATATAAGAAAATCTAAAAAACTACTTTCAAAGGAGAGAAAATTGGTTAAACCTTTACTGTTCAATACCAGAAACCCCTTCATTTTCCTTCAATCAGATAATTTACATCATTAATCAATAAAAATGATTAAATAATTCCTTTATCACCTATTTTAACCATGTTTTTAACCAACTAACCATTGGAACTTGACTAATAAAAAAAGTTGCAAAAGTTGTAAAATTTGTACTTTGACAATTTTTGGTGCAGGGCACCCATGCAAGGAAAAGGAACAATGGGGTCATCATCTCATCAACAACCAAGATTGGCATTTTTAATTATCCTAATTTTAATTGTGATGAATCGCATTAGTTCTTGGTCACTCGTAAAGGAATATTCATCAAGATGTTTTATAAATCTTGTTTGTATTTATTCTATATGACCCTTAGTTAGGAGTTTTTGCTTTAATTTGGTTAAATAAGGCCAAAAAGATCTAAATTATGGTTTTTTATATGTTTTTGAACTTTTCTTATTCATCTAATAAGGTTAGGAGTTGGTTTTTGTTGTTTAAAGGCAAAACTACATTTTTTGCAAAAGTTGTTAGCAACTTTTTGACAAGAAGTTGCAAAACTTGAAAAATTACCTCCAGAAGAAAAAAATATGGTTGTAGCCATTAGAGGGAGGCTATATTAGGAGGTTTTCATATCTCTCAAGTTAGAGAGCATCATTTTATAGAAGGATACTTTTGAAACCAATAAAATATACCATGTTTTTGTGCATTTTTTGTTGTAACTATGATTGACAGTGATTGGTATGGAGTAATCTCCAAGTGAAATAGTTGGATAGAGGGGAGAGTTAGAATGCTACTACATTTTTTTTTAATTCATTTACATCAATCAAGGAGTAATTTGTGTTGATTTTTATAAAATTGGTATGTCAAACGCTTAAATCTAAGGTATTCATCAAAAATAGGGCCCTAACTTGACTTCCCACTAGTAGATTTGTACAACCACTTGAATGGATCAAATTAGGATGATGAAAAATAAGATTCCAAAGGAAATAATCTAGGGGATGGATTTTTATATTTTTCCTTCCTTTCCCTAATCTAAATATCTCTATGTATTTAGCATCTGGTGACTTTATTTGAAGGATCAGATGACTATGAAGTATTAATTTGGCTAAGTGAGGGTGGATTTGGTGTATTTTGGAGTCAAGAAACTTGTTGGTAATATAATTTCAATTCTATCTACCCATTTTAGAGTATTTCCTTATGAAACCACACCTAATTAGGCCTATTAGGTTTGTGAGTATTAGGACCATTCTAGGATGCTTGAATAAGGTTGGAATCTAGAACCTTGTAGTCTCTTAGAACTTCCAAAAGGGTATCAGAATTGCTAATTCACTTTTGAAGTCTTTTGGAGAAAATTTGAGTTATTTTGGAAATATCAAGTTAGGAGGGCTAATTGGGCATTAGGCCTAAAAGTGCAATTTTCTAGTTTTCATAGTTTGGTGATTGATGAAAGAAAGTTATTGAAGGTTCTTAATAAGGGGATTAAGTGGATATTTTAGATAGGTAGTGGAAACCTTCCAAGCCCTTGTAATCACATTTTTGAGATCAGCAATTTCACAAGGAACTGAGCAATATTGCATCTTTATGTGTGAAACCACCTTTTGTTGACAAGTCTCTACATCAAGTGGTATCAGAGCCACCTTTATTCTAATTTAGGAGTCTACATAGCACAAGATGTCTGAAGGTGAAGAATGGGACAAGGAGATCCCTTTAAGGGTGACTAACATGGAGTTGGCCAAGATAGTAAAGGAGAAAATGGTAGAAAGTAGAGCAGTCAGGGCTGAGAATAGAACCATGAGAATAGAATTGGTTAAATTAAAAGGGTATGTAAGGAGAGGAGACAATGAAGAGTTATATGTAGAAGAGGTGGAGGAAGAAGATCCACCAAGAAAAATAGACATGCTAGAAGATCAAAGGGCTATACTTGTAGCCCTAGAGAGGGTAGGGAAGAAGGACAAGGGAGGCCTACCTATGTTCCATGGTAAGTTAGAACCAGAGGAGTGCATAGGTTGGTTGGAGACCTTGAAAATCACTTTGAATATTATGATATACCTACAAACTAGAAGGTTAATATTTCTAAGTCCAAGTTGAAGGGACCAACCCTTAGTTGGTGGAACTTCCTATAAAATGAGAGAGCAAAGGAAGAGAAGGCACTTATATCAACTTGGAAGAGGATGGAATAGGAGATCAAGAAGCAATTTGTCCAAGAGGACTATGAGATCATGGTTCACTAGAAGCTACAAAACCTAAAGCCACATGACCTATATGTAAGTACCTACACTCAAGAATTTGATTCCTTGTCTTCGAAGGAAAGAATGTATGAATGTGAGAAAAAAAGTTGGCTAGGTACATAAATGGTCTTAAGTATAGTATTCAAGATGAACTCACTCTAGTGTCTATGGAGTTTTTTCATAATTGTTTTCAATTAGCCTTGAAGATTGATAATAAACAAAAGAGGAAGGGAGATCAAAATAATAGAGGAGGAAGAGGAAGTAACTTCAAAGGAAGGATCAGGTTTCATAATAGAAACTTTAACAAAAACCAAGGAAAGTCAAGTAACCTAGACTAGGAGAGGGACAATTCATCAAGGAGAAACTCTAGAGGTGGTAGAGGTAATGATAGGGGGAAATTTGGAGGAAAATGATAGGATGTCTTCATAAGGAAATGCTTCTCTTGCAACTAAGTTGGTCACCAATCCTTTAGGTGTCCAAATAAGGCAAATACTGGTAGAAATAATCAGAGGGGTGATAAGAGGATCTAGTTGACACATGAGGCAAAAGAAGATGACTACCAGAGTACAACCTCCTACCACACCACACAATCAAGGCTTATTGATCCAAAATTAGTTGAGTACATAATGTTTAATAGGGCTATATTAAAAGAACCAATTAAGGAAGCACAACAAAGGAAGTCATTATTTAGGACTAACTATAGGGTGAATGGGAAAGTATGTAAAGTTATTATAGATAATGGGTCTACTAAAAACCTAGCATCCATTGAGATGATTAAGAAACTTGGACTCAAAATAGTCCCTCACCCCACACCGTATAAAGTCTCTTGGCTGAACAAAGGCAAAAGATTATAGTAGATGAATAGTTTAGGGTAGATTTCCAAATAGGAGAGTATAGAGATAAGATTGTATGTGAAGTTGTAGGATGGATGCATGTCATCTCCTTCTTGTAAGGCCTTGGAATTTTGATTTGGATTCCCAACATGGTGGGGGAAAAAAAAATTATACTTTAACCAAAGATGGAATCAGTTACACAATGAAGCCCTTACCTGATAGTGAGAAGGAAAGAGTCTTGAAGAGTGATGTCCTATTAATAAGAGAGAAGGATTTCCTATAGATCATTAAGGAGAAGGATAAACCCTATTTTTCCATTTTGGTAAAGCCAAAAATAGAGACTAAGTTGAATACTAAGAGCCAAAAACCTTTAAGGAAGGCAGGGCCTAAGGAAGTGTAAGAATTGTTGTAGTAGTACCAAGGAATAGTATTAGATGAGAGAAAAAATTCCTTTCCACCCAAGACAGACATAACCCACTATGTAGACCTAATTCCAGGTGCCACATTACCAAATAAAGTTTCCTATAAATTGACTCTAGAAAAAATGCTAAGATTGTAAAACAAATTTAGGGATTACTAGAAAAGGGATCCATTAGGAAGAGCATCATTCCTCATGCAATTCCTATAGTTTTGGCTCCCAAGAAGGATGGTACATGGAGACTATGTGCAAACTCTAGTGCCATTAAGATGATAAAAATAAATTATAGGTTCCCTATGCCTAGAATGGAGGACCTCATGGATTTCCTAGGTGGAGCAAGCTATTTCTCTAAGATTGACTTAAAGAGTGGTAACCATCAAATAAGAATAAGGGAAGGGGGTGAGTGGAAGACAGTCTTTAAGATAAATAAGGGCTTGTTTGAATGGGTAGTCATACCTTTTGGCCTCTCAAATGCCCCTAGTGCCTTCTTGTGGCTAATAAATGAAGTCCTCAAACCCTTCATAAACCTCTTTGTAGTAATCTACTTGGATGATAACCTGATCTTCAACAGAGATAGAAATGAACATTTAATCCACCTAGACATGGTATTCAAAAGATTACATGAAAAATGCCTAAAGATAAATTTGGAGAAATGCATGTTTTTTTAGGAGGAACTAATCTTTCTTGGTTTTTTCATCTCTAAGGGACATTTGAATATGGATCCCTACAAGGTGGAAGTTATTCTAAACTAGCCCCCTCCAAGAGCTGCAGGTGAGGTAAAGAGTTTTAATGGTCTAGAAAGCTTTTATAAAAAGTTTATAAGGGATTTTAGTGGAGTTTTTGCATCAACGGTAAATATTATCAAAGGGTGGAGAAAATGTTAGTTTGTATGGATAGACAAAGTAGATAGGTCTTTTAATTACCTCAAAACAAGAGTGTCCCAACAACCCATACTAGTATTGCCAATTTTTGACAAGGTGTTCACCATTGAATGTGATGCAAGTAAAAAAGCCATAGGTGGTGTTTTAAGTTAGGAAGGTAGGGTTGTGGCCTTTTTCAATCAAAATTTGAATGAAGATAAGAAAAAATACTCTAATTATGACTTAGGGATGTATTCCATGGTGTAATCACTTAAGAAATGGAGGCATTATCTTTTACAAAAGATTTTTTTGTTTATGTTGATAACCATGCTTTGAGCTTCTTAAACAGGTAGGAAAAGTTGAAACACAAGAATGGTCAAAGTACTTGTAGACATTTACTTTCACTATCAAGAATAAAAAATGGGTGGCTAACAAGGTAGAAGATGCCTTGAGTAGGAGAAATCTACCATTCAGGAGGTCTAGTTGGAGAGTGTTGGCATTTCAGCACTTAAGGACATGTATCCAGAGGATGAAGAATTCAAGACTACATATGAGGTTTTCTTAGAACTTGAGGATAGGTATCACAATGAATGCTCTAATTTTCTCATTCATGAAGGTCTTATTTTTAAAGGTAGTTAGTTATGTATCCCTAAATTCTCTATGAGGGAGAATATATTAAAAGAAAAACATTGTGGTAGCCTATAAAGTCATTTTGGCCTAGATAAGACTCTTGAACTAGTAAGAAGATTTTATTACTGGCCTAAAATGTAGACATGTATTAGGAAATTTGTGGAAATTTACATGGTATACCAAAAGGCTAAAGGAGTGACTTCTAGTGTAGGATAGTATACACCTCTACCAATACCCTCTAAACCTTGGGACTCTATAAGCATGGATTTTATATTAGGTTTACCTAAGACCAAGAATGGTTTTGACAACATTTGTATTGTTGTAGATAGATTTTCAGAAATGGAACACTTTTTTCCATGTAAAACCACCAATGATGCCTCTAGCATTGCAGGGCTATTCTTCAAGAAAATTGTGAGACTTCATGGGTTACCTTTAACCATTGTGTCTGATAGAGACTCCAAGTTTATTGGACACTTTTGGAGGACTTTGTGGAAAAGGCTAGGAACCAATCTTGCCATGTCTTTAGCATACCATAAAAAACCTAATGGTCAGACTAAAGTCACAAATAGATCACTTGGAAATCTTCTTAGACATCTAACCAAGGAGTATGGAACATCATGGGACACTATACTACCTTAAGAAGATTTTTCATATAATGATTCAACAAACAGGAGCACTGGATAAAGTCCCTTCCAAATTGTTTATGGGACACACCCTAGAGGAGCACTTGAACTTAGAGAGGTGCAGAACATTGGGCAAATAAGTGCATTGGCTTATGAATTTGTAGAAATCATGAAGGATATACACCAACAAATTAGGGAAAGACTATAGCAGACCACTATGGAATACAAACAAGCAATAGATGTGAAAAGGAGACATGTACAGTTTAAGGTGGGAGACTTGGTGTTGATACATTTGAAGAAGGAGTGACTCCCTAAGGGTAAATACACAAAGCTACATATGAAGCAGATTGGACAATTCAAATTTTTGAAACAATGTGGCCCAAATGCATAAAAAATAGATCTTCCACCTAACATTGCCCTGTCTCCCATTTTCAATGTTTATGATATTTATGCCAATAAATCTATCAATACTAATGATTGTCTTGTTGGATAGAATGAATTTGAATCTCAAGAAGATCTCAAAGATTTTCATACCAAAACCTCACCGAGCATTGAATACATTGTTGATAAAAGGATAAGAAAATAGACAAGGAGGCATGTGTACTATGAATACTTGGTAAAGTGGTAGGGAAAAGCCTTAGAGGAAGCCACTTGGTTGAAAAATGCTCAAATTGAAAAGACTAGAGCAAAGTTTTCCACCATTCCAACTCAAGGGATTTGAGTTCAATTGGTCAGAGGAGTATGGTGCAAGGCACCCATGCAAGGACAACGAGCAATGGGGTCATCATCACATCAACAACTAGGATTGGAATTTAGCATCATCATGATTTGAATTGTGATGAATCACATTAGGTCTTGGTCACTTGTAAAGGAAAATACATCAAGATGTTTTCTAAGTCTTGTTTGTATTTATCCTATATGATCCTTAGTTAGGAGTTTTTATTTAATTTGGTTAATTAAGGCCAAAAAGGTCTAAACTATGGTTTTTTATATGTTTTTGATCTTTTCTTAGTCACCTAATAAGGTTAGGAGTCAGTTTTTGCAAAAGTTGCTTAGCAACTTTTTTACTAGAAGTTCCAAAACTTGGAAAACAACCTCCAACAAAAAAAATATGATTGTAGCCATTAGAGGGAGGATATATTAGGAGGTTTTCATCTCTCTAAAGTCAAAGAGCATCATTTTATAGAAGGATACTTTTGAAATAAAAATGTATATACCTTAATTTTATGCATTTTTGTTGTAACTACGATTGGTGCAAATGTTCTAACATTTGCAAGTGACATGGTTGGATAGAGAGGAGATTTATCATGCTACCATAGTTGGTTTCAAGTAATTCCATGAATCAAGGAGTAAGTTGTGTTGATTTTTGTAAAACTAGTCTGTCAAACCCTTAAATCTAGGGTATTCGTCAAAAATAGGGCCCTAACTTGACTTCCCACCAGTGGATTTGTATGACCACTTGGAGGGATCAAGTTAGGATGATGAAAAATTATATTCCAAAAGCACAAACCCAAGGGATAGAGTTTTTTTATTTTTCCTTCCTTGCCCTAGGCTAAATATCTCTATGTATTTATCATCCAGTGTATGTGTTTGAAGGACCAGATGACTAAGAAGTATTGATTTGACTAAGTGAGGGTGGATTTGGTATATTTTGGAGTCAAGAAACTTTTTGGTAATAGCATTTAAATTCCACAAATCCATTTTAGAGTATTTCCTTAAGAAACTACACCTAATTAGGCCTATTAGGTTTGTGCGTCTTAGGACCATTCTAGGATATTGGAATAGGGTTGCAATACAAAACCTTTTAGTCTCTTAGAAATTCCAAAAGGGTATCAGAATATCTAATTCATTTTCCAATTATTTTGGAGAAAATTTGAGTTATTTTGGAAATATTGAGTTAGGAGGGCTAATTGGGCATTAGGCCTAAAAGTGCAATTTTCTAGTTTTCATAGTTTGGTTATTGAAGGATCTTAGTAAGGAGATTATGTGGATATTGTAGATAGGTAGTGGAAAGCTTCCAAGCCCTTGTAATCACATTTTTGAGATCAAAATTCTCTTAAAAATTTGAGCAATATTACATCTTTGTGTATGAAACCACCTTTTGACGTCAAGTCTTTGCATAAACTTTGCAACAAAATGGATACTTTTTATAATTTAAGTTCATTTATGAGAATTTAATTCCTAATAAATCATAAACATTACCTATAAATACAAATGACTTCATAGCATCCTAGAATCCTTCTAATCATCGTTTGACCATAGTTGACCACTATTAATCAATTAGGAAAAATGGGGGCATTACAAGAAATGGGTCACAACCAAGTTACCAAGTTTGATGAATTGCCTTATTACATCATAAATAACATCTAAATGAATTGATCCTTGATCAACCATGGTGTAGGAGTTTTCCCCTAATCCAATAATGCATCCCTTGCATGTGTAAATCAAATAGATGATCAAATGAATAAATGTATAAAATCATGATAAATTGACCTATTATTCTTATATAATAAAAGTATGACAACTCTCATATTGCTAAACTATAAGTGGCCATACTATAATGAAATATTTGAATGAAATTATTTTTTTGGTATTTTTTATATAAATATTAATTATTAGTCTATATGTAATAACATATAATCTAAGATAGAAATTGTTGATCTCTAAGCCTATGTTGTCTATTAGTGTCCAAAAACTTATTCATTTACTAGGAAAGATTATATAGTCATCACTATGATCGAGTTATTAGGTGAAGGTCGAGCATACAATGCTCAATATGAGCAAGATAGTGATTATCGAGTATTCAGTTAAGACTGAGAACATGTATGCTTTGAGTAATATAGTTGGAACTGAGCACATTAACAAGTTAATGATTGTCAAGAAAGTAGGTATATAGAAGATGAGTGACAATATGAATGAGCCAACATGACTAAGCATCAGAGGATTGAAGTACCAAGAAGTTCAATTTTATCATATGATTTTTTAATGGCACAAACACATATGTAAATTATTTTGGCCAACTTCTACATGACATTTAATATTTGTAGAGCTAGCTAAGAAGATGATCACATGTTATTACAAAGGTAATGATCCCTAGATATGAAATTCAACCAATTAGAAAATTAGATAGAAATGAAAAAATATGATGAATTATAAACTATTGATAAAGATCTAGAACCTTCACTAGACATCTATTTAAGGAGGATTCTAACCCTAGAATCAATGTGAGTGTATGCATGAAAGAATGAATGAATGTGTATGTGTATGTGAAGAGAGAAGACCAAGTCTGAAAGTAGATCAGATGGAGAGCAATCAAAGCAATGAAGGACTAAACAAAGATAGTAGATTAGGAGATCAAATCATAGATATAACAAAGAGGAGACCAAAGACCAGCTTACAAAGAAAACCAAGGGTTATTGAATCACTTACAATTAACTGAGTAAGAATGAGTCTCTTAACAGAGTGGTCTTAACATTTCTATGTAAACCTCCTAATAGAGCCCTTACTTCATTGTGAGTGTAAAATATTTTAACAAGGGGAGACCTAACAATCTCTAATGATTGTAATAGGGCAGAAACCTCATAGGGTAGATCATATCTTATGATCCAACATTGTAACCCCAATAGGTTAACCTTATTGTTGCAACAAAGAATATGTGTAAGTTTCATCACCACCCTAAGTTTACCTTCGCATTGAAGTGTTTCTGGGTTACCAAATCAATGTGTTATGATGTGATGAATTTAATTTTTCATTCAACATTATAGTTTTAAATTTTAGATCTAAAGTATGAGATGTTATAGGTGTGAACTCATCATTTTGGTTTATAAGTTTAAGTTTAAGATCCTAATTCACCCCCACTCTCAGTATCTTATTTCTCATTAATCTTCCAAAAATGGGTATTAGAGCTGAGTTCTCTTATCAGTAAACCTAATAGCTTGAGAGGATTTAATCATGGAGATGGAAGTGTATAAGATGGGAAAATTCATTGGGAACTAGATGATTGAAATCCATATCATATTGCAACAATTAGAAGTAGCAAAAGAAGAGTTAAGTAAAACCCTAAAAAGAAGGAAAGAGATAGCTATTTAGCAAAATGACACACAATACAAAGAAGTTTAAACAAAAGGATTGCTTAATAGTGGAAAGACTAGTAGTAATAATGAAGCATTGACAAAACTACTAGAGAAGAATAGTGCCCTAACCAAAGAAGTAAAAGATCTCAAGGGATAACAAGAAATCCAATCAGTTATATTATGTGAAGAAATGAAACAAAAGAAGAGAGCAATGGAAGAAAATCTCATGGCCAAAAAAGACAAAAGAAAAATGGTTATGAGACTTGAAGAGAGATCATTAGAAGTACAAAAGCTTACAAATAATTAGTTAGATATGATAAATCAATTAGAAGTTGAAAATTAGAAAGTAAACAAAAAGGACTAAGAGATCAAAAAATTAAGGTCATGGAATGATTAATTGAAAAGTGAGTTTGGCATAAAAAGGGACTTATGGAGACAATGGACAAACCAAATGAAGTTGTCAAACACTTTGAAGAACTGTTGAGGTCACTTCAAAAAAATGACACCTCCAAACTTGGATACAACAAGCATTTTTCATCTACTGAAATAGGAGAATTATCCAAGAGTGGAGAACAAAGGAATGAAAAATCCAAAGGAAAACCTACATGTCATCATTATGGGAAACTTGGACACAAAACAAACATTTGCAGGAGTAAGAATGGTATGCAAAAACTTAAGTCTACTAGTAATTGTTCCAAATGAAAAAGGTAGGACATCAAGCACATGAATGCAAATCAAAGAAATATGATTCATTCACTACATTCAAAGGGCACTTCTATAACTATCAAAAATATGGACATAGAGCTTATGAGTTCAATTTCAAGAAAAAAACTTAGTAGACATCTAAGAAGTAGGTTCATGCATCAAGGAAAGATAATTCTTACCATTGGGATTACAATACATGGTATGGTTGTCACTATTGTGGAGAATATGGATACATTTTAGAGGAAATTACAAGAAGTGGCTAAATGGAGAAATAGTATGTTTCAGTTGTCTCAAAGTTGGACATATCAGTAGAAACTGCAAAACTAGAGCACCACCACCAGCACCAAGTAATGAAAATGACAAATTTGAAAGAAATAAAACATGGATAGAGGTAGTGAGAGCTAGAAGCAGTGAAGTAGACAAAGATGATATCATCTAATCTAATTGATCAGGTGATCACACCACATTTCACTAAAGGAAAAAGATATATAGGAACTATATATTTAATGTTATATTTTATATTAGTTCTTAGCATAGAAGTTCTAAAGGTTCATATCTACATAAGTAAAGATGCATTAATAATAGAAAGTAAAATAAAATCATAGAGTACCGAGCATTAGTGGAATAGTCTATATTGGTCGAGCTTTTTAGTATAGACTAAGTGATCATAAGAGTTGATGTATTGAATAAATGAACTAGTGTTGGCCAAGTGAGGTAACCTTGACCAAGCAAGTGTGGAGATTGAGCTAGTTGGCATGTACTAACCAAGTATGAAGGCATTAATTGAATACCTAAAACAAAAATTTGAAGGTATTTATCAAATTTGAACATTCATTTTCATTCACTAGGTGATCAAGAGTTCACGAGAGATTTCAAGGTGATCAAGACAATTTCAGCAATCAATGTGAGACAATCATAGCATAATATCAGAAAATTTGACAAACAAATTAAGTATTACTCTCAGTGTCGAGTTGATTATTCAATGGAAATATTTCAAAAGGATTTGTTACTACAAAACCCTACTTCATAATGGCATCTAGAAGTGAAATGTTGAAGGATAAAAGTGCACAAATTGTAAGAAATGATTAGAGTCCTCCATCTAATTTTAGAGATTCCGTAAACCTCAAAAACATTTTTGATGATATTGGAGCTTTATCGTCAATTCTACCTAGAGTCTTGACTGTTTAGGATGTGATATCTTGTTACCTATGAAAATTAGGAGAAATTGGAGACTTTGAAATTAGAGCAACTTATGAAAATCTATGTGTTGATGGAGTCTTGAAGGATGAAAACAAGATCATTACTGAGAAAGGGCTTACTCATGCTCTATGTTTTCCAAAGGGTTTTAAGCTTGAATGGATAAAGATTGTGCTTAGCTGCATTCATGATATGAAAGTATGGTTAGAATATGGGCTGATCAAGATAAAAAAGGCTATCATTTGTATGGTAATTGTGTACCCTACCTTGGATCAACCAAAAAGTATAAGAAGTACAAAAAAGAATGAAATTGAAAATTTGACCAAGGCAAAGTGGAATGGTCAAGGAATGTCAATTGATGGAACTGAGGACCCATTAGGTGAATTTTCTATTCATGTGATTACACACAAGTTTTATCAATCTAGAAGGATAAATAGTCTACCATGTGTAGCAATGGATTTTGGCTACAAAATTGTGAAGAAGGATCATACCTATAACTTTTCCAAGCTGCAAATTCATCAACTTATAGAGAATCTAGAAGCAATAAGGAAATAAAATAATACCTCTTGTAAATTTGGATCCTTAATAGTTTGTACATTTTTCTATGTTCAAAATTCTTTTCCTACTATTGGAACAATTTCTTGGGATAGAAATCAACTAGCTATGGAGAAAATAAGTGACTTAATTATTATATTGGGAGAAAAAATTGAAGCAATAATGGACAATTATTTTGAAAAGTTCAAAATAAAGATGATAAATAGGATAATAATTCCTAAACCTATAGTAGATCAATATTGCAATGAAGTATATTTTATAGTAGATATAAATTTTGTTCATGCTCAAGAATTTTTCCAAGGATAGCATGGATAAGGCTGATGCATTATGAAGTGAATGTAGATGAGGTAATTATAACAATGACTACACTTTTGGGTGAAGAGATTGACATAGTTACTGAGCAATTTTGCACAAATGAAATAGTAATTGTCGAGTTGTCTACTAAATCTGGCACACCCAAAGCAGGAAAGCATATAAAAAGGAAGAGTGCTAAGGGAGGTCACAAAAATGAAAGAGAAGGGTCTAGACAACCTATAGAAGCCAAGGAAGGCAAAGGAAAAGAAATTGTTGTTCCAAAGCCTAAGGAAACTAACTAGAGAAAGGTTGTGATTATTGAGCCTAAGGTAAAGGCTGACCTAGAGAAGAATGTGCAAGGGATGGTGACACCTCATAAGCCGAAGAGAAAAGAGATTATCACTAGGTCAAAGACATCACCTTCCTAACGAGAAAGTAAAAGTAAGTCCATCAAAGAAGAGGAAACCGAGTAGAATACCTTAGCAAATAACACAAGGGAAGCCAAGGAGATAAATGATAGTAGCAAAAGAGAATGAGAAAGATGATAAAAAGCCTGAGTCTGATGAACCCAAAAAACTTCAAATAGTGAAGAGACTCCCTTTAATGATTATAAATCAGGTATGTGAAAAGCTAAAAGAATAAAAAAGTTTAGAAAGTTTTATGGGATTCAAAGATATAAATTATTATTCTTTGAATAATATTGATTGAGATAAGCTTGAAGAAGCTATGATCGACATGATGATTAAGTTTAGACATACACCATTGGAACTAGGAAATGGATTTCTTGTAGAACTATACAAATGAGTTGATGCAAAGTGGAAGTTGGCACTAGCCACTAAGAAACAAATAAGAGAGATAACACTAACACAAGCTATGCTATATTTGGGGAAGACTCACATGTCTATAGCCCTTAAGGATTTTGGAAAGAATTTTATGTTGAGAGATAGGGCATATAGTATTTTGAAAAATAAATCTCATGAAGCTAAAAAAGATAGTCTTTAGGTATGGAAAGAAGCATTTGGATTGCTTACTCCATCTATGGAAGTGAGGGAAGGTAGAGATACAATAAAATTTGAAGATGACTAAAAATAAGAAGTTGCAAAGATGACTGAGGAAATTTAGAAACTAGTCAGCCAGTGTGAACAGAAAGAGATTGTCATAATTGAAGATGACACTTACAACCCTCCACTAAATCTAAATATACTAATAGAAGAGGGCATTCAAAGCTTAATGTCAGATTCAAGCAAGATTTGTACTAACCCAATTTTGTTACAGATTGGAGATTATCCAAAGCTTGAAAATAAGAAGACTAATGATATTGTTGTGACATCAGTTACAGAGGATTCAAGTGTCATGAAACTTGGTAATACTTTAATTGTGTTTACATTATTTACTTGTATGCTTATTTTGCAAATGAAGGAAAATTTTGTAAAACACACATGCACTGAATTAGTAGCAAAAGATGTAAAACACAAAGAGAAAGAGGCCACCTAGGCTCTTATTCAATTGTCAAGTGAAAAGGTTGTCGAACATTCAACTAAGAAACCTATACAATAGGTGATTCCTACACAAGTGTAGAAACAAAGATCAAGATCGATTGACAAGGGGAAATAATTACAATTATCACTACCTACTGATACACCCACATGATTGTAAGATGTGACTCAATCAAGAAAGGAAGATGAGTCAATAGATATTGATGAGGTAATCACATTACCTATGTATTATTTGAACAACCTAGAACTTGATATAATGCAAGAGCTACAAATCTTGTTTGGTTGTAAGGCAGAGCAAGAATAGTTGAGAAGGGAGAAGAAGAGGAGGAAGCTATTATATAATGTCAGAGAAATTTTTGTAGATGCATTTGAAATCATAGATTTGAATAATCAACATCTAGATCAACTAGTGTATTTAGTTGATAAGATTCAAATAGAAGATATACAGACCAATGAAAACTTGTTACAATGGTCTAAAAGAAGAGTTGAACATAAAGTGTTAGAGAAAGTCTCATAGGAACTTTTACATAGACAACCTAATCTTTCTACATCAGTCACACAACTAGAAAATTTTTTGTAAACCATTAATTCATTATATTTGAAATTTTGTGATATAGATTCTTTTACACTTGATACTAAATGCTCATTATAACTACTACATGGAGACATGAGAGAAAGTGTAATAACATTGGGAAAGAACACAAGTTCAAGCTCATTCCCATATAATGAATTGACATTTGGTCAAAAGAGGTTAGTAGAGCTCATGGATAAAATACAAAAATTAGGAATAAGTTAACACTAGTTCAATTTCAATTACTCCCACATCTAGAAAACATTCAGAAGGAGATATTTGTTGCCAAGAATATTTTGCAGAAAGACACATATTTTACATATTGCAGGACTTATTGAGCTAGAAATTTAGTTTCAAATTTTGGAACAAGTTAAGGAGAGATGGAATAAAGGCTATGCCAATATTATGGCAAGTTATCAACAATTCTTTGATAAGTAAAACTTAGCCCCAGCAACCCCAAGCATTCAACAAAAATAAGGGGGAAATATTGGTGAAATAATAAAAAGGGGAATCATTCATTACCATAAGGAGAAATATTTGTGAAGTGATAATAAAGGCACTAAAATAGAACATAACAACATTATAAGACATCAAATGATGAGTATGGTCTCAAGGGAAGTACTCATTTCAAAAGAAATGATTATTTATGAAAAAATGTTTTTGCCACTAATGTGAAAGGGGGAGATCGTTGATCTCTAAGCCTATGGTTTCTATTAGTTTCCAAACACTTGGTCATTTACTAGACAAGATTACACAATCATCATTGGGATTGAGTTATCTAGTGAAGGTTGAGCATACAAAGCTCATAACAAGTAGGATAGTGATTGTTGAGTATTTAGTTCAGACCAAGCACATGTGCATGTCCAGAAATATAGTTGGAACCAAGAACATTGACAAGTTAATGATTTTTAAGAAAGAGGGTATATAGAAGTTGAGTGAAAGTATGCATGAGCCACCATGACCAAGCGTTAGAGCATTCAAGTGTCAAGTAGTTAATTTTTGTGATATGAGTTTGTAATGGCACAAACACATATGTAAACCATATTGTTTGACTTCTATATGACATTTAATATTTGTAAAGCTAGCTAAGAAGATGATCACACATTATTACATAGGTAATGACCCCTAGATATGCAATTCAACCAATCAAAAAAATAGATAGAAACAACAAAAGATGATGAATTATAAATCATTGATAATGATCTAGAACCTTCATAGAACATCTATTACCCTAGAATCAATGAGACTGTATGCATGAAAGAATGAATGAATGCGTATGTGCATGTGAAGAGAGAAGACTAAGTCTGAAAGAAGATCGGGTAGAGAGAAACTAGAGTAGTGAAGGGATCAACAAACATATCAAATTAGGAGATCAAATTAGAGATATAGCAAAGAGGAGACCTAATACCATCTTACAAAGAAAACTAAGAGTCAGGTACTGAATCAATTATAGTTAATTGAGTAAGCGTAAATCCCTTAATAGAGTGATCTTAACGTATCTATGTAAACCTCCCAACAAATTCCTTACTTCATTATGTGTATAAATCCTTTAACAAGATGAGACCTCATAGTCTATAAAGCTTTTAATAGGGCAGACCCATCATGGGGTAGATCATATCTTATGATCAAATATTGTAACCCTAATAGGTTAACCTTATTGTTGCAATAATGAAGATTTGTGGGTTTCATCCCCACTCCAATTTTACCTTCACATTGAAATGTTTCTAGGTTACCAAATCATTATGTTATGTGTTGAATCTTTCATGGATGTGATGAATTTCATTTATATTTCAGCATTATAGTTTTAAATGTTAGATTTAAAGTATGAGATGTTATAGGTGTGAATTCAGTATTTTGGTTTATAAGTTAAAGTTTAAGATCTTGATTCACACCCCCACCCATCCCCCATCCCCACCACCCACCAATCCCCCCGTAATATCTCATTTATCATTAATCTTCCAACAAGAAACATTATGAAAAATCTAAAATTATATGTAAAATTAAACTAGCATGAGCACAATAAATAAAATTCTCCAAGTTGATGCACAACATCTCAAGAGAAAAACCAACATAATGACTCTACTCTTCAATTGCACATGAGAAATGAGGAGAGGAGCCCTAGTTTTATATAAAACTCAAGTAGAACCTATGGTTAATATTGATTAAGATGGAAAATTTGGCTTAATCCCAAGGTGAGTTAAATTTATGTTTTAAACCATGCACTTCAATTGATCAAATTATTTAAGAGGTGAAAGCAAAGTTAACCAATCAAAATTTGGATGATTTTAGAAAATAAATGTGATAATAGATTGATTTAGTCTATAAATCTTGGTTAAAATTTTTATATTATTTTTAGAATTATGCATTCTTTAGTCAACTATCTTATTTAATTCATGCATACATGAGTTAACTTTTTTTAAAATTAATTTAATTATGTAAAAATTAAATTACTACTCAAACTTAGATTTATCTTATTTTTGTCAATTTTGAAGATAATTGATTATTTTGTCAAATAATTAATATATTTATATATTTAATGTAATAAACAAAATTCATTATATTTTCATGTGAAATGGAAAATGGATTCAATTTAATTAATGTTCTAGGATATTTAATTAGATCAATTGATTTAGGATGATTTCATTGCCAATTCAATGTCAATGTTTAGGGAATTTAATCAAATTTATTATTTTTTACATATGTTGATGAATAATGTAATCTTAATGATCAAATTAGATTTATAATAGAAACTACATTATATTTGGTTAAGAATTTCATGATTTTAATCAATAATTTAGATTAGGGGCTCATGCTTTAGAAGACCAATTTTGAGTGATAATATTTTACCCTATTTGAATTGATGTGGGAGAAGAAAATCAATTCTAAGAATGTTTGATGTTAAAGTTCAAGATAACTTGATATGAATTGATGAAGCTATTCTTGAGAAAACAAATCAAACTCTGAGATTGATCAGACAAAGACCAATTGATGAGAGAATCTATCTCTAAACTAATTGAATAAAGATTGACTAATGAGAGACTAGAGTGTTCAATTAGATATGAATTATGATGAAACTAAATGTTTATCTAGCAATGATGAAAAATATGAATTTGATATGGATTTTGAAGAACAAAGATCAATGTTAGAAATAATCTTAAACAAAAATGTAAGTCTAGATGAGTAATCATATTGATATAGTTCCTAATGGACCTCATTATCATCAAGAAATTGATTGAGATATAATTGACTTGATATAGGTCTTGATGAAGGTAATATTTTGATTAAGAAGACAATATTAAATTGATATGGTTCTTCCATGAATTTGATATACCTATTAACATTTTAGTTATGTTTGTTATTAGTGACATACACTTATTTAGAATCTAAGCATCTACTAGGCATATTGTATAGTTAATAGTGTTAACCAAGCATTTCAGTTGCTATCGAGTCCCTTGGATAGTTTCAATTTGCACCGAGCAATTACTACTTTGGTGATGATCAACAGTGTAAACTGAGCATCTTAGTGTATGTTGAGTTTGTTAGTGCAAACTGAGTTTAGTAGTTGCTACCGAGTTCCTAGTGTTGTAAATATAAGAGAAGTAGCTGAGAGGGGAGGGCTGAATTAGTTACTACTAAAATAAATCCCAGATCCCTTAGATGTCAGTACAAAATGCAAATAGATAATTGAATACTACTAAAGCTCGATAAACACACAAAATGTTGTAACTTGGTAATAACTAGATTAGCTCAGTAAATGATTAACATATAAACCTTTAGATGTTATTTGTGATTACCACTACTTTAAATTAGTTGCAAATGCATAAATAAAATAGCATGAACATGTTTGACACCAATATTTAACATGGAAACCCAATTTAGGAAAAAACACAAATAGTAACTAGTTACTAATTTTCACTCTTTTGTAGTGAGCCTTGTTAGGAGCCTGTAATGCCCGGCCAAGGGATCCAAAAGAATTAACCTAAAGTTTCACTAAGTTTGCTAAACATCTTTTTTTCTTTAAGTAAGAATGTATAACATACACATCAAACACATAGTAGCGGAAGCAATAACATGTAATCATCGACAAACATACATTGCAAGTTACATTTCTTAAGGATCCCAAGACGTTGAGTCACATTTAAATTTAATTAATTCTAAGTCTAACAACTATCACATACATAAGAAAGAATAATCAGAAGACCCATGTCCATATAATACATTTTTTCTGAATGCCTCTTGGCAAATTAATTCGGAATGCTCAATCATCCACTGTACAAGTCACAGGGTATGAAAGGCTTAAAAGAATATACATATGTAAAGATAAAGATACATCATCCTCAAATCCATGATACAAAGTACAGTAAAATAAATGAAATCATCCACCATACATGATACATCAATACATCCATAATGATAAAACATCCAAGTACAGAATGAAGGTAAATGCCAATCAAGAAAACTCCAGCCACGGTGACCACGGAACGGATCTCAATGGTAAGAGTAAAAAGCACTACCACCCGACCGCATGGAACCTAAATGGTCCACTCCCACTGCGCTGAGGAGATAGTCTCAAGTCCCAAACAAGGTATCAAAACACAAAACACAAGTACTCTCTAAGTCTGGGAAATCCTAAAAGTATACTAACTCAAGGGTTCTAACATAGATAGACATCTAGACCCAAAGGCACCACAAAGACACGTAGGAAACCTAATATGCAAGTGGGAAAGTGTCATCACAAAAGTCACGTAGAAGTTACCCGAGCAATCCCTTAGGAATCCTGGGTCCCCACTGATCCCTGCCGCCACTAGTATCCTCTTGTACTGACGAGGCATACTATGGAATGCAAGGTCGTAACCAAGCATTCTCTCTACCCCATCCTAGTCTGTACTAGCACTCAAGGCATGGGAGAGAACATACAATTATCTTATTAGGTTCATTTTCCCTTATTTAGTGTAAATGTTTTCACTTATTAAAACAACTTACAATGGGTTACTCCAGGCAGCCTCTTAGGGCCTCGATCCCCATTGCAAGCCACTTCCCAACACTACACATAGATAACCTACCCTAGGCTCATGAAATCATAAATCAAAGAATCATAATAAAACCACCTCAGTCCTATACAAGCAACTGAAAAGACATCATAAAAGATAAGCCACAAAACTACATCAGTTCTTCATGAGCAACAGATAAGCACCAAATAATAATCATATGACCACGACAGTTCTCTATCAGCCACTGAAGACATCAATGATAAATCACAAAATCCAATGGTTCTCCAATGAGCAACCAGAAAGTATCCCAATAGTAAATTACAATACTGATCGAAGACTCCAAAATGGTCAAGTCAAAACATGACATCATCAAGAACATAACAAACACTTCAGTCCTCTCAAGCGACCGAAAAGCAATCCAAGTATAACTGATCGAGACTCAAAAATGGTTATCAAATATAACTGATCGAGACTCAAAAATGGTTAAGTTAGGTATCTCAAATACATACACCTCAGCTTCACACAAGGAAACTGGAAAGCAATAACAAACAGTAAATACATCCATCATAGAGTATACTATCACATTACCTTGGTTGGTTTGAAAAGATCGAGAACAAATCATCATAACATCACATTCACAACCCCGAGCCTCTGGGGACAACCTAAACTGGTCAACGCTAAACCAACCTCATAACACTCAAACATAAACAATATATAGAAAACATCATAGTCTCACAATTGGTTTTGATTTGAAATATACAGTTGAGTTAAACAATAAGGTTTCAGTTTTCAGTGTTTATTTTCAAATAAAAAGTTTTATAGTTCAATTTGATTGATAATATACTATTGAGTAAATGTGAGGTTTCCATTTCCAGTTGAACGTATGTTTTAAACAGGTTCACCTTTACAAATTAACCCGTTCCTAACTCCAAATGAAACACCTAATTACCCTTAATTGATTTTAAGTCAAAGTCCTAAAACAATCTAATGTAATAATTAAATTATTAATAATCCTTGTTGATTATAATAATCTGCGCTTCCATTAAAATCGATGTTATAATATTAAACTTGCTTACACAAATATTCAATTTAATTAATCTTAATTAAGTCAAACTATAACTAAGATTAATTAATGATACATAAAGAATCATATTATATTTATTAATAATTTATTTATTTATAAAATTATTAATAAATAATAATATAATTTCAATATAATTTAAAATTTAATAATTTTAAATTATCTAATAACAATATTAAATAAAGTAATTCTATTTAAAACGTTTATTTTTTTAAAAATGATTTATAAAAATTTAAATTGTAATACTTTTTTTTTTAAAACAATGGCGTTTTTAAGGCCCGTCGGCCTGCCGTCCACCTGCGGTCGCAGGTGTTACTGCTGCCGCAGGCAGCAGTACCACCTACTGCGGCAGTGTGGGAAAGAGTGTGGGGCGTGGGAAGTGGTGGCCCCGCCCCACCTCAAATATATATATTTTTTAATTTTAATTTTTTTTTTAAATTCAAAACAAATCTCCAATTTCGATTTTAATAAAAGTATAAAATAAATTAATTTTATTTTAAATTAGATTTATTTAATTTTATTAAAACAATAAATATATATATATATATATATATATATATATATAAAATAAATAATGTTTATTTTAAATTTAGTTTTATTTAATTTTTATTAAGACAATATCCTCCAAGGAAAATATATAATATATATATATATATATATATATATATATATATATTTTTTTTTAAAAACTTAGAACTTTCAATTTTACATTCAAAACCCTTACCTAATTAAATCTTAATTTCTAAATCAAGAAAACAAGGGTTCTAATAATTCATCCAGTCTCCATGGATACAGAAATTATTGACGAACAATTAATAAATTCACAATATTGAAAGCTTAAAACTTTCATCACAGAGAATTTGGATTTACAAACCCCAGACACGAAGAAGACAGGAAAGGATAATTGCGTATTTAATCAATAATCAACAACACAAGACCCTACCTGATCCTGATGCTATTATGAAATCCCTAGGTACTGTAAGAGAATTTGCTCCTCTCAATAACCTTCTTCCCAAAATCTTTCTTTGGTATTCGCCTTCTGAAAATCGCTTCCAAAAGATGTCTCCCCAAAAATTCTTGGCCCACTTCGTATATCTCAAAAATGAACCCCCAAAGTTGTGATAAGCAATTTCTCCTCAAATCGGGGCACTAATTGTGCGTTTACCCAAGAAGACTCTTTGCACAACTCAGTTAACTCCAAATTAACCTTTATTATCTTTTCTTTTTATTTTGCATTCATCTTTCATGCACATTAAGTTGAATTATTAAATAACTTTATTTAATATTCTACTTGACTTCTATTTTAAATTAATTTATTACTTTAATCTTATGTGCACTTTTAAGAAATTAAAATAACATTATTAATTTCTATAATTTAATCTTTTAATTTAATTCTCATATTTAAACTCATGCTTAGATCATGCGATCTAGAATTCTTAATAATTTAATATTTTTCAACTTTTAATTTATTTTAGAACTTAATTGATAACATATTTAATTAATTTAAATAACAATAATATTTAGCATTTATTTTAAAATGAACTCCAAATATATTATTACTAAATTAAATAAATATAATCCTGTTCTAAACTTATCTTTGAACTTTAACCTTTAAATTTAATTCTTTTATTTAATTAATTTCTCAATTAATAAAATATTAAAGATATCATAATAATTCTCTATTAAATTAAATCATTAATTAATCTTTTTAATTAGACTTAATTAATAGAAAACACATCAAGGACTAATATAACATCATACGGAAACCCAACATAGAAAAAGACATACTAAATCAAACAAAAAGGGTTATAATCACGAAATTACATCCTTTGATGCATTCGGAGGGTACTTAACTCAGATACTTGTCCTAATTATCAATTAGGACAATTGGCTAAAGGGTTTAGGAATTGGACTTAAGAGTTTATCTCCCCTCTCTTACCATTGAGACAGTGCGATAGGGTACGCTCATCCTGACAATTCAGGGAAGTCGATACCCGGTACCTGCAACCTGCATAAAATCCACGCATGTACAAACACAATATTCTAATCTAAATAGACAATGGCAGGAAGTGGTGCATCGTGTAGATCCCAACTAGCAGGTGACTACGACTCCCTTCCTTAACCACATCAAAAACACCATACATAAATAAAACAAACACGCACACCATACACATGCAATATGGGGTAAGTATCCATAAGAAGGCACATGTGATAATAAACCATCAATATCTGAAAACATTGTATAATCATCATACATGCATGAAATATAGAGTATTAAGTAATCTCATCATATAATAAACTGAGTGTAAACCAACATTTGATAATCTCTAAAATAATAATACAAATCATCCAACATAAATTGGCCTAAAAGAGTTTGGCAAGGATAACAAAAATGCGACTTAGGGGCAGGCACTACAGAGCCAACCCTATCAAAGGTTACAAAACACATTGTTATGTGTGACCCTATTAAAGGATTTAATCACCTTGTTAGGAGTGGCCTTGTTAGAGGTCTTGAGAATAATTCAATGGAATTTCCACCTTGTTAGAGGATTTGCAAATACTTGTTAAGCCAACTTTGTTAAGAGATTTAGATCACTGCTACAATGGTTAGAGAGTAACAATGAGATGACTTAAGTTGACTACAACCAATTTTCTGATTTTAGATCTCTATTTTGGCTTGTGCTTGATCCTTCCTGATCGAATATGACTGTGTTGTACCACAAGGATATTCTACTATCCTTCAAATTCACTTCCTCTGTTCATCAATAGATCTTCAATCACATCACCATAATTTGCACATTCTCTTGCACTATTTTTTTTGCACACTTTTTTGCACACTTTAAAATTACAACTTGACCTTATACTTATACCTTCCACTTTGTCAAGTCAACTCAAATACAACTTAGAATAATCAATATTCATCACCTTAGTCAGCTAGAATCAATAGATAAATTAATTAAGCTTAATACAACAAAATAAGAAAATCCTTCATCAGTTGACCCTACTCAGTAGAAAGTAACTCTAAAATGATTTCCTTCATTAACCAAAAAAAGCTTGGTTAACACTACAAACTTGCAAAAATCTTTTGGCAACTGAGTGAGCTTGGTTAGCACTGGTTCCATCCAACTTTCCTTCATTACTTGAGTGAGCTCAGTTAACACTCACTTTCTACAACTTTTCCCTTGATGCTTGAGTGAACTCGATAGACACTAGCTTTTGAACAAGGCAATCACAGGAATGCTAGGTAGACATTGAGAACTGTCTTCACTACCTAAGTGAGCTCAGCATATACTAACTAATAAAGATGATGACATTTGTGTAACATCAAAGACAACACACAATTAATCAATTGTATCCAACAATCTCCCTCTTTGGCATTGATGGCAACACAACATATCATAGCACAATGAAATTTTGAATTCGAAAACTCCCTCTATCAATATGAGCTCTTCCTTTCATTGAATTCTATCTACAATGGCTAATACCAAGTTCATTCAGAACATCCTCCTTCTTTCAGCATACTTCTTTTAGAAAACTTTTTTCTCTCTGGTTTCTAACTTTATTCTAGTTCCAAAAATTTCTCAGAGATATGATAGTAAACTTCTCCCTCTTCGATAGCACATGCCAAAGAAAATAACTCTATAAATACTAATGTACCTTAAGTACTAATTCATTTTTAATATGCCCTTGCCAATTTTGCATCAATGGATTGATCTTCAATAGGTTCTAGTTGATGCATTCACTAAACTTCATTTAGTGAATTTTAGATAGGGGAATGACCCCTAGTTTACCTCTTAGATACAAAAATGAATCCTTAGGTAATGGCTTGGTGAATATGTCTACAATTTGTTCCTTTATGTTCACATATTCCAATCTGACTTCTTTATCTTGCACCAACTCTCTTAAGAAGTGATACTTTATAACAATGTGCTTTGTTTTGGAATGTGTTACTAGATTCTGTGATATGTTGATTGCACTAGTATTATCACAATATATGACAAATGGATCTATTATTTCTACCTTCATTCCTTGCAATAGTTGTTTGAACCAAATAATGTTAGAGCAATTGACTACTGCTACTACATATTATGCCTCTGTTGTGGATTGAGATGTACAATTTTTCTTCTTGCTTGCCCAAGATACTAAACTTTTACCAAGAAAGAATGCTCCACCACTAGTGCTCTTTTTGTCATCAAGACTTCCTACCTAATTAGCATCAGTAAATACTTTCAAGTCCAGATTGTCTCCAATTCTATACCATAAACCATAGTCTTCAGTAACTTTTAGATACCTCATGATTCTCTTGATTGCCATCATGTGATTTTCTTTGGGATTTGTTGAGAATCTTGCCACTATTCTAATTGCTAGAGCAATATCAGGCTTTGTGTGAACTACATACTATAATTTTCCAATCATTGATCTGTAAGTGGTCTTATCTACTTCTTTGGAATCATCATTTTTGGAAAGCTTATGTCTAGTAGACATAGGTGTTCTAATTGGTCTTGAATCTTCCATTCCAAATTTCTTCAGTATCTCCTTGATATACTTGGATTGAGTGATGTAGATACCATTCTATTCTATTGTATTTGCAATCCAAAAAAGAATTTTATTTCACCAAACATGGACATCTCAAATTCTTTACTCATTTCTTCTAAGGATGTTTTGCATAAATCATCATTTCCTATAAATAGAGTGTCATCAACAAATATTTCTGCTAACACAATCTTCTTATCTAGCCCTTCCTTAATATATAGACTATTGTTATCATTAGTCCTTTGAAAACCAATCTATACCAAGTAATAATGGAGTCTTTCATACCAAGCTCTAGGAGCTTGCTTGAGACCATATAATTCTGTGTATTTTGAAAACCATGTCTCCTTTGCTAGGATCTACAAAACCTTCTAGTTGCTCAATGTAAACTTTATCAAGAATTCCATTCAAGAATGGAGATTTAACATCCATTTGATATATTTTAAATCCTCTATGTGTTGCATATGGTAGTAAGGTTCTAACACCTTCAAGTCTTGCTACAAGATCAAAAGTCTCACCATAGTCACTCTTGAGAATAACTTTTGTATACTAGTCTTGTTTTGTTTCTTGATACTTTTTCATCTTCATTCAGCTTATTTCTAATTACCCATTTTGTACCAATTACATTTTTATGCTTGGGTCTAGGAAAAAGAGTCCAAGTCTTGCTCTTTTCTATCTATTCTATCTCTTCATTCATGCCTCAATCCAAATTTCATTTTCTAGAGCATCTTTAACACTTCTAGGTTCAAATTCAACAAGTAAACATGTACCTTTTAATTTTCTTCTTGTCATTGTTCCATCTGATTTGTCTCTAATGATCTGATCAGGTGCATGATGTCTTTTGACATATCTTGCTAACACAGGCTCCTTGGTCTTTGAATGATTTCCACCATCTTCTTCTTGAATTTTATTTTCAAGCTTGGGTCCTTCTGTCTATGACTCAGGTCCATCAGGATCAGTTTGAACTAGCTCAATAGCCTCTAATTGTGACTCGGTTCCTTGTAGCTTGGGTTGCACTGTCTACAATTTAGTAGCTATTAGATTTTTTAGGGACTCAAGAGTTGAAGATTCTTTTCTTTCAGATAAATTTGGAAAATTATTAGGTTCATAATAAACAAATCTTCTATAGTCTTTAGGTTCCTTATTGCTTTCTTCTTTACTCTTTTCTACAAATTCATCAATTTTGACATGTGCACTTTCTATGATTTTGTGAGTAGATAAATTCAAACATCTGTATGCTTTACTTCTACAAGAGTATCCTAGAAATATGTCTTCATCACATTTTACAACAAATTTTCCTTTTCTAGATTCTTTCAATGTAACATTTACTGCCAAATACTTACAAGTAACTTACATTAGGTTTGTATCCATACCATAGCTGGTAAGGTTTCTTGTTTGAATCTTTCTTCAATTGAACTCCATTCAAGGTATGAACTACAATGTTGATAGCTTCCTTCCAATATTTGAAAGCAACGTTCTTTTCAATCATTAGGTTTCTTGCATAATCCATGATAGATCTATTTCTTCTTTCTGATATACCATTCTGTTGTGGTGTACCAAGAGTAGATACTAGTCTTTTGATTCCTCTTTCAATGTAGAAATTTTTGAATTCATGGGAGATGAATTCACCACCTCTATCTAATCTTAGGCATTTCAACTTCTTTACAATTTTCTTTTCTACTCTTGCTAGATACCACTTGAATTTTTGAAAGGCTTCTAATTTTTCTTTTAGATACATTATTGTCATCATCTTAGAGTAATCATCAACAAAGAGAATGAAAAAAATTTATGCACTATAACTTTCTAGTCCAATAGGTCCACATAAGTTTGTATGAACAATTTCCAATACTTCTTCTTACCAATAGTCTTTGCTTTTGATGCTTGTCTTTCTCATCTTACCAATTTGGCAATTCCTGCATAGACCCATGTCAAGCTTCTACAAAATAGGAATACCTCTTACTCTTTTATGTTTTCTTTTATTAACTAGGTTATCAAAGTTCACATGACATATCCTTTTGTGCCATAACCAACTTTCCTCTACTTGAGCAATAAAACATGAACAATCACTGAGATCAAGATAAAATAGATTACCTTTTATTTGCTTGCCAAAACCAACTAGATTTCCTTTCCCATCTAGTAGCTTGGCCTATCCATTCATGAATTCTACCTTGAATCCAATTTTATTTAGTTGTGCCACACTCAGTAGATTATGTTTTAATCCTTCAACCCAATAGGCATTGTCACATACAAGTTCTTTAGTCAACAAGATACATCCTTTTCCTTTTAAGTTAAAAGGTTCATTGTTTCCAAATGTTTCACTACCTCCATCATAATATTCCATATGCTCAAATTTTGTTTTGTCACCAGTCATATAATGTGAATAGCCACTGTTAATAATCCATATATCATTTTTTCTAACACGAGAGGCTTCATCATCATATTCATCTTTCAAAACAATATATACCATTTCATCTTCACTGTTATCAAAATCTTTAGCCATAAAACAAGATTTCCTACCTTTGTCCTTGTATCTCTTGTAGTTCTTGGAGTCCTTCTTTCCTTTATGCTTATTGCCTTTCTTTTCATCCTTGTTTTCTTTGTTTGGATACCTAGCAGCAATGTGACCAATTTCTTCACAAGAAAAATAGATCAGAGGAACTTTACCCTTGTACTTTTCTCTTCCTTTGGAATACTTCCTAATAAGTAGGGCTTCAAGAACTTCAAGATCATTGTCTAAAATTTCTTCTGATGATCCATCTTCTTCACTTCTTAATTGACTAGATTTTGACTTTTTACGCTTTTCTTTGAGTGAAAGCTTAGCTTTAAATGTAGATTCACTATTCTTTGAAGTAGGAACATAGTTATAATAATTGTCTAATTCAAAAGTTGTTAATTTTCCAACTAGAGCATCCAACCCTATCTTATTAGGTGGATCACATCTCATTTCTTAAATCATAGATATTCTAATTACATAAATGGGAAGAAGAGTTCTGAGTAATTTACATAAAATAGTTTCCTCCTTGATGTCTCCTCCATATGCTTTGATTGCACTTACACTAGTCTTGATCCTTACCACATATTTTTCAATGTTTTCATCTTCTCTCATTCTCATTTGATCAAATTATCCTCTAAGGATTTCTACTTTGGCTCTTGTTACATTGTCATCTCCTCCATAGATATCTTTAAGTTTTCTCCACAATTCAAAAACAGTTTTGCAATATTTTGCCTCATTAAATTCAGCATAACTAAGAGCAGATGCAATATCAATCATCATGACATTATGATTCTTCTTTTCAACAATGCCTTCAATTGATAATGTTCTAGTGGGAGTCTTATATTTAACATCAAGATACTTGTGACCTAAATCACTAATGGTAGCCAGATGTAATCCCATAAGTCCTTGCCATGCTGTGAAATTGTCTCTATTAAGCTTGGGAATCTCTCTTTTGTAAGACGTCCTAATCTTTAGCTTAGGTCCTTAAAACCTTTTCTACGAGCACAAAAGCTTTGATACCAATTGTTGGAAATATAAGAGGTGTAATTAAGAGGGAAGGGGTGAATCAGTTACTACTAAAATAAATCCCAAATTCCTTAGATGTTAGTACAAAATGAAAACAAATAACTAAATACTGTTGAAGCTTGGTAAACACACAAAATGTTATAACTCAGCAATAACTGGATTAGCTTGGTAAATGATTAGCATATAAAACTTTAGATGTTATCTATAATTACCATTACTTTAAGTTAGTTGCAAACACATAAAGAAAATAGCATGAATACATTTGACACCAAGATTTAATGTGGAAACCCAATTTGGGATAAACCACCAATAGCAACTAGTTACTAATTTTCACTCTTTTGAAGTGTGCCCTATTAGGAGCCAACCCTATTAAAGGTTACAAAACACACTATTAGGTGTGGCCCTGTTAAAGGATTTAATTTCCCTATTAGAAGTGGCCTTGTTAGAGGTCTTGAGAACAATTGAATGGAATTGCCACCTTGTTAGAGGATTTGCAAATAGTTGTTAAGCTAACTCTGTTAAGAGATTTAGATCACTACTACAATGGTTAGAGAGTAACAATGAGATGACCTCATTTGACTGCAATCAAATTTCTAATTTTAGATCTTTTTTTTGTCTTGTGCTTGCTCCTTCTTGATTGAATATGACTTTATTACACCACAAGGATATTATGCTTATCCTTCAAATTCACTTCCTTTGTTCATCAATAGATCTTCAATCACATCACCATAATTCACACATTCTCGTGCACTCTTTTGTTTGCACATTTTTTCACACACTTTAAAATTACAACTTGACCTTGTACTTATACCTTCCACTTTGTCAAGTTAGCTCAAATACAACTTAGAATAATCAATATTCATTACCTTAGTCGGCTAGAATCAATAGATAAATCAATTAAGCTTAATACAAAAAAATAAAAAAATCATTTGTTAGCCAACCCTACTTAGTAGAAACTAAGTCTGAATGATTTCCTTTGTTAACCAACAGAACCTTGGTTAATATTGCAAACTTACAAAAATCCTTTGGCAACCAAGTGAGATCACTTAACACTGGTTCCATCCAAATTTCATTCGTTACTTGAGTGAGCTCGGTTGACACTTGCTTTCTAAAACTTTTCCTTTGATGCCTGAGTGAACTTGATAGACACTACCTTCTAAACTAGGCAATCACAGGAATGCTCAATAGACACTAAGAACTGTCTTCACTACCTGAGTGAGCTCAGCATATATTGACTAATAAAGATTATGACATTTGTGTAATATCAAAGACAACATATAATTAATCAAATTGTATCCAATACCTAGTGATAATAGTAAGAATCTAGTGTTGACTAATCCACACAGTGTTAACCAAGTGATTTAGTTCATATACCAAGTTTCACAATATTTGCCAAGTCACTAGTGTAGATCGAGTTCAAGACTACTTGGAAGTGATCAGTATGGACCAAGCTTCTATGTCTACTGAGTGCATGACAATGTCAAGAATTAACAATGGGTGCCAAGTATCACAACCTCATTGAGTTAGTCTTTAGAACCCAAGTTCCTACAATATGGGCCGACTTTGTGCATTTTGTGTAAACTTGTATTTTGGCCAACTTTGTAATATGATTAATTAGATTGGTATATATGTAATGTTTTATATCACATCCAACATGTGAAATAGAATATTGAAGCAATTTAATAAGCAAAAGAGAGTAGAAGAGTGAAGTACAAGACCAAAAGTAGTATAAGGAGTAGCAAACTTTTATCTATCATGGTAAGGTGATTTTACACTCAAAGGTATCTCATTCAACAAACTAAGTTGAAAATTAGAGATCAAACTATTGTTTCATCCTAATAGGTGGATTAGTCAAATCCTTTAACAAGGTAGACCTAACAATCTTATGTAAATCTCTTTACCCAGTGCATACTTCATTGTATTTTTGTAAATCCTTTAACAAGGTGGACCTAGTAGTCCTTATTGCTCTTAATAGGGAAGATCATCAGTAGTGATAATTTAAAGCCTTAACCAACCAACTTTATTCTACATTATTAAAGCTTGTGTATATCATCCTCACCCCAATTTTACTTTCTATTTGGAAGGTTTCTGGGTCACCAAATCTTGTGTGTTAAATTATTGTGTATGCTTTCATGTTTTTCAGTTTATCATGCATGCAACTAGATTAGAATACATATGAAGGACTAATTGGTAATTAAGGAATAAAAATTTTCTCAATTATGGATTCATCCCTCCCCCCTCAGTAACTTAGCCTTTCATAAAATTTCCAAAAATTGGTATCATAGCTTTTGTGGTTATTAGAGAAAAAGTTTAATAGCTTGAGCAAAGATCAAAGGCTATGGAGATATTCAAACTTGACAAAGCTATTGATAATGATAAGCTAGATTTGGAAATGGCTATTGCACAACTCAAGAAAGAAAAGGAGAAACTTTCTCAATCTCTAAAAAGAAGAAAAAATCTTGCAATTCAAATGAATGATTATCTCTACATTGAAGAAGGAATTGAAGACCTTCATTCAGCAAGTAGCCCAGATGAAGCCAATGAAGCAACCAAAGAACTATTAGAAAAGAATGGTTCACTTCAAGAGAAAGTAAGAAAACTAAGAAGACAGCAAGAAATTTAGTTAGTAAGACTACGTGAAGTTATGGAAGAGAAAAACAAGATAAAAGAAGAAATAGAAGGAAGGAATAATGAAATTCAATATTTTTCCCTTTATTAGACTAATTTTATTAATCAGCTCACCAATGCAAATGAATAAATTGAATCTAAGATCAAAGAATGAAAGATTGTAGAATGTAAACTCTAAAAGGAAAACCAATGAAAGAATGATGAAATCTCAAGTAGACATAAATCAGTTGAATGAGAAAAGTCATTATAGACAAAAGGGAAAAGTGGGAATTGGATATATGAAAGAAGGTAAATCATCTAAACAAGGAGCTCAAAAGAATCAAAGACCCACTTGTAATCACTATGGTAAGATAGGTCATACATCAAAAAAATGTTGAAGCAATAGGAAAGCAAAATTTAATGGAAAGTGCTACAATTATAGTTAGCATGGTCATAAGGCTAATGAATGCAAAGAGAAACCTAAGTTTGAAGGAAAATGTCACAAATGTAACAAGCATGGGCACAATTCATTAGAATGCAAATCTAAGATACTAAATCCAATAGAACAAATTGTGAAAGCTATATTTGGTTGGGACTATAACACTTCATGCAGATGTCATTACTATGGAGAGTTTGGACACATTGGAATATATTGTGCAAAGAATCATATGAGGACAAGATATTCTACTAGAAAATGTTTCATTTGTACAAAGTTTGGTCATATTTACAAGAACTACATGAGTACTGGAAGAATTGAAGATGAAAATAAGGTAAAAGATGATAACATCATAAAATAGATGAGACAACAATGGGTTCCAAAATCTTCTAAGAATGCAAGTCTAAGTTGTGATGAACAAGTCACTCAAGAATTGGGTGACTCCACATTTTCCACATGATTTCTCTATGGAGAACTAGAATTAGGATACTAAAAGGGACATCTAATATCAATTCTAGTTAGTAGGACAGAAGATCCAAATCAGCATTCAAGATGCAAAGGGATCACCGAGTAAAAGATGGAAGTCACTACCGAGTGAGGTTGGGTTACTGTCTTATTGAGCAAGGTTGGGTTGCAAACTCTACCAAGAAAGGTTAGGAGCATCTAAAGTTTTGTGTGGTTAACGAGTCATGAAAGACTTTCATAAGCATTCAATGCAAGTGAAGTGGATGATAGTCTATGAATTTGAGTGAACAATTGTACCAGGCATTTATGGAAAAATTTGATAAAAAGGGTGAAATCAAAGTCATTTCTCACCACAAATTCTTGAGAGCTATTTGTGTAGAGTGATTTTTGAGCATTCAAGCAATTTGAGTGAATTGTTGAAAGATTTTCAAACCCTACTAAGAAAATATGGTAGCTACTAGTAGCAAGGCAAACAAAGGTTTAGACATGTTGATTTGAGGTATGGAATGGAAGGCGTTAGATTTCAAGCTTACTCCCACCATTGTGAAAACCCTAGATCCGAGTGGAGTGCAATCTCAAATTCCACCAAAGGTACTCTTAATCAATGACATTTGTTCTCATTTCAAATGTGTAATTCAAGATATTGGTACTTTGGAAATGGATGAAACCCCAGAGAAACTATGTGTTAATAGTGTGTTGAAACCAAAACACAAACATCTAGAAGCTAAAGGTTTAACACATATTCAACATATCCCATCAGATTTTCAAGTTAAGTGGATAAGATACATCCTCAGTAATGTGCATAATGGTTAGTTGTGGTTGGAGCAACAAATTTTTATCACAAAGAAGATGATCCACTGGAACATCGGTCTTCTCATGTTAACAAAATCCAAAATGACCAAAACCCTAAGTCATGTTGAATTGGAGAAGAGAACCCTTGCTGAGTGGGATGGAAGGGAAATGAAAATAATCAGTGTGACCAATATGGAACTAAATTTTGGCATTCACATCATTCAACATAAGATATACAACTCTATGAAGTTGAACAATGTGTTATGTGAAGCTGTGGACTTGGCTTATAAGGTGGTCAAGAATAACCTGTCACTTGACCTTGCCGAGTTGATACTGAACTAGCATTAGGATTTCAAAGAACAATCCATGTAATTTTGGTTCTCTCTTGACATTTTTTTTCTTCTATGTTCAAAATGTATTACCATCAAAAGGTACAGTGGTATAGAGAAAAGATGTACTAGTACTTTATTAAATCAATGAATATATTGCTGAAATGGGAGAAAACTATGCAACTATCATGGACAAATACTTTGATGCAATCAAGGAAAAGATGAACAATAGGTTCAAGATTCTAATGAAGTTAGTTGATGATTATAAGGATGATATCTATTTTATGGTTGATAGTGATAAGGTATACATTTAGGCAGTTAGGCCAAGAGTTGCATGGGTAAAACCTCTTGGTTATAAGGTCAACATTGATGAAACAAAAGACATAATTGATGCATTGATTAATGAGCCAGTTGATACTGAAACATCATACTTTGATACTTATGATGAGGAAAAGACCAAGATAGAACTAGAGATCAAGCTACCTTAGACAATCAACAAAGGCAAAAGGAGAATCGCCAAGTTAAAAACTAGCACCCCTCTCCTATTGACTGAGAGAAAAGGAGAAGATGAAGAAGCAAAAGAAGAAGAAAAATTAGAGGAAGAAGAGCCACTAAAGAAGAAAGGCAAGGTAATCATTACCAAGCCAACTAAAACTCCTATATTTATAAGAAGGGCATCAAGGAAGAAAGCAGACAAGGAAGGAGGAGATATAATTTTTAGGAAGCCTCCACCCACCTTCGAAGAGAGATTAAATCAATTAGAATTAGGGACCGGTATAATGAATTTCAAGGCATTAAAATATGAAACTAGGATTGAAGAAGAGCAAAAGAAAATTGAAGACTCAGTAATATCCAAGATGGGTAAGTGGAAATCCTCACCTTACTAGCTTGTACTTTAGATTCCTAGTGTTTTGATGGATAAAATAAAGCCAAGATGGGAATTTTATATGAAGACAACAAGAGATATATATGAGAAAACTCTAAGAAAACTCATGCCAAGTTTATCTAACAAGAAAATCAAGGAATCTCTAAAGAAAAATGAGGAAAAGCTCACATTGAGATTCAATATTTGTCTTGTATTATTGAATGATATTGAGCATGTTGTCAGAAATGCTACAAACACTTAGAAGAAAGTCTATCTTCTTCACAAGCTGAGTGATTTTGTAGTTAGTGTTAGTGATAAGGAAGAGGATGATGATGAGAAGAAGGAAGTTGAAGATATTGATGTGGAAGAAGTCACTCATTTTGACAACGTTGATGATGAAGAGGAATAGGGGTAGGAAGATACTGACGAAGATGCACAAGATATAGAGGAGACTAGCCCAGTGAAGATTGTTGCAACAACCATGGCCTCACTTCCTCATTCTCCAAGAAAATTTTTTAAGATATCTACCCCAAAGAAAGTTTTAGCATGATTGATTGTGTCAAACCCAGCTAACATAAGCACTCAATCAATCTTTGCACCTATCTAGCTTAACACCACATTGACTAAAGTGTTAAACACTTCATCTATTGAGTAGACAACACTCCCCTTTGCATCAATTTTGGTAACCTCTACTATTTATACTTCAGCAATGAGTTCTATTTCTAATTTGTTAGCAAGCCCCACCATTTCTACTATTGTTTCTATTTTGAGCATACAAATAACAAGTGTAAAGACAATTGAGACCAAGCCTCAAATGACCACAAAATTTTTGAGTAAAGGAAAAGAAAAGGAAGAAGACATAGATCTTGATGAGGAGATTGTGATTCCTAATTGGGATATTTCTTATCTTAATCTTGATCATATGCAAACATTTGGAGAACTTCTTCAAAAGAAAGCCAACCAACAAAGGCTAAGAGAGGAAAGAAATAAAGAATTTTAAATAATAGAGGATGCCAAGAACATCATTTTAGAAGCTATAGGCATAGAGATTGATACTTCTCAACCAATTTTGAGTCAATTAGCAAAGGCATTCTAAAGATACAATGAAGATCTTAATGGACAAGAGAAGTTGTTGCAGAGAGTAGAAAATAATTTTGAAAACAAAGTTTTGGAGCTTATTGCTCAATAAATTACCATTCATTAGGTAGAATTTTCTACTATTCTAGGCTCATTGGAGACCTCTTACAACAATGTATTTTCTCTATTTGGTAAACTATGTGATACTTTAATTTTTACAAAGGAAATAAAAGACAAATTGTCTAAAATTGATGAGGATATTAAGGAAAGTGCACATCAGTTGTAACTTGAGTTGAGCACAAGCTCTACCCACTTCAATAAAATCAAATTTCTAACTGATAAGTAGGCATAATTGTTGAGGAAGAGGAAAGAATAAGAGCTACATTGATTGACATTCAGAACATGACTCTCCAGAACATGGATGCATTATAGAAACACATTGCATATGCAAAAATGCTCATCCATGACAATAACTTCTCCATTGCAGATCACATGATTGAGCTATCATAAAAAGTGAAAATTGCATTGCACACAAGTAAGGTGTTGCAAGAGAATTGGGACAAGACTTTGGCACTAATCTTGAAGGTACACTCAGATTTCTTATCACATTTTGGCATCACTATTTAATATATATAGCATAAATTTTTGGCATTAATGTCGAAAAGGGGGTAGAAGATTGGAAGATTGGAGAAAAGAAGATTAGAGAAGATGTATAAATAAAGGGGGAGAAGATTGAAAAAAGGAGAAAATTAAAGACTAAAGATAAGATGTATATATCAAATGTATAGTATATTATATATTATGTATAGGGGAGATGTATGGGGGAGCATTAACATTATCATATTATTCATGTATAGAAATACATCTCTTACAAAACCAATTTTGTAAAATCTCAAAAATGGTATACTCTACTGAGTTTGAATCATAAGGTGATGGATAAAGGTGTTAAGGAACTTTCTTTTTAGTTTTGACTGATAAGTGTTTTTGTCACTAATGCCAAAGGGGGAGATTGTTGACATTCCAATCATGTTTTTTATTAGCGACATACACTTATTAAAATTGTAAGAATATACTAAGCATATTGTATAGTTAATAGTGTTAACCAAGAACTTCAGTTGCTACCAAATCCCTTAGATAGTTTCAGTTTGCACCGAGCAGTTACTACTTTGGTGATGATCAACAGTGTAAACTAAGCATCTCAATGTACACTGAGTTTTCCAATAGAAAATGAGTTTAGTAGTTGCTACCGAGTTCCCAATGATAACAATAAGAATCTAGTGTTGACCAAGCCACTCAATGTTAACCAATTGATTAAGTTTATATACCGAGTTTTACAGTATTCTCCAAGTCACTAGTGCAAACCAAGTACAAGACTACTTGGAAGTAATAAATATGGACAAATCTTCTATGTCTACCAAGTGCATGATGATGTCAAGCATTGATAGTGGATGCCGAGTATCAAAACCTCACTAAGTTAGTCTTTAGAACCTGAGTTCCTGCAGTATGGGCCGACTTTGTGCATTTTGTGTCAACTTGTTATTTGACTTTGTAATATGATTAATTGGATTCATATATATGTAATGTTTTGTATCACAACCAACATGTGAAATAGAATATTGAAGCAATTTAATAAGTAGAAGAGAGCATAAGAGCATAGTACAAGGCCAAAAGCAATATAAGGAGCAACAAAGTTTTATCTATCATAGTAAGATGATTTTACACTCAAAGGTATCTCATTTAGCAAACCAAGTTTCTAATCAGAGATCAAATTGTTATTTCATCCTAATAGGTGGATCAATCAAATCCTTTAACAAGGTAGACCTAATAGTCTTGTGTAAATCTCTTTACTAAGTGCATACTTCATTGTATGTTTGTAAATTCTTTAAAAAGGTAGACCTAGCAGTCCTTATTGCTCCTAAATAGGGTAGATCATCAGAAGTGTTCATTATAAGGCTTAACCAACCAACTTTATACTGTAGTACTAAAGCTTGTGGGTATCATCCCCACCCCAGTTTTACTTTCTATTTGGAAGGTTTTTGGGTCACCAAATATTGTGTGTTAAAATATTGTGTATGCTTTCATGTTTTTAGTTTCTCATGCATGCAACTAGATTAGAATACATATGAAGGATTAATTGGTAATTAAGGAATAAAATTTTCTCAATTATTGATTCACCCCTCCCCTCTTAGTAACTTAGCCTTTCATAATATTTCCAACAATATGCTTAGGAATTTTATTGTGATACAATAGAATAGATATCTATTAGAGTGACTTGATATGGATTATGATAAAATTAGTCATTTATAAAGACTGATGAACCTCAAATTGATATGGGTTTTGATGAAGTTGAGATAAATTATAAGAATCACATAGTCTCATTTTGATATGAATTTTGATTAAAATGAGAACTCCCTATTACAAATGGTGGGACATTGTTAAGTGGTTGGAACTTTGATATATATATATATATATATATATATATATATATATATATATATATATATATATATATATATATATATATATATATATATATATATATATATATATATATATGTATATGTATGTATGTATGTATGTATATATGTACATATATATATATATATATGTGTGTGTGTGTGTGTGTGTGTGTGTGTGTGTGTGTGTGTGTGTGTGTGTGTGTGTGTGTGTGTGTGTCTATGTGTGTGTGTATAAATACATACATACATACATACATATATATAGGCACTAATTTTGTTCATCATAGTGGTTTTATTGATTGATAGAGTTGGGATACAATAGGTTAATCTATGAGATATTGGAATCAAGTTCAAGCATATTTTTAGAGACTACATCCATGCTTATACATCTTTTGGAATAGCATTACATGATTTGTAATCATTAGTGAAGACTAGTAGATGGCTAGTGTGTAGTAAAATAAACTTTTAATGTTATGGATATATCTTGCAAGTGAGATTAAATGAATTTTTACAAGATTGGATCATGGTTGAAGACATGTTCATGAATCTACATTCATGTTAACATATATTGAGGATTATTTTGGAAAGGTTTTTTAAGTGAAACATGCGACATGTTCTTTGGTAGCTGACCATGTGATTGGATTTTATTTTGAAGATGTAAATTGTAATGTAACATATGGGAACCTTAATGTAATATCTTAATGAGGTCCTATGTAATTACTAATACTCTAGGGAATCTCATAGGGATGAAATAATTATCATTTGAGTATGTCATTTAGGAAGAATATTTGGTTGGACAAAAATGTAATGTTATGTTTTATGTATGAGAGTAGTTAATGCAAACTTACAAGCTATATCTTAGAGAAAAAAGAGTACTGATTAGACTACATGATAGTGTGGATCTTTAAAGGAATTGTATTATAAATTGAGTTATTGTTTTTCTCAGTTCACTATTGTATTTTTTGTCCCAAAGATATTTTTTAGTACAATAGTTGAAGGAAGTTTGATAGTGGGTTCAATTGTCTTCTTGATGCTTTAAAATATTTGAACCTTCTAATAAGGGTTCAAGGTATCGTGTTGTGGTTTTACAATGTAAGCCTCATTTTCATGTAGAAAATGGGGCCCCCCTATTTTAGTTTCCCATACTAGGCTCCTAGTCTAGAGCCTTGGTCATTTTGTACCCTACCTTGGGTTTGGGTCAAACCCTTATCTCTTACTAGGAATGTTTAGGCACTTAAAAAGAAGAAAATTAATGTTTAGGGCCTTGTAGAGCTTCAAGTGTGCACATGCACACATGGGAATAAGTGCTAAGTGTGCACATGTGCATTGCATCCCACTCCAAGGATGCGCACATGCACATGTGTGCGCACCCTTGGAGGGTGAACACATTTGTAGGTGTGCACCTATGGGGGTACATACTAGACACCTAGGGTCTATAGAAGACCCCAACCCTCCCCCTTGTATTCACATGCTCTCACTCCTTGTTGAAGATTTCACCCTTTTACCCTCTAGCTCCATGCATCTCTGGTCCCTTCCATAAAAAGAAAGAAAAATGATAAAATTAGAACCACAAAGAAGTGTGCACATGTGCAACCCTAAGAGATGTACATGTTTGCACCTCTACAAAACTTTAAAAACATAAAACCCTAAGACCTCAAGCTAAAACTGAAAAATAGACTAAAGGAATTCCTCAAAGGTGTGCACCTACGTAGCCCCATGAGGTGTTCATATGCACACCTCTATGCACATAAAAAGAAAGACAAAGGCAAAATAACCCCCATTTTGCACCAAGGGACAATGCATATGTGTAATTACACACATGCACATGTGCGGACCTAGGCCTAGGTCCACACATGTTCAAACACACAAGTAGCTATTGCAAGGCTATTAAAGCACATCTAGTGCACCTATAATGGTGCACTAGGTGCGCTAACATGCATAACAGGCTATTCTAGTGGGGGGATCTACATTTTGATATCTTTTTGATTGATTTTCACCCTTTCTGATAATACGATGAGTCTAATAGAGTCTCATTTTTGCCTTATAATAAAAAAATACTAATGTTTTCCTTTTCATGCAAATCAAATGACATCCTCATCATCTTCCATGGTAGAGAAGCTCACACAACAACTTGTTTTTTTCAACTATCAAGGAGCACCAAAGAATTCATGATTGTAAGATGGGCACACATAAATCTAAGACATAGAGTTGGGCCATATAGACTTTAACGCATTCCTAAAAATCTTCAACAAACCTAAAGAAAGGTCAAAAATGATATCTACTTTAATCCAGCCTAGGCTGGTAAATGCAAAATCTCACCCCACACCAATTCAATCTTCAAAACTGATAATGACACTGGTAGAGCACTATATGACTAAGAAAAAGGTCATGAAGAGCACAACTAGAGAGATTGTCCTAGAGCACCAACCCCAAAACATTGAGAAAGTGTTTCACCTTCCAAGGATAGATTGATACTTATAGATTTCATATGATGGAGCAGAATGATGGTATAAAGATAATGAAAAAGATGCAAAAGATCTAGTATAGTCTACATTCTTGATCAATAGGACACATTTGGGTTGTAGAGTATCCAAGGTGGATATGACCAGAGGATACATGAAAGAAAACATTGGATACACAATTATCCTCCTAAGAAGAGTCATGGGTTTTCCTGCAATGGGTCACCTTTAGACATGGATGGTTCATTTCATTGAAATCATTAGGACTGCAAAGATGCCCATTGATTAGGCCACCATCCTAAGGGATAACTTGGATGAGAAACTAGTCACTATCAAATAAAACCCCCACTTCTACATGAAATCATACATGGTGTACTTTCTAGTTGCTAGAACCATGAATTATCCAAGCCTGTACAAAAAGGGAAGCATGCCAGATTTGAATGCTTGGTCCTATGTGGTGTATCCACAACTAGTGAGAAAGAAGCTCCTACTATAGAGTGTGGAACACAAAGTGGTTAAGAATGGGTTCATCATTTCCATCATCTATTTTATTGAAGAGGATTATGAAAAGAGAATGTCAGTAGAGACTATAGCTTGAATCTTGGAAATTAGAGCATACTACATTCAATTTAAGACCTTGTATCTCTGAGTGGTTGGTACTCTGTTATGCCCCAAGAAGCTCCCAACATACCCCTCAAACATGTTGATACTCCTAGAAATAGCCTACCGACTCACTTCTTCTTATGAAAGAGTGAGGAAACAACATAAGAAAACATGGGTCTAACCAATTACAATAGGTGCATTTGAGGTGAATCAGAAAAAAGACATTGCCACCTTCGACTCAGAATGGGATTAGTATCTCTTGGAAGAATAGAACTCCCCTCACTCATTCTTCAATAATATTGGGATGGTGTAGCATCTAGCAGGGAAATAGTTTGTGCATATTTATGCCCTAGAGGATCATTGGATGAATGCAATAGATGACTATGATGTCCATATAAGGGACTATTGTAGTATGAGTCTATACCTAGCGAAAAATGCACTAAAGATGAAGATTCCTCTTTAGGCCATAGAGAAAGATGCCAAAGAAGTCATGGATCCTTTGTATAATAAAGATAAAATCTATAATAGGCCTATCATGAATGCTAAGATAGGGAGAGATGAAAATGATGACATAAATCATCAATCTAGACATGTGGTTGAGTTGACAAGGGAATGGATCTAGAAGCCATTTTAGATGGATCCAATTCCTCAGTTCATGCCCCTACAACCCACAATTAATCCTATCAAAGGTAAAGGTAAAAATGTCACCATACCAACCTACCCAATTTGATCACTAGTGTGGCCAAAAATGGTGCATCAACATGAGCGAGAGGTTAAGTACTTTGAGGCTGATAAGGTTAAGAAGTGGGAGTGGGCACCCCCTAGGGAAAAGAGGCAAGTGGATAAGGCCTAAACAGTACTAGATTGATAGGAGTAAGTTGAACCTCAAGCTAAGAAAGTTGAGCCTTAAGAAGAGCTAGCACAAGAACCTCTAGAGTAGGTACAACCTGAATAACTAGAGAAGGAACAAGTAGAGGAATAGAGGGTCCCATAGCTAATAGCTATAGAGGAAGAAACCTCCCCCTCACCTTCAAAAAGAGAAAGAACCAAAACAAATGTGGTGGGTACATGGAGGATAAGATTGAAGAAAAATAATAGTCCATCCCCATAGGTTTTAGAGACCATCCTAGAAGCTAAGGATGAGTAAGAAGGGGAACAAATAGAGTTTGTCCCCTTAAGCCAAAGAACTGACTTGGAAAAGGCCACAGAGGAAGAGAGGAGAAGAATCTCTACACCCATATCTCCATTCACTCTAGAAGAGCCTATCTAGGTATCAATTTTAGAAGATGAACAACAAAAGTGGATAGAAAAGATGGAGAGTGAAGAAATTGATATATTTGACCTCTTAGACTTTGATTTTATGCCAGAAGGCACTAAGATTGTGGAAGAGAAGATCAATGATACTCGCACAAGTGAAGCTTTAGGAGAAGATTGGAATTAGTTTCCTCATCCACCTCAAGGACCTCTAGGCATTTTGCCACCACCATCAGACAAAGGGTTAGTAGCTCCAACTCATGTAGAAAAAGAAGTAGAAATAGAAAGTCAAGGAACAAAGGAGGGTGAATACCAAAAAATTCATGCTAATGAGGTATCTAAAGAGTGAAAAATATAAGAAACTTAGAAAACTCCCCCTGATATAGAGGTTAGGTCCTTAGCCCAACAAAGTATAGAGACTCCTTTGGAAAATCTTTCTTGACATGAGAAGACTCTAGAAAGAAGTGATAAGGGAAAGGAACATGTTGCTCAACCAATCTCTTCATCCAAGTATATATCACCCATGGGAACCACACTAGCATGGTTGGAGAGGGAGGTTAATTTTTGATAAAAGAGGCAAGTGGAGCTGATAGTAGAGGAAGGAATGAAGGAATTGGTTGAAGCAATAAAGAGGCTTAAGCCACCTAAGAGTGATGCAAGAATGTTGGTCTTCGTAATGAAGAACCAAGACCAAGACCTTCTTGCATGTATTTCCATTCCTCCTCCTCATCCTGACATCAAAGAAATAACTCCAAAAGATTACCAAATCAACATGGTCATGGTGGGGAAGCCCATAGTGGACACAGCCAAAGTGATGATCACCATAGGCATAAAGGAGGTGTTTCAACACATGGATTAGGATGAGACTAAATTGATAACACTGCATAAGTAGAACATGCTACTAAGAGGCTACCTAAACAAATTAGTGGGCCCTATTGACCTAGAGTATCCATAGATCACTCTTAGAGTGATACTAGGAAGATAAGGAGCAAGAACACATTTGGACCCATTTTTAGAGGAATGTTAACAATGGCATGATAGTTTTGAAGAGAAAGGAGTGCAGATAATACAAGTTAATTTGACCCTATTGTACAACATTCAATCAAATTTAAATAGGTTGGTTTCTATAGTGAAAGAAGATTTTGGATAAAGGATGATGTACATAATTGGGTGAAGAATTGACATGCATTAATTTTAATAAAGGGTTAGAGGTGTCAAATGCTTATGGAGATATACATTGTTAAGGAGATAGATAAGCTTGGTGATCGAATTGAGAAAATATTTTTAGGTTATAAAGTAATCGAGGGATTGCATGAAGAGATCCAATAGATTAAAGACAAGGCTCAAGAGAAATTTTTGGAAGTAGAGAGGTACTATAACATCACTTTCCTTGAGATTTTTGAGGATGAGTCTAAAACCAAGCTTTTTATCATACAATTAGTAATCCAATATTTTAGAGGAGAATTTGAAGAATCTTTCTTAGAAGATGACATTAGAAAAGCATTCAAAATTAAAGAAGCACTATTGGAATTAGACAAAAAGCTTGAAGATTTTGTAGATACAAGTTAGTAATAACCAAAAAGTAGTGAAGAATAAGTATGAGGATTTAGATATACTAGAAGCTAGCCAAGTAGCTAAGATGAAAGAGAAGTTCAAGAATAAACATCTAGACATCATTTTGGTCTAAAGGGTAAGAAAAATGAGATGTTTGAAATTTAATTTTGACATTTAGAAGGTTTTTGGATTTTTGCAACTTGTTGCCAACATGTGCAGGTGTGCTTTTCAAAGAGGTGCCAATAGTTTTGAAGAAGAAGCAAAATATTGTTAGTTCCTAATTTTGAGCATTCCATGCATCAAAAATACATTTTGATAGCAGTTTAACTCCTAGAAGTTCCTAGAGAAGGCCAAGCTTCCATTTTTAGAGCTTCCAGAGACTTCTACATCATCTCATAGATTCCTTCTTCTTCTATTCTTATTCTTTCATTATTTTATGTCATGTAAAGGCTCATGCACCCATTAATAGATATAAACAAGGGTGGAGACCTACTTAGCACCATTTAGAGAGTCATTTTGTATATAATTAGATTTTTTTTAATTACTTTTTAGCATGATTTTTCATTTTAAGAGCTTTCACTCCTAAAAAATAGGGAGGAGATGATTTCTTATAAATACATGGATGTAACATGTAATCCAGACCATTATTTTGATGCAATAGTATATGGTATCAATGCTCTCATTTTGAGTGTAGTAAACTAGAAGATCCTGATCCACCATGTCCATTTTAGTGAGCTTTAAGATCTTCAACTAGTGGACACGAGTTCTTAGAACTTAGTCATTTTTGCAAGCCTCGTAGTGATAGAGGATTACCAAGAATTCTACCACTTCCATTCCAAATTTCATTATCTTCTTTAGTTCCACCTCAAAACCAACCTCCACCAATGGCCTTCTTTGCAAACATAGTAGATTCACCAATCAACTTGCAAGGTGCACTCAATGACTTTCCCAAGAATCCTGAGAAATTTTGCCCAAGGTTCATGCAGAGAAACACAAACAATTGACGATCATATCAAGGTATTCAAAGAAATATTTAATTGGAAATAGATTCAAGAAGATAATTTAGTCCTATATTTATTCCCATACACATTGGGTGAAGTTGCCTTCAACTGGTAAATGTAAAATTTCCACCAAGATGTATCCAGAATTGGACCACCTTTGAAAAACTATTCTTAGGTCAATTTAAAACATTCATTAACCTATTTGTGATACATCATTAATTCATATCAATCAAGAGGGATCCAACAAAGACCATTTAATATTTTAATCATCATTTGATATGGTATAGTGCAAGTTGGAGACACCCTATACAATACCAATTGAAGCTATAATCTAGATTTATCTTAATGCTATGGACCACCTTACTTCTATCTTCTTAACAAGACTACCTACTTTGAATGTTGACACATTCAAAAAAGTCTTCAAGAAGCAATTACATTTACTAAACAAGACAATCCTTATGGAGGAGGATTGATGGTTCCAGCTCAAGCTAGTACAATGGTACTGACATATCCTACTGGAGCATAGGTAATGCCTAGTCAATTCATTCCAATGATTACAATTCTACTACAATAGGCACCACTTGTACAAGTTCTAACCATAACTTATCCAGGATATGAACCTCCAAAATTTTCTTTCTTTGAGAAAAAGGTAGCAACATTTTCTGAAATAGAAAATATAATTACAACTGAGATTGGAAAAATGAAGAAGACCATGTCTCAGATTACTAATGAGCTAGTGCATTTGAGGTTGTCCCAAGGGTAGAACAACAATTTTCAAAGAATGAATGCATTCCCTTACAAAAACAACAATTATGGTCATAATTACAACAAGAATTTTAGTGGAAACAATAATGCAGGGAACAATCTCAATCCTCCAGATTGCAATAATGGTTTCCAAAGACATAATAGACAATGGAATACATGTCCAAATAATGGAACTATCCCTGTAGATGAAAAAAAAAATGCTCAATTTGAGGACATTAATTAATTTGATGCCAGTCAAAACATACCTAATGATAGTGGCTCATATTTCAATGGAAATCAAGAAGTGAACCATAATTCACAAGGTAATAACAATGAGCCCCCTATGTAGTTCAATACTATGCTATTAGAATCTTATGATTCTCCATGGAATTTTGAAATGGAAGGATAAGTAAATGAATAATTTACTTTTCCATTTAGTTAAGAATTAGGTCCTCAACCAAAAGATATGTTTTATTTTCATAATGACAATAAGAATACTTATAATTTGTAGAATCGAAAGGAAACCATGACTAATGGAATTCCTCCTACATTGAAATCAATGCCTCCATATCTAAGGGCTAATAAAAATCTAGTGTCCATCTATGTTGGACAAAAAAATCAAAACCATGGAAACATACCTATGATACTAAAGAATCCTACTTGGTCAACAGAAAATTATAGTGCAGTTGAAGATCTAAAAATGAAAAAGTCCAATATATCCTTGTTCAATATCCTACAAAATTGTCCTAATTAGAGAGAAGCGCTAATAAAGACTATCAATCATACAAAGGTGACCCCTAACATAGGTCCTTTGAATAAAGTAGCACAACAAGTTAACACTTATGAGGCTATGCCTACCATGTATAAAGACAAAATTGAAGAGCCTCCTTTCTTGCTTAGTCTTAGAATATTTGAGAGAAACCTCCATAATTATCTCATAGATTTGGGAGCTTCCTTTAATTTCATGCCAATTTTGATAGCTCAAATTTTGGGGGCTACCTCTTAACATTCAAATTGGATAGTGATTTAGCTTGATAAAATAGAAATAAAAGTTATTATGGTATTGAAAGATGTTTGAATATAGCTAACTACGAACCCCAGAATTCAAGACATCATAAATATACATGTGGTGGAAATTATGGAAATGTATGGTTTATTATTGAGTATAGAATGGACCCAGTGTTTAAGAAGATGGTTCTTGACTAATTTTACTCAACTATGGCTACCTTGGAAATGGTTGAATAATTAGATCAAGATAGATGATGAGCCAAAGCTAAAGACAATGATCATAGAATATATTGCCCTAAATGAAGTAGCATTCCTTCAAGCACACCTAGATTCTTACAAGGTGATGGATCTTGACATAGCTTTATCTAAAAGAAAAGACAATTTGAATAGAGAATCCATGAACCCTACCCCAAGAAAAGAGATCATGACTTAGTTTATAGATAGCATGGTTGGGAATTTGCAATACTTAGGAGAAGAAGTGGACCCAAATTTTTTGCTCCTTCTAGGATTTTGTAGGTTCCAAAAATTAAGTCATTTAGAATTTGAGTGCTCACATTTCCAATAAGAGATTTCTTGGGTATTGACTCAAATAATGCACTTAAAAAATGGTCAAAATCCAAGTGAGATACAAAATGAAATTTCAAGTCCCACATGCATATCAGAAGTTGTGGATAATAGTGAAGAGGAAAAAGAAGATCTAATGCATCACACAATGAGACGTCTTTAGATGGTCGGAATTTTTGTTTCCCTCCACCAAGAATAAATAAATTCCTAAGGAGAAGACATTTTATAAAAGTCCAAGGTTGGATCTTGGTAGTTTTTCATCATAAGCCATAAATTGGTAAAATCATAGAATTGATTGGGGAGATTCAAGATCAACAAGACAAAAAAGAAATCCCCATATCAAAGGTAAAAAATGGTAGCTTAACAAGTCTTCCATGTGAAAGATTACAATGGATCCCGAAGAAACAGTCCTTCAAAGTTCAAGTGAAAGAAAAGATTCAAACAAATAAATACAAGTCTAGAAAGCCCAATGAAGAACCAATATGGATACTCAGGTTTGATGAATCTAAATGCAAATTAGGAGCTATTGTAGGTATTGAACTAATTAATCCCAAAGGTAGGAAATTTTATGATGCACATCATTTACAATATAGATCTACTAACAATGTTGCAGAATATAAAGCCTTGATCCATAGACTTCTCTTTGCATTAGAGAAAGACTTCAAAGCTCTCATAATTGAAGGAGACTCTCAATTGGAGATTAGATAGGTTAAATAAATCTACTTTTGCAATAATAGAAGACTAATTGATTACCAAAAAAGAGTTTGGGACTCGATGGAAGATTTTGAGGCTCTAAACATAAATTATATTCCAAGAAGGAGAAACATGGCAGTTGATGCCCTTGCAATTTCAGCCAGTGCATTACAACCCATTGAAAGAACAAAAATCAAGAGGTTTTTAGTTAAATTTTTGGTTGCTCCATCTATCCCAAACAAAATTACTAACTTTAAGGTCTTCCAAGATAACTAGCATATTTTTGTGTTTGTTATGTGCAATGGTTTTTTCAAAGGACAAGAGATGGATGATACTCCTAATGGTAAACTTGAATGTGACAAACTAGAAGATGAAGATGGGATTAAAAATTTGAAAAAAATTACTATTCCTAAGGGAATGATAGAGTTGGAACATATCTTTGATCAAGACAAACTAGCACATAGTAAAAGAACTATTTAAGATAAAGGTATTGAAGAATGTGATTCATATAACTTGGGAATATAGGAAGACCCTAAGTTGATGAGAATTGGAAAGGCATGTAATCCTCAAGAATGCAAAATTATGCTTCAATTTCTTACAAAATACAAAGATGTCATAGCATGGAGTTATGAAGAACTCAAGACTTATGATCCTAAAATCATCACTCATGACATTCCATTAAATCTTGATGCCAAACCTTTCTATTAAAGGTAGAGATTGGTGAATCCCATTATTGAACCATTAATAATGAAAGAGGTCTAGAAGTTTCTTGATGCTAAAATTATCTTTCCAATCCTACATTCTACATGGGTTGCTAACTCGGTTCTAGTAAGGAAAAAGATGAGAGAAAATCACCTTTGTGTGGATTTTTTCAATTTGAATCTAGCATCCTAGAAAGATAACTACCCTTTTCCCTCATTAGATGAGGTGCTACATACTGTAAACATAACCAAAATGATGTCTTTTCTAGATGGATATCTAGGATACAACCAAGTGATGGTAGATGAGAAAGACATGTTAAAGACTATATTTACAATGAAATGGGGAACCTTTGCATGTAGGAGAATGCCTTTTGGATTAATCAACATAGGAGCCACATTCCAAAGAGAGATGGATGAAGCATTCAAAGGGATGATCAAAAAATGTATAGTTATCTATATAGATGACTTGACCATCTTTTCAAAAGATCAGAGTACTCATATTGCTGATTTGAGACAAGTTTTCAATAAATGTAGGAGATATCAAATATCTCTTAATTCTAAGAAGTGTTCATTTGGGGTTACAAAAGGAAAAATTTTGGGTCACATTATTTCTAAAGTTGGGAGATCCATTGATCTTGAAAGGATAGAAGCCATTCTGAAGTTTTCACCTCCCCATAGTTGCAAAGAGCTTAAATATTTCTTCGGGAAGATTAAATTTGTGAGAAAGTTCATCAGTGGGTTTGATGAAATAGGTTGTCCCCTCAATCAAAGGAGAAAAGACATAATGGGTTCCTAAGATAAAGATGCCTTTCAAAGATACTAAAGTAGTTATCTCCATAGCTTCAATACTTGTAAGTCTCAATTATGAGTTTCCTTTCAAAATCTATTATTTTACTTCAAAACACTCATGTATAGGGATTCTCACTCAAAAGAAAGATAAAGAAGATGAGAGACATATCACATTCATGATTTGTCCACTAAAGAATGTTGAATTGAACTATTCCAATCCTGATAAACAATCCTTCTCCCTAATAAAAGAAGTCAAGAAATTTTGTCATTACATATTTAGCAGTAAGGTATATGCTATTATGTTAGATCCTACAGTCAAATCATTACTAATGCAAAATAACCTAGGAAAAAGGAGAGGGAAATGGATGGCCATATTACAAGAGTTTGATTTCAAAATTCAACCAATTAAACTAGTGAGAGGACAAGGGTTGACCAAGATGGTAGCTAACAATGAGATCAATACTAACAATGAGATCAGATTTAATGATGAAACTAAGATGGATAATGAACAAAGGAGCATGTGTCTCAAGTGAACATTGATGAAGGAATAATTACAAATTTTTGGTATCAAGATATCATTTATTACCTCTTGCAAATCAATACCCTAATTGGATGAATAGTTCCCAACACAAAGGACTCAAGATGAAATGTGAATCCTATATGCCTCGAGATAGGAAACTTTACAAAATAAATTATGAGGGAATTTATTTGAAGTGTTTGGGACATGAGGAAGAAAAAAAGGTATTGGAACAATGTCATGATAAGTATGGCACAGGAAACAGATCAACAGAGGCTATGACCCATATGATTTTGAGATTGGAGGACACATTTGAACATGTGCACTCTTGCCACACTTGTCAAACAAGTGCCAATAGGGAAAGACATTTAGCTATGCCATTACAACCAATGTTTGAAGTACACCATTTTTCCAAGTGGGGTTTGGACTTTATTGGACTAGTAAACCCACCATCATCAACAAGACATATGTTTGTCCTTATAGCTACAAACTATTGCACACACTAGACTAAAGCTGAAACTTTTTGAAATTGCACAGCAAAACTAGTTACTAATTTCTTGGAAGAATACATTGTCACTAGGTTTGGAATGTCATTCTTTCTTGTATATGATAATGGGTCATCTTTTGCATCATTCTTCCTTACTAAATAGGCATTAGAAAATTAGGTGATAATCAAGTTATCTTCTAATTATTATCCCCAAGGGAATGGTGTGGCTGAGTCTACCAATAAGAACTTGATCATAGTGATAAAGTGCTTATTAAAGGAAAACACAAAAGATTGGCACACTCAGTTGAAATATGCATTATGGATAGACAAAGTTAGGATTAATAATGCTTTGGGAACATCCCCATATCTACTCATCTAAAGATAGGAACCAATATTCTTAGTCAATCTCAAGAATCTAGTGTTAAAATTTATGAGAGGGTATGCTAAGGATGTAGATCGAGTTCATATTAGATTGATGAATCTCTTGGAATTGGATGAGAAAAGGATTAACCACTTTAGAGCATATGGTGAAACATTAGGCTATTGTAAAATGGTGGTTTGACAAGCAAGCCACAATCAAATATTTCAAAATCTTTGACCTTGTTCTTTTGTGAGACAAGGCAATGGAAAAACAAGGCAGACACACCAAGTTCCAACAATTGTGGATTAGCCCTTATCAGATTGCAGAGATTTTAGGAGAAAATACTTTTAGGCTAAGTTCTCTACAAAGGGAATTGGTCCCATTGCCAATCAATGCCCACTTTCTGAAACATTATTTTGAGGCCTAAAAGTGAAAAACATTTCAAAAACATTCATTTTTAAAAAAAAATACTTTCTACGTGAGTGTTTAATTTATGCAATTGTGTTTAATTTCAGTTATATGTTTAATTTATACACAAGTGTTTATTTTCAATTATGTGTTTACTTTTAGTTGTGTGTTTTCTTTAAAGTTGTGTCTGTCTTTTCTTGTTAGTCTGAGGGTTAGGTGCAATCAAGATCCTTTCTTAATGCATTCAATAGATCACTTCATTTGGTTTCAACTTTAGGGAAGAGGTATTTCTTTATCAAAGAATTTGGAAGATTTTGTTTCTTCTATCAACTGAAAATAGATGTTGATTGTAGTTGTAGATGACTTCTAGTCTTCAAATAAGAATTGCAGATTGATGGCTCTCAACACTTTACTAATTTAAGAATTGATTATCTTGGTGATTTTTGAATCTAGGATGATAGTAGCAATGGATATTTCAAAACTTGGCAATTTAAACAAAGAGTCTCTTCATAGAACTTCCAAGATCATTGTTTGGCATGAGAGTTTCCTAAAAGTTTTTTAAAAGAGAAACATGAGAGTTATAAAAAGGAAGAATAGATTTATAAAATAACACCAATGTCTTGGCCACATAGTCTAAGCATGGTCGAGGTAGAAAAGAAAGAAAAGGAAGTACAAGAGGTGTTAAATCTAAAGATTCCAGACAATTCTAAAAGGTAATTAGGTAAGGGAAATGCTCTCCAAAATGGCTATCCTATACAAAATGCTTCAAGGGAGAATCAAATGGAAATGCATGAGCTCTACTAATCATATCAAAAGGGATTAACAAAGATTCAAAATTGATAACTTGCTAAGTGCCCTCAGAACGGATTCCCTCATCTTGTCAAATAGTGATTCATAAATAGGTTTTACAAGGATTCCTGATGAATGGACTGATGGAGAAAAATATTTTCTCCAAGTTGTTAGATACTCGTGATAGACTACACCTTGAGATGTCAAAGTAAATTGAAATACTAAGCACACACTAAGCTTGAAGATTTGAGATTTTGAGGTTTTGACTCCTAAGGGACTTGAAAGCTACTTGAAATGTTCAAAATTTAGTCATCACTTGACACATGTCAAATGAATGCTTGCTGATGAAGAAATGCCTTTATCATATCTTCCCTTTTGTAGGGGCTATTTGTTGTGGTTTTACAATGCATGCCACATTTTCAAGCAGAAAATGGGGGGGCAATTTTAATTTCCCATACTAGGCTCCTAATCTAGAGCCTTGGTCATTTTGGATTCGGGTCAAACCCCAATCTCATTTTGGATTCGGGTCAAACCCCAATCTCTAACTATGAATGTTTGGGCACTTGGAAAGAAGAAAAAACATGTTTAGGGCTTTTTAGTGCTTCAAGTGCACACATGCGCACATGATCATGTGCACTAAGTGTGCACATGCGCACTGCACCCCACTCTAGGAATGCACACATGCACCCTCCAAGGGTGCACACTTACAGGGGTGTGTATTAGGCACTTGAGGTCTATATAAGACCCAAACCCTCCCCCTTCCATTCACTTTCTCTCACTCCTAGTTGAAGATCACACCTCCACACCCTCCAGCTCTACACATCTTCGAACCTCTACACACAAAGAAAGAACAAACAACAAAGTTAGAACCTCAAAGAGGTGTGCACATGTGCACACCTAAGAGGTGTTCATATGTGTACATCCACACAACTTTTTAAAAAAATCCTTAGATCTTAAGCTAAAATTGAAAAATAGACTAAAGGACTTCCTTGGAGGTGTGCACCTACGCACCCCCATGAGGTGTGCATATGTGCATGTTTGTGCCCATAAAATGAAAACCCCCCACCCCCCACTCCCACCCCCCCCCCCCCCCCCCCCCCCTCCCCCATTTTTCATTACGGCACAATGCATGTGTGCACCTTTCCTAGGTGCGCAACCTCAAAAAAATGTTATTTCAAGGCTACTAAAGTGCACTTGTAAAGGTGCACTAGGTGTGCTAACTTGCACAACAGGCCATTCTTGTGGGGGGGATCTACATTTTGATTTGTTTTTTACTAATTTTAACCTATTCTAATAACTTGTTGAGTCCCATAAAGTCTCATTTTTTCCTTTTGATAACATAATACTAATGTTTTCCTTTTTCATATAGATCAAATGACATTCTCATCATCTTCCATGGTAGAGAATCTTGCACCAAAACTTGTTACTTTCAAGTATCAAGGAGTAAAAAATAAGTCACAATTCCAAGATGGGAACATGGAAATCTGAGACATAGAGTTGGGCCACATAGACTGGAATGCATTCCTAGCAATCTACAACAAACCTAAGAAAGGTCAGCAATGGTATCTACTTTAATCCAATCTGGACTCTTAAGTGTAACATCTCACCCTGCATTAGTTCAATCTTTAGAACTGATAATGACACTAGTAGAGCACTATATGGCTGAGGAAAAGGTCATGAAGAGTGTAATTGGAGAGATTTTCTTGGACCTCTAACCCCAAAATAGTGAGAAAGTATTTCACCTTCCAAGGATATATCAATATTTATAAATTTCATATGATGGAGTAGAATGATGGTATAAAGATAATGAGAAAGAGGCAAAAGAACTAGTACAAGCTGCATTCCTAATCGATAGGACACCTTTGGGCCTCAAAGTAGGCAAGATGGATATGACCAAAGGATACATGAAAGATGACATCGGATACATGATTCTCATCCTAAGTAGATTTATGGGTCTTCTTACAGTGAATCACCTTCAAAAATGGATGGTTCATTTTATTGAAACCATCAGGACCATGAAGATGCCCATTAATTAGGCCAACATCCTAAGTGTTAACTTGGATATGTCAGCTTCTCGCTATCAAAGTAGACCCTTTCTTTTACATGACATCATACATGGTTACTTTCTAGTAGCCAAGACCACTAATTATCTAGGCCTTTACAAAAATAGAAGCATACAAGATCTGAATGCTTAGCCCTATGTGGTGTATTCATAACTAGTGAAAAAGAAGCTCCCACTATAGAGTGTGGAACAAGGAGTGATTAATGATGGGTTCATCTTGCCATCATTTAATTTATTGAAAAGGATTATGCAAAGAGAATTTCAATAGAGGCAAAAGCTTGAATCACAAAAACTAGAGCCTAATACATTCAATTTAAGACCTTCTTATATCTTTGGGTAGTTGGTACTATGTTGTGCTCCAAGAAGCTCCCAAGATACCCTTCAGAAAAGTTGATACTCCAAGAAATAGCCTACCAACTCACTTCTTCTTATGACAAAGTGGGGAAACAACATAAGAAGACATGGGTCTAGCCCCATTACAATAGGCACATTCAAGGTGAAGCAAAAACAAGACATTGCCACCTTCAGCTATGAATGGGATCAATATCCATTGGAACAATACAACTCCCCTCACCCATTCTTTGAAAACATTGGGATGGTACAACATCTAGTAGGGAAATAATTTGTACATGTTAATACTCTAGAAGATCATTGGATGAACACAATAGATTACTATAATATCCATATAAGGGATTATTGTAGGATGAGTCTATACCTAGCAGAAAATATGTTGAAGATGAAGATTCCTCTTAAGGCCATAGAGAAGGATGCCAAAGAATCCATGGATCCTTTGTATAATATGACAGGCCTATCATGTATGTTGAGATAGGGAGAGATGAAAATGATTAAATAAATCATTAAGCTAGACATGTGGTCAAGCTAAAAAGGGAATGGATTTGGGAGCCATTTTGTATGGATCTAATTCATTAGGTCGTACCCTTGCAAGCCATAGCCAGACCTATCAAAGGTAAAGGTCCAAAGGTCACTGTACCAACCTACCCTACCTAATCTCTAATGAGGTCAAAAATGGTACATCAACATGAGTTGAAGGTTGAGTACTTGGAGGCTAATAAGGGAAAGAAGAAGAAGAGGGCACCCCTTAGGGAAAATATACAAGCGACTGGGGCCCAAATAGTACCAACTAAGTAGGAGCAAGTTGAACTTGAAGCTAAGCAAGGTAAACTTCAAGCAAAGCTAATATAAGAACCTTGCGAGTAAGCACAACCAGAACAACTAGATGAGGAACAAGTAGAGAAATAGAGAGTCCCACAATTAATAGCTACAGAGGAAGAAACCTCCCCCTCAGCTCCAAAGAGAGAAAGGATCAAAATGATTGTGGTGGGTAAATAGAGGAGAAGATTGAGTAAAAAAAAAGAATACCCCATCTCATAGGTTCTAGAGACCATCCTAGCAGCCGAGAATGAGGAAGAAAGGGAAAAAATAGTGTTTGTCCCCTTAAGCCAAAGAAATTGCTTAGCTAAAGCCATAGAGGAAGATAGGAGAAGAATCTCTACACAGACACCTCCATCAGATCCAAGAGAGCCTATCTAGGTATCAACTTTAAAAGATGAACAACAAAAGTGGATATCAAAGATGGAGAGTGAAGTACCTGATGTCTTTGATCTCTTAGACTTTGATTTTACACCAGTGGGCACTGAGATGGTGGGAGAAAAGATTTAAGATAATCCAATTATTGAACCTTAGGAGAGGATTAGAATCAATTTACTCCTCTATCTGAAGGACCTTTGGAAATTTCACCACCACCATCACAGGATATGGCTTCTCTAGAAAAAGGGTCAGTAGCTCCACCTCCTCCAACAAAAGAAGTTGAACTAGAAAGTTAAGGAATAGAGGAGGGTGAATACCAACAACTTCATGTTGATAAAGTATCTGAAGAGGGACAAATACAAGAAACTCAAAAAACTCCCCTCAATATAGAGGATAGGTCCTTAGCACAACAAAGTATAGAGACTCCTTTTGTAGATCTTTCTTGACATGAGAAGACTCTAGAAATAAATGATAAGGGAAAGGAACCTATTGCACAAGCAACCTCTTCAACTAAGTATATGTCACCCATGGGCACCACAACAACATGGCTAAAGAGGGAGGTTATGTTTCAATAGAAGAGGCAGCTAGAGCTAACAATAGAAGAAGGAATGAAGGAATTGATTAAAGTAATAAAGAGGCCTGAGCCACCTAAGGGAAATGCAAGAACACTGGCCTTCGTAATGAAGAACTAAGAGTAGGACTAGCTTGTACATATTTTAATTCCTCTCCTCATGCTAACACCAAAGAAATGACTCCAAAAGATTACCAAATCAAGGAGGTCATGTTGGGGAAGTCCATGGTGGACACAACCAAAGTGATGATCACCACAGGCACGAAGGAGGTGTTTCAACACATGGTTCAGGATGAGACTGAACTAATAACATTGCACAATTATAATGAGCTAATAAGATGCTACCTAAATGAAGTAGTGGGCCCTATTAACATAGAGAATCTAGAGATCACTCTTGGAGTGGCACTAGGAAGAAAAGGAGCAAGAACATAGTTGGACCCATTTTTGGAGGCATGTCAACAATGGCTTGATATTTTTGAAGAGGAAGGAGTGCAAATAATACATGGTAATTTGACCTTATTTCAAACCATCCAATCAAATTTTGATAGGTTGGTTTCTATAGTGAATCAAGATTTTGGGTTGATGGATGAAGTACATACCTAGGCCAAGGACTTACAAGCATTAAGATCAATAAAGGGTTATAGGTATCAAATTCTTATTGAGGTATATGTTGTTGAGGAGCTAGATAAGCTCAATGATTGGATTGAGAAAATATTGATAGGTAATATAGTAATGGAGGGATTGCACGAAGAGATCTAGTGGATTAAAGTCAACGCTCAAGAGCAATTTCTAGAAGTGGAGAGGTACTATAACATCACTTGTCTTGAGATTTTTGAGGATGAGTCTAAAACCAATATTTTTGTGGTGCAATTTGTAGTCCAATAGTTTAGAGGGACATTTGAAGAAGCTTTTTCAAAAAATGACATCAGAAAAGCATTCAAAACCGAAGAAGTATTGTTAGAATTAAACACCAAGCTTGAAGATTTTATAGATACAAGGATAGAAGTTAGTAATTACCAACAAGTAGTGAAGAATAAGTATGAGGCTTTAGATTTATTGGAAGCTAGCCAAGTGGCTGAGATGATAGAGAAGTTCAAGAATAAACATCTAGACATCATTTTGGTCTAAAGGAGAAGAAAACCTAGATGCTAGAAATTCAATTTTGACACTTCGAAGATTTTTGAATTTTTGGAACCTGTCACCAAGGTGTGGATGTGCACAAGTGCACTTTTCATAGAGGTGCGCTGACAATTTTGAAGAAGAAGTAGTGTGTTGATAGTTAACTTCCAGTTCCTAATTTAGAGCATTCCATGCACCAAAAACACATTTTGATGGCATATCAACTCCCATAAATTCCTAAAGAAGGTCGAGTTTCCATTTTAGAGCTTCTAGAGACTTCCAAATCATCTCACATCTTCCTTATTCTTCTATTCTTATTCTTTCATTCTTTTATGTCATGTAAAGGCTCATGCACCCATTAATAGATATAAACAAGGGTGGAGACCTACTTAGCACCATTTAGAGAGTCAGTATGTATATAATTAGATTTGTTTTTATTAAATTTTAACATGAGTTTTCATTTTAAGAGCTCTCACTCCTAACACAAAGGGAAGATATGATTTCTTATAAATACATGGATGTAATATGTACTTCAAGCCATTATTTTGATGCAATAATATATGCTATTGTTGCTTTCATTCTGAGTTTAGTAAATCTTGGTGAAGTGTGTTATTTTTTTGAATGTGTGTTTATAAAAAATAATGGACCCAATCATTTTATTGTCTTGTTTGTTGGAATAATCAAATGGGAAGAATACTTCTAAGAGGCAGGGGGGTGGGGGTGAATCAGAAGTATTACACTTTTAACCTTAAAAGCTTTTAACTAAAAATAAACACCATGCATGTAAACATATCAAATAAGCATAAAGTAAACACATGCATCAACAACACATAACACCAAATTTTGGTAACTCGAAAACCCTCCAAAATGAGAAGGTAAAACTGGGGTGGGGATGATACCCACAAAATCATTACAACAATAATGTTTGACCACTTCTAATGGTCTGCCCTGTGAAAGGCATGCCCTATTAAAGGCTTTACACTGTGTCAATAGTGAGTTGGTTAAAGGATTTACAAAAACTTTACATAAAGTGTCACCCTGTCAAAGGCTTTTATCACCTCTTCAAAGGATCTACAACCTAGCTATTAAGCTAACCTATCTACATAGGATTTTCCTTTTCTAATACAATTTCTAGAGAGTATTAGATTCATAAACTAATTGCTTACAATCTCAAATTGCCAATTTTAGGCACTAGTTCTACTCATTCTAGTCTTGATCCTTTGAGATCTAATATCTGTTCATATCCCTTGCTTTGTTCTAATCAATTGGATGCTGCAATACTGTTGTGTTCCTCTAAGTCTTTTCACTCTTCCCACTGAATTTTGCTATAGTTTACCCATACATTGTTCTCATTCACTTCTTACAATGGGGTTTTCATCCTCCTTTTTAAAGATTACAAAGACTTAGGGTTAGGTATGGAACTACGATCCATATTGAATCTTTAATTCCCACTCATTCCTTGCACTTTTCTCATTGGTTGAATGCCTTCTCCATTTTTCTTATTGGTTGCATGTTGATTGCATAGGAAATATAAAGATTCATTCTTTTCTTTAATATCCTTCAAGATCCTTCCATGTTGGCTCAAAAAATAGTTTACATCTAAGTTTGTGAAGGCAAAAAATCATATGTTGATTCTGTGTTACGTGGCACATTCTAGATTAATAGTGCTCAGCACATGTATGATTTTACTTTGCTCAACACCTATAGCACTCTGTCTTGCTCAGCATCAACTATGACTCGACACCTATATATCACTTAGCTCATAAGGTTCACTCAACACCTAAAGTCACTCAGCACTTGATCTTCACTCAGCACCTAAAGATTGCTTGGCACCTAAAGATCACTTGGCAACTATTGGAATTCTAGCTCGGCACATACTAGAGCTTGGCATTTATAGTGTACTTAGCTTCTATATGAAAAGTGGTTAAGTGTGTTGACACTCAGTTATCAAAACCAATCTAAGACCAACATTTTTGTGATTGTGTGACCTATTAGTTTTGATGTTTGGCTTGTGCTAATGAATTTCATTGTTGTGACAAATTGGAGAAAGGACCATCCTTTTTCTTGCATAGTGTCTTGTCTCACATGAGCACATTCTCTGTGGCCTTATGATTTTATGAAATGTGAAACATCTTTTGTTTTATACTAAGTTCACATCAACAATTATAGTAGTGGAGTTGAGGAAATGTTGCGCCTAATTTCATTAATTTTCTACCTGACCCTTTTGATAATTTAATTTGCAAACATGTTGTTACCTTGGTTTATCTCCATTAGGAATTTCCCTTTCAAGTCATTTTCTTTAATTTCTCATTACTCTATCTTTTTATTTTCTTTTCTAACACTTGGTTAAAATAGGAATTCTTGTAGTTGCATTCATCATAAAATAGAAAATACAAAAATATCTCTTTTGTGGTTACATTTCAAACAAAAATAAATTTTCCAAGCTTGGTTCAAACTAGCAAAGACCTCCTTGTGAACATACACATTTATCTTCAATTGAGAAAACCTAATAGGTTGCAAAACCACCCAGAACCTTGAAATTGGTCCTCGATCAACTTTTCAAGAGAGGGATTCAAAAGGATCCCTGTCATTCAACATTGTGCAAAATGATAGCTCAACATATCCTAATAGGTATCTTCCATCTAACAAGGATTATTGTATTGAATTTTCTCCTAACATGGCCATATCCTTTTACAAGGAATATTTATATTGGCATACTATCCTTTGGGTACATCCCCATTTGGGTTTTCCATCTGATAATGGGTTTCCATAGTTAAAAAATTATTGTCATTGCCGATTCTTTATCCCTTGCTATTATTCCCTATTTTAGTTATTCAAGATAGATTTATTAAGTTGAAATTATCTTGGATTTTCACACAATTGATTCATCCCTCCCCTACCTCAATTGTATACATGGAATTCATTTTTCATCAATTGGTATGAGAGAATTAGGTCCTCATTATCCATGAAGATTAACAAATTGAGGATATCCTTGGAATTTAGAAAGGAAAGTCCAAAGTTTGACAAAGAAAACTATGAAAATTAGAAGGATAAGATGAGGACTAACTTGATCTACATGGGGATTTATTACTATATGTCTACAAAGATGAAAAAGGATGTAAAAGGAGAATCAAATCTATCTACATGTTCTATAGATGAGAACTAAACTTTCATGTACCGCATGTATGCTAGAGAAGTACTAATCTCTATAATTCCAAAAATATATTTTGTTGAGGTAAAAGGTATACAACTTGTTTAGGATATTTGGAAGAGGCTAGAAGAACTTTATGAAGGAGATAAATGTGCAATGAAGTCTAGGGTGGATAATTGGAAAACTATACTTGAGAATGTAAGGATGTAATAAGATGAATATGTTAGCTGATATATTCAAAGAACCTATTAGATTATTGAAGATATAAAAGGTTGTAAAGAAAATCATAAAAGAAGATGAGATTTATTTATTTATTTTTAGATTATTTACTCCCTCTTATGATACTAAAGTGATAGAAATAGAAGAATTCATTCCTGTTGTGCTAGATTCTAGTAGAGAAACTCTAATTGGAAATTTTCAAGAATATGAATCTAGTATAAAGAAAACTCTACCTATATTTGAGATTAATTTTAGAATCAGTGTGGATAAGGATAAAAGAGTACTAACCAAAAGTGCAAGCACTAGTGGTGATTTTTCTAGAGATTAGGAAAATTATAGAAAGAAGAAATAAAGATTGATGAGGTTGTTTCAATTATTTTGAGTATATAACCTAAAGGTAATAAAAAAATTTCTTGTTGGAATTGCAAATAAATTGGTCATTTTTCATATTAGTGTCCTAAATGAGAAAGAAAAGTAAAGCCTGGAAAGGCTTACAAGTCAAAAATTCTAAAGGATTGATTTTATGTTAGAGGTGGTGAATTTGAATTCAAAGAGATAAAATTCTTAGACAATGATGATAAAGATGCAATATGATTTATTTATATTTAGAAAGAAACACATGTTAAAGAAGAAAAAACACTTGTATCACATGTAGAAAAAAAAAATTTAATTGGATCATAGATGGTGGATGTTCACATCATGTGATAGGTGACAGAGACAAATTTTTTGAATTTAGTAGCTATGATGGTAATAATTCTCCATTTCCCATTAATGAAAAATTATCTATTACACTTGATGGTGAAACTAATACTGGGAATAATCTTCTTTGTTGATGGATTAAAACATAACTTGTTGAGTTTTGGACAACTTGTTAATAAGAGAAATTAACTACAATTCATTGAGAAGTCATGTACAATCTAGGAGATTACTAGAAAATTTATTGGAAAAGGTACAAGAACTAGTGGTAATGTCTTCCAATTGAATCTTATTGAAACAAGTTGCTTGGTTATCATAATCGATGAAAGTTGAATATGAAAAAATATTTTTTTTCATATAAACTTTGATAACATCATGAAGATAAGTAATATTAATGCAATAAGGGATCTAAAAAATATTGTGAAACCTTAGATAACATAATATGAAAGGATTGTGTGATGGATAAGTAGAAGGAGAACACATTTCCAAGCAAGATATTCACTACATCAAAAAAATTGGAGATTGTACATACATATTTATGCCATCATACTAAGATAGGAGAATTCTATTATGAAAGGTATTTCAATATTTTCATTTATGATTTTACAAGAATGACGTATCATTTTTGAGAGATAAAAAATAGAATATTATAACAAATTAAGGGTTTTAAAGAGTAAAGATTTAAAAAAATTATATTGAGAATCAAATATTTAAGATCAAATAGAGGAGGATAATTCATATCAAATCATAACAATTTCTATGAAGATATTGAATCAAGATATAACTTTCAACTCATAAAATACTACAACACAATGACATAATAGAAAGAAGGAACACGCTAGGTAGTAAAGAAAATAGAGAAATGATGATAAAAGGAAATGTAGCACATATCTACTAGAGAGAGATAGTAAATATAATGGTTATACCATAGATAGAGTTTAAACCAAGAAAGAAACTGATAAGACAACTTATGAACAAGAACAAATGAAAAAAAATGGCTCTACAACTTTCCTCCATGATTGCCAATGATGTCAGCCTTTGTACTTGATCTGTGTGAAACATGTGCATTATGCTACTTGTTTTGTGGCCTTTGTACTGCTTAGCTTCTACTTTATCATTTTTGGTCTGTGTTTTGGTCCTTTTTTTTACAGGGGGGTCGTTTTAATTATTTTAGGCCCACATGTGCTTGCATTTAATCTGCTCTCAGCTTGGTTTTCTCATGTTATGGGAGAGCCAAATCATGAAGGGGGGAAGGGGGGTATTGCAATGGGTAAAGTGGCTGGACTCCTGATAGATGATAGTATCTATCCTCTTGAGGGTAACAAGTTTGATAAACAAGAAGGAAAGTTATTGTATGAACAAGTGTTGGTGAAAAGCACACCAAATTTTTCTACTGCTATGGAGTTAAATGGAGTTTTTCATAGGAAATCAGTGGAATTAGAGCAATGTAGAGGGGGTGGAGAATGAGCCATAGCCAATGGAGGTGGACTCTTTGGCGAAGACAATTTTGACATTGGTGGAAGTGGAGGAGTAGATGGTAAGTTTCCTTCTCTCGACCCTAAGACTCTATTCCTTTCTCCCAATGAGGATATGGTGTCTTCCATTAAAAATGAAAGGTCTAGGCTTAAAAGCATTGTAATCTTTTTTGTATGTCATGACAAGGAGTTTATTCCTGCTAGGAAGTTTTATGATGATTGGCTTGCTTTAGTATGGGGTAAAATACTTGGAATTTATGTCACTTACTATAGAATGATCCAAAAAGGATTGTTTGTCATTTTTTAAAAAAATCATAATATGCAAGAAAGAATTTTGGAGAAAAGATTTTGGAATGTTGGAAGGTCGGTGTTTAGGGTTTACCCGTGGTCTCCCAAGGGAAATTTGAAAAAGTTTTGGTTTGGTCTCCCCCACATTGGGTAGAAATTAAGAACCTAAATGTGGAATTTTGGCCTTTTATCCCACATATTCTTAAGCAGTTAGGTTCAGTGTTGTAGGTTGAGAAATCAAGAGTTACTTTGTCACACCTTAATGCCAAAGTGTTAATGACACTCGCACCAAAGGTTGTCTTCCCTGAAAATATCTCTCTGGAATTTGATGGTGAAAATTTTTGGTGGGACATTTCCCTATTAGGGAACCTTAATGCATGCTTTCATTGTAGGCACAATGGGCACACGAGATAAGAATGCCCAGTTCTACAACCCCTTCAAAAGGAAAAATTTAATGTTGTTAATAACAATGTGCACAAAGATAAATTGGTCAATGGTAAGGCCATGGCTGGTGAAGCAACAAAAGATAATGTGGCAGCACCTAAAAATTGCAAGTATGCTACAGTCTCAGATGGTATTGAAACCAACTCCAATTTGAGTCTTAAGCCTAACACCTCTAATTCTATTGTTATCCCTATTAGTAACAATTTTCTCTCTCTATCAAATCCTCTTTTCGAAGAGGAATTTGAAGTGGTCCTAGCCAAGGTTGATGTTTATGATGACCTTCCCATGCCCATAGCTTCCCACTTGCCAAGAGGTCTTCCAGATGCACCCCAAGTTGAAATAATTACCCTGCTAGTCTTGAGTGCTTACCAGTTAGCCCTTTTGTCTATCAAAGAGAAAGATGTTAAGCTACAACAAGAAAATATGGATTTGCCTTCGCAACCTCATATTTCTACTTCCCTACCTAGACCCCTTACCATTGTGGTCTCTAAATTGGAGGGTCCTTCTTCGGAAGTTGTTAGAAAGAAGAGGAAGACTGCAAAAAATAGCTCAAGTCCCTGTGTGGATAGAGGGAAGAAGAACCTTCCTGATTTCTTTAATAAGTTGTGCAAGAGCATAAAAGCCACTCCAAAATTCTCATGATGTTGCACATTCATAGTTGGAATATCTAGGGGTTAGAGATGCCAGATAAGAAGTATCTTGTTAGAAGACGGTGTAATAATTTGAAGGTTAAAGATTTTATATGTCTGCAAGAAATTAAGGTGGTTGGATTCCAAGCCTACGCCATCTTAAAGTTCCTTTGGGATAAGTCTATTGGGTTTCACTCAAACCATGAGAGAGGGAAAGGAGGTGTTGCAATCCTCATTCACCCTAAATGGGAAAGCCTTATTGAAAGTCATGGGCGCTCAACTTGCCATAGGATTACTTGAGTTACAGTTAAGCAAGGAGAGAATATCTTTGGTATTTTTAATGTATATGCTTCCAATAATTATAGAGAAAGGGCAAAACTATGGGAATAGTGTTGTATGCATCCACCAAAAATCCCTTGGGTAGTTGTTGTTGACTTTAATATGGTTGAACACAGAGAAAATAAAGCAGGAGGAAGGACCCATTCCTAGAATGGAAATGAAATGTATTTTTGGCATAAGTTCAAAAGAAAATTCAACCTTTTGGATCCTCTGGAACATATGCATGCTAAGTTTCCTAATATTTGGTTCACTTGGTGCAACAATCAGAGGGGAAAACAAAGAGTGTATTGTAGGTTGGATAGAGTCTATGGAGATGCTTCCTCAATTTTTTTCATTCCAAAGAGTAATCATTACCCACTTCAAGTCCTCCCAACCTCTCTTTCTAATCATTTGCCTATTTATACATATTGTAAGATTGGAACAATAGTAGTTCAGAAGCATATAGGAGGAAGGTGAACTCTTTCAAGCTCAACACTGTGCTCCTTGAAGATCCTGATAATATAGGGGTTATCAAGATCCTAATAATATAGGGGTTATCATTATGGTATCAAAAATTACTAGGCTTACTAATCCTTTGTTAGAGGCAACTGAACTTTGGAATTTGAAGGTAGAAACATAGAAGAACCGTTTGCAAGTTATTGGGGAAAAAGTGGCTATGGACATAAATAAAGAAGAATCCTTTTGGCAAAACAGGTTGAATAGTGTGGAAAAAGAGCTTCAAAATTATGGTACAAATGAAGATTTAGAAATCCAACTAATCAATACCAAACATAGGTTGAGTTGTATTCAGAGATATAAGATTCAAGGGTAGAAAGTTAGAGCCAAGATGAACTAGATTCATGAAGGAGATAAAGGGTCAAGGTACTTCTTTAATATAATTAAGGCCAAACTCAAAAGAGAATTGATTAGTGAAATTCAATTGGAGGGTAGGCTTTCTAGGGACCCAAAAGATATACAAAAAGCCTTTTATGGATTCTATAATGAACTCTTTACATTGAAAGTGTCTACAGATAGTAAACTAGTTATGGAGGATTGCCTTAAGTTTATCCCAAAAAAATTCTAATGTAGAATAGAACATCCTTAGGAAAGATATAGTGGTTGGGGAGATTGAATCTGCTATTGATTTCTTGCCCAATGGGAAGTCTCCTAGGTTAGATGGCTTTCAAGCCGAATTTTATAAGAAGAATAAAAGTTGGATTAGTTTTGAACTTTTGAATGTTTATTAAGAAGCCTTCAAGAGAGGTTCATTAGGGGATTCTATTAATAGAGGAGTGGTTAAGTTTCTTCCAAAAGTAGGGGATAACTCTCTTGTTAAGAACTAGAGGCCAATTATATTGTTAAACCTGTCCTATAAAATTTTAGCCAAGGTGCTTGCTAGAAGGATTGCTCCTCTATTGAACAAATTCATTTCCCAGACTCAAACAAGTTTTATTCAAGGTAGATACATCTTAGAGAATCTGATTGCTAGTTGGGAGGCTATGCACTAGGCTAGATCAAATGGATAGGAAGTGGCCATGATCTTGTTAGACTTTAAGAAAGCTTCTGACATAATAGAATGGGGGTTTTTCATTGGTATGCTTAAAGCATTTGGATTCCCAGAGGAGTATTGCAAATGGATTAGTATTTTATATAAGGATGCTAGTACTATCATTGATGTAAATGGAATACTATCTGAACCTATTATGTTGCAAAGGTCTATAACACAGGGCTACCTGGTTGCCCCTTTGTTGTTTGTTATTGTGGCTAATGTTCTATTTTACACTTTAAGGGAAGAATCTTTAGGTCCTCCTTTAAAAGGTATCACTCTGCCTAATAAAGAGGAATTGATTAATGCTCATTTTGCCAATGATACAACTCTATTCCTAGGTCTTTCATAAATGAATTGTGATAATGTCATTAAGAGAATTAATTTTTTCTATCAAGCTTCGGGGTCCAAAATTTCCCCTTCCAAATCCAATGTTCTAGGATGGTCTTGCACCCCACTAGACTGGTTAGAAAATAAAGGTTGGCAATGGTTTGGACCAAATCAAATTATTAGATATCTAGGTATTCCCTTCTGAGTAGACCCCAATCCCAAGGATATGTGGGATTGGGTTTATGGTAAAATCAATAAGAAACACATCAAATGGTAGACTCACTCTCTCTCTCCATCGTAGGAAGATACCAAGTGGTTCAAAAAGTCCTTTCTTCACACCACATATACTATTCTTTGGCTTGGTTGTTTCCTAATCCACATGTGAATATGATTGAAAGGATTCTCTAAGATTTTATGTGGTTAGATGGGAAGGGGAGCAAGAAAAGGAATTGTGTTAAATGAGATTGGTGTTGTCTAGTGATGAGGCTAGGTGGATTGGGATTGAAGGACCTTAAAACACATGGTGTGGCTCTTGCCTCAAAGTGGGTTTTAAAAGCTCTGTGGGGTAATGAGCTATGGAAAATTCTTATTAGAAGCAACATTATGAAGTCTGCTATAAGGAAAGGTAAGCAATGGAGGGATATTCTAGTTATTGACATTGTCCTTGGTGAGTTTAAAATGTAATTGTTTCGATTTAAGATATTTCAAACCTTCTAGAAGGCTTGGGTGCAGGTGAGGCAGTCCATTTAGAAAAGTGGGGCAACTCGAGGTCCTCCCTATTTTCTTGTTAAAGACAAAACTGTCTGGTGGGGGCTTTTCTGTAGTGGTAAACCATTGGCTCTTAACCAAAGCTACTCCACAAAAGCTTGGAATTTAAAGGGGATCTCGTTGATATAGGAAATCTTAGTGGATGGGCAGTTAGGGGAGTGGGGGGTGCTCAAAAACAAATTTTTCATTCTTGATTCACAAAAGAAGACATTTACATTAATTAGGAAAGCAATTAAGGCAGATCGCCCTTGTGATATTATTGATTCTAATGCATTTCTTAATAAGGCTAAATGGTCTGATTGTAGGTTTTTGGCCGAGACTACCACTAGAGGGTTGTATCTCTGTATGAAGAATGATTCTTCTCTTATAGCTAGGGTGTCCCAGTGTTGGGGGCAGATCAATTGCTTTTCTAACTAGTCTTTTTTTTTGAGTATTTTTGGAAAGGTAATGTTGAACCCAAGAAAATTTTCTTTAAGTGGTTGTTGTTGTTAAAAGGTTGGTTGTGAGTTAGGTGCTCTCTTCAATTGGTCTTTCCCCTATTTCATGTTGCTTGTGTAACGTAGTTGAGTCTTTTGAACTTTTTTTTTTAGTGTATTTATGCTCGTAAGATGTGGGCTATTTTTCTAGGTTCCCCTTGTCTTTGAAATTGTATGTAGAGTATAACTTGGAGTGAAATTTTTGTAGGCTATGTGGAAAAATTTGATTCTAAACTTAATAAGTTTTGGTTTTCTCCAACAACTGAGGTTTTATGGACTCTTTGGAAGGATGAGAATAGAGAAATCTTTCAAGATGAGAGAAGAAAGCTTACTGAGTTTAATTTTAAACTCACACATTTTAATATTGTGTCACAAGTCTCACTAGTGCTCCATATTACTAGGAGTGAGTTCGTGGTTCTAATACAAGAAGGTAGTCTATTGATAAACAAAGATCAAGTCCAAGCAGCAAATTATATAATAGAGTTTCAAAGCCTTCTCACTCCCACAAAAGTAGAAGAGTTAGACAATATGATCAATGGTATGCAGCTTAATAGTGGCTCAAGCCAGGGTAATATTTTGGCTGGAGGGATTGAAGAGACCTAGATAAAGGGTAATCAGTCCTTTGAAGAGGCTCTAGTGGTCCAGACTATGCAAGGAAGCCATTCTGATGGCTGGGAGTAGATATCTACTTCCTTTAATCTTCCTTTTTTATATGATGTAAATGGTTGTATAACCATGTGTCTTAGTTAAAATTATTTTTGATATAGTGGAGCTATCAACCTCCCCGATTTTGTAATTGTATATGTAATGGGGGTGTGAATAGTTATCGTTATTCTTAGACTCTACATTATACATGTAATTTTTGATAAACTATCTTAATAGAAAAAAAGAAAAGAAAAGAATATGTATGTTAAAATTAGAGATTAAGAATAAAAGTTGAAAGTGAAAATTTAAAAGTTGATGAGAAATTCAGGATACAAGAAAGCTACATGATTATGACTCAAACAATAAAGCTAGCATGGGTCAGAGACCAATTAATTAGAATAAACAATAGGAATAATTCTTTAAAGCCATTTGGTCGGATGGTTTAGCCAATCTTTAAAGCTGTTTCCAAGGCCTCATAGCACAAAATGGAGAGTTATTAGAAAGAGGTGGAAAATGACTTCTAAATGTTCAACCAATAATCTAGATTGAATTCAACCAATTTAGGAAGGTTGATTAGTGGATACTTGGAGTACTGATGTTTGAGCTCAAATTTTTTTTAGCCAAACCCACTATGGGGCCTGACTAAATTCATCAAAACTATATGATGTTTTAGAAAATCGAGATGCTCTAAGTGATTAAGTAGTAAAAGTGAAAGTGAACATAAACATAAATAGTAAAAGTGAAAGTGAACATAAACATTATTATGAATAAGTGATGTCACTCAAGATTTTAGCTTCAAAATAATGGTATTTTATCATAGCCATTTCATTTCAAAGATGCATGTGTCATCATTTGAGACCAAACGCATGAAGTTATACACATGGTGAAATGCAATGGAATAAGGAATTGAATGTATCAATGGAGTTGAAAGGTCCACCGTTGGAATTGTTACTTGAAACATATTTCATAATATATGTTATTATTTCCTCATAAATGTGGATGGAACTTTTTTTTCCTATGGGCCAAGTGCACATCTTTGTCCCTTAAATATAACCCACTCTTTAGCCAATGCCCATTTTTCTTGCTAGACATGATAACTGGATTGCATAAAGATGGGATGTGTTAGCTTCTGAATTAACAGTTTTTGAATAACCCAGTGATAAGAACACATACACCTAGGGGCAGCTAAATCACATGTTCACCTATCCAAGAACCAGGGCCAACTATAAGGCTATTTACATTCATTCTTCTCTTTGGGCTTTGCAAGACCTAGGTAGGTGGACCTCAAATTCTTTATATGGTACCAGTGTCAAAGCATATAATTGAATCAATAAAATAAATAAAATCCCTTGAATCTTTTATGTTTATGCAAATATTCATGGGCATGAAATAGCTAATAATAGGACACATGAATCTGATAAACCAAGTGAGGGAAACTTCTTTTCAACTCATAAACATAAACGGAAAAGATATTTGATTAATGATTTTGATATCAGCATTACCTAGGTATGCAACAACAAGAACATGTAATCTCCAAGTTGATAAGTTCCTTATCCATTGGGCATAAACTAAGTCAAAACATACACATGGATATCCAAAATATGCTTGTATACTCAAATATCTAATCTATCTATCTACCTTGCAAATAGACATCAATCTTCAAAAAAAAATCATACTTATCAGATCCTCCTATGATCCCTGCAATTCTATCAATGCATATCAAGAAAATTACTCAAGTCCTTGACCCAATAGTAAGATACACAACGACATACAACTTTAGAAAATAAGCTACAACTGGACAATATGCACTTTGGGCATATATCAACAGAAGACTACAAACCCATAAAAAAGGAGACAAATTCATAATGAAGCTTTCAATGAAACTCTGTATTCATTTTCTTAAAATCAATACATCATGGTATGCAAAAACTCAGTAGATACACAAAGGATGACTGTATAACTTAAATGCTTCAAAAGTGCTACAATATTGATGTTCATAATAGAGAAAGTACTAAAGAAATGTGGAATCACAATTATGGAAGAAATTTCAATCAAACTGGAACCAACGTAGTGGTCACACAGTAATGCAAAAATGTCCAAAACTAGAACTCCTACAATGAGAGGAGAAAAAGAATACATAGACAAGAAGAGGCTCAAATCAAAATTTGATACTGCCAAGTGTCTTGTTGAAACTCTTCATCTTGATGTTGTAGAAACGATCTCTTCCCTCATCTACTAGCAATCAAAGAAACTGATCAATGTTGTTGTAGAAATATTTTCTTAGAATAAATGAGAAAAGACCCCCTCTGAAAGAAATATCAGATAAGCACCCAGAATGTGCAGAGCTTCAATCTGATTTGATTTGTTCTCATCTGCCCCAGCTGTGAAAATCCTCAACTGCTTCCTACAAACAAAACTTTATCCTCTACATCTTCTTTTAAAACACTCATTTCATTCTTTATGGTTTCTCAATGCATCTATTCTTATCTCAATTTGATCATAATCTGATCTTATCCCCCTATAAAATAACAATTCTACATAAATACTAAGGATGCCCCGAAAACACAAAACTGCTTATATCTTTATCTATTTAAGACATATGCAAAATCTGACTACGAAAATGAAAACTTTGGCTTCTCCCGGTTCCGACAATATATAATAATGTATTTTTTTTATAGAAATAGTACCTCTCATGTTATTTTAAAAAATCAGGCCCTAGGCCATGCCGGAGCATTAAAATTGAAGAATTTTTAAAAATGTATATAGTTGAACTATATAATAACATCAATTTTAATTCAACTTTTCAAAATCCTGAATTTATAACATCAATTTTAATTCAATTTTTCAAACTGTGTGCATGCATATTGACTTCATTGTAATATCTCAGCATCATTAATCTCTTCACCTAATCTTAGGCCAATATCGTAACATTGTATCTCCATTTCATTTGCCTTCCGATCTTCCGAGATTGCCATGACATCTTACCTCCCCTCACTTCATTTTTATGATCTCCCGACTTGGCTGTAACATCGTAGAGTTTCTCTAGGCGTCATATCATAGGTTCTTTTCCTTAATGTCCCAATCTCATGATGCGGTCATGTTGTTGTAACTCTATCCTCTTCATGTTCCGATCTCATGACGACCCTTGCCCATATGCCTCCACGTGGCATCTTCCTCACTTAGGGCCCGTTTGGTGAGCAGAATACAAGCGGAATAGGCATATGTAAATTCCAAAAATTTTGAATTCCTCATTTGGATGCACCAAAATGGAATTAGAATACGAAGTAGAATAGGAATACGTATTCCAATTTTGGCCCGAAAATGGAGTTTTGCAATTCACCCAAATAGGTGTTATTGGAATACGTATTCCTATTCGACTTTTTTTATTGTAGAAAACATAAATTTTGGGGTCCACGAATTCCCATCAAATATTGGCTGAACCAAAGAGAATATGAATACATAGCCTCATTTTCTATTCCAGAATAAGTATTCCTATTTCCCTATTCCTATTGTGACAGCCAAACGGACCCTTAGTGTTTGGAAGGTCAAAAATTTGTTGACCTCACCCTCTGGCTGACCGGATGGGCCCCTCCACATGTTCCTGTGCTTACCTTCAAGCGTGCCTTTGAAGACTTGTTATCTGTGTGATTATGGATTTAAATAGAAAAAGGTGCGCCCACGTAATGAATGTTGGACAATACGATATCTGATGCCATCCGCAGCAACTCACGCATTCCTTTGTGAGGGTTTTACATGCCACGGTGTGAGTGGAAAGAGGAATGAGAAATGCGAGAAGGACTTTCTCCATCCTGTCACGCCACGACGAAAGATTGCAAAGACTACTCCCCATCTATTCCTGCCGCTCCATGCAAATCACTTTTTTTCTGATAGCACAATACCATTTTATAACCATCGAACTCCTACTATAGCTCCCATACAATAGTGATTAATATAACATTAAGGTCTTCACCATAAAAATTGTCGTGCCCCTACATCTTATAGCTGTAGTTTCATTTCCACGGAGCACACTTTAGGCTTGGGGGACCTCCTCTGCTTTGCCATGGGCTTCTTCTTCTGTCGTGAATGCTCACATGTCGTTTGACTACTCTAGCTTTGCCTTGAGTTGCTCCCTACTATCGTGGATTCACATACCATGGATGCAATGCAGCCTCCAACCTTCCTCAAACTCGCAGCTCTACTGATTGGTCAAGCACCAATAACTTAGTGACTTTTTAAGTCACGCTGCACACAATTTTGAACACTCTGCCTCATCTACAGACTTTACTTCGCTACCATTCAAAACTCCTTGCCATTCAGTTAGCACAAGTCGGAGATCATTCAAACATATTTCATCTGCAAAGTTCCTCTGTCTTAAAACTGTCAGGCATCCCCTGCATCCTGCCTATGCCTCTCGTGCTAGTTGAGATCCCTAACGCTGCAACTACTTGTGCAATCTCCTATGCCGTGGAGCTCTTCGAATCCTTTACGTCATGGTTGTGAGGCTCGGTCTTCTGCAGATGTTGTTAATTTGGGCATCACTATGTGATCAGAATGTTATGGAGTGCCAAAGCCGACAGGAGCATCCATTTCAACCCACACCTCCACAAAGCAACAATCAAACACTTTATATAACTTTGCAAATGTCACTTAAAACTTATCCATATTTGAAATAATTTGGATGCCATTCCATTTGAACCTTAGATCTGATGATGATAGCATCGAGGGGAGAAATCATGTATGGATGATTTTATATAACTTTGCAAATGTCATTTAAAACTTATCCATATTTGAAATAATTTGGATACCATTCCATTTGAACCTTAGATCTGATGATGATAGCATCGAGGGGAGAAATCATGTATGGATGATTTCTGCCTAAAAATGTGTCTTCACATAACAATGACTATCATTATAGCTGATAGGAAACTAGAATGGTGTTAGCCTTACATTGCATTCTCATCACTATAATCACATCCGATCCTCGAAATGCCATATAAATCTAGTGAGATCAGTCAAGCCCCAGAATGGGTTTGGCTAAAATAAATTTCAAACTGAAACAACTGATATCTCAAACTAATCAAATGAACATCTGACACTAACTGGAATCAAATTCGAGCATTGAATCATCATTTAAAACCGAGTTTACCCTGTTATTTGTAAACCGTGATTCAATGACAGGAAGGCCTACTGGTTGGCTTTAAAAACTTATCAAAATAGATAACTAGGCTTTGAAAGCTGACATGTTGATTACCTTGTCTATCTCGTGTCATGACGACATCTAGGTCAAAAGATATTGACCATCAAAGATGCATTCATGAAACTATTTACAAACAAATTTGTCAGAAAACCATAAAATGCGTTCAGTTCTAGCTTCAAAAATAGGTCAAACGAATACTTGGAGGCTTGAAAATTGGGGCATTAATATTGTCATGAGGGGAATATAATTATGTGATTTGGGCTTATGATGAATAATAGGGCACATTTGGCAAGCGTGCAAAGTGGGGTACTCAGATTTACAGAACTAGAAACATCACTAGACCTGTGGTTTTCGCAAATGGAATGGACTTGGGAAAGTGTGCAAATGGATTGGTCAAGAGTCAAAAATTGGCACACTTGAAGAATTTTTAGAGTAGAACACAATGGTATAGATCATTTGATCTCATCTATCACAGATTCAAAGTTATGACATCCTGAATAGAGGTACTGATCAATCTTTCTTTCTTGACACCAATAAAATTTCACAAATTACATTTGGAATCACGTTTGAAAACTGATCAAATGGATTCGTCATAGGCTCAAGTCTGAAACATGTCATCTCTTTGACCTCTAGAATGCAATACTAAAGGAATTTTCTCATTTTGGTCAATTGAATCAAAGTTATAACCGGTCAAATAGGGCCTCCCAAAATTCTGAGAAATATGCATCAACATGACAACAATAAATAGCCAACTTTGAGGGATTCAAAACCTAGTCAAAAAAAATTGAAATAACTTGAAAATTGATACATAGGTTCCCTGATATGCATACTAAATACTTCCAAAGCGGTGAGTCATGAAACAAAACTAGATAGAAGATATTCAAATGCAAACTAAGCTTCCTGTTGTTGTTTGACACTAGAGCAAAAATGCAGAACTGGACATTGCTCAAAACAAAACTTTATAGAATGACTCAGAATGACAATTTATCATCATAGGACACATGGATAAGCTGAATGAAAGGTGCTAGAAACATAAAACACCTCATAGGCCTCAAAAGGATTGTCAAATTGACTCAAAAGTTAAAATGGTACTCAAAATAGGAATGCAATTTTGAGTCCCATCAGAATGTTTCATGTTGTACACAAGTAAAAATAAAAATTTAATACAATAAAATCCCATTGCTAGTCCTAATCCAACAAGAACAAACTCAAAGTCATATGCATGAGTTAGGGAGCTCTATGTTGACTTTTTTTATGGTGCATGAAGAGACAAGACAAAAGATGAATGTGAGTAAATTGATTCACATGTTCAATCAAATGTATGCATCAATGGTGCATATTAATATAAGAAATAAGCATCATTTTTATTTCCATGAAGGACAAGAAGCACCACTCAAAGCTAAGTATGGATAAATCCTATCGAAAAGTCACATTTCAATATGTGAACACTCTCATCCGTTCAAAATAAGATATGAAATGCACAAATTAAAGGGTGAATACAAATGGGAGCCCATTCTAGGTGAAAACAAACAACTGGTTTTTTTATCAACATCCTTTATTAAATTTTCTAGATATACAATTAGATTTCATAGAATTTATATGCTAATGTGAGGAGAATTGATGTGGAATTTACAATGAATGTGCTAGCATTTGAAATGTACAAGCCAAAGATGAATATAGTCGAATTGTTTTGTCAATCTAGTGAGATTTATGTTAGCCATGACATTAGCAGGTGTTCATTGCAAAGTGCAGGAGCTTGATTGCTTTCAAAAGCTACCATTATTGAATTTGTGCCCCAAGATTCCATAATTGTTCATAAAAATATGGGAAACCAAATACATTGCAAATTCCAACAAACATTGTGAGGAGGCATTACACAATCTCTCGAAATGGTGTGACAAGGCCAGGGTTATGTTATGGCAGAGGCATTGAAGAGGAATACACAAGTAACGATATATTAAAATGAGTATAAGTCAATCATGTTGCCACCTAAAAACTCATAGGAGCATGATTAGTATTCATACTATAAGCATCAAAAATATCATATTGTAGTGCCCACATTCATAATTGCTAGAGTGTTTGATTTGGGTGTAAATAATATTCGTGGTTAAATCCCACATTGATGGTGGGAAGGATTTTTTTACCATTTTTATATGGAAATGCACACACTATAAGTATATGAAAGTGTTGAACTCTTAAGACAAGGTGAAGGAAGTGAGGAGGATCCAACAGACCTAGTTTGACGCAACCATAAAATTAATTTTGACACCCCAACTAGCAGTGATGTGGGGCCAAGTGGTCAAATTAAAAAATGCCACATGGAATGTTGGGCCAAGTTGTCAAATCAAAAAATGACACATTGGCATGTGTTTGGAGGCATGATGAGTTGGATGAAATGACACGTGACAGCCCTTCCCAATGTTGTTGATGATGTGGCATGGCATGTGTTTGGAGGCATGATGAGTTGGATGAAATGACACTTGGAATTCTTTCATAATGTTGTTGATGATGTGGCATAACTGAGATCTCATCACAATAAGCCACTGCATGGCAGAGTGGAGGCCAAAATGGAGCTAGAATCTACCTCACCAAAATGGAGCAATGAGATCTTGACATGTGGCAGGAATCTACCTCTCGCAATGTCACCATGGGAGGATGCTTGAGGGTTAAGTATTGCGACAAGGTGACCCAATCAGCCCTTCACAATGGGCAACACCAATGTTATGAAGGGCAAACACCTAGAATATATATTTTAAAGCTATGAAAAACATTGAAAGCCAGATGGTCTTCATGGCTGCATAGCCACTACCTTCACAATGTCATTAATGATGTGGCATAAATGAGATCTCATAACAACAGGCCACCATGCGGCAAAGCAGAGTAGGCCAAATTGAAGCAATGAGATCTTGACACATGGCAGGAAATCTATGACTATCCCAATCACCATGGGAAGATGCTTGATTGTTTAGCATTGTGACTAGGTGACCCAATTAGAGGTCGCTACGTGGCAACAAATTCAATAGTAGTGATGTGGTGGAATGAAGAGAAAATCAAGTAGTGCCACATGTTGCTGACCTTGCAAGTGCCCAGCTAGAGGAGTGATAGGATAGTTGATTGGCGGTTATTGTGTTAGGAGCAATGAATAGTATGCTAACACATGTCACATGTAGTCAACTAAGGTTTGACCAAAGGTTTGGAGGGAAGGCAAGATAAATGGTTAAAAATGAAATAATAAAATAGTTCCTCCAAATACTCATATTTGAAAGTTGGAGCAATGACATGATAGTTGATTGGGGGTGACTATGTTAAGAGCAATGAATAGTATGCTAACACATGTCACATGTAGTCAACTAAGGTTTGACCAATGGTTTGGAGGGAAGGCAAGATAAATGGTTAAAAATGAAATAATGAAATAGTTCCTCCAAATACTCATATTTGAAGTTTCTCTTTAGATTATGAATCAACTCTATTGTCTCTTTGATTAACATTTTTTCCGCTTCTTCCATTATTGATAGACTTTCCTTGGTCTTTGCCTCTATAACTTGTAGTTGTGTTTTGAAAGCATTCTCCAATGGATTATCATTATACCTTACCATCCTTGATTTATGCACATTCAAAGAACCAATCAGTTCATTCTATATGAATTTTTACTTAAGACTTTATAATCTTCTATGGACACAATTACAATTAAAAATTTCTTTGAGAAACCTCTGAGAACTTTCTCAATAACTCTCTTATTTGAGAGGCCATCTCCAAATTCTCAATTGATTGAAAATGTTCATGTCTTGTGTTATCAAACTATCCATGATCTCGTAATCTTTCATTTTTAGATTCTCAAAATCTCTCCTCAAGTTTTTCAAGTTTTTAAACCACTCTATATACTACCCTAGATGCATGCACTTAGACATACTTTATTGTCATTAAAATAAAACCAACTAAAATATTCAAGAAAGCTTGTTTTTTTCATGATGCATCAATGCAATGTAACTTGTCTATAATTTTTTGCAACTACCTTGGTGAAGATATCTACTAGTCAGTCTTGAGTGTTGATATGTTTTAATTAAACTTCATTCTTCTGTACCAAATCATGAATAAAATAATATTTAAAATCAAAATATCTTTTCCTAATTTGGCCAATTATGAACTTTCTTATTGATGGAGTATTTGAATTTGAAGCAAAGATGAGATGAGACATTTATATTGCTTCCATGAAGTTGGTGTTGGCACTTGAGTTGGGCTCCAAGGAAGATGTCTTGTGGGTTTTTAAGCATTCATAAAGCTAAAATGGTTGGGGGTCTCATCCCCATTGACAAGGTAGTAGAATGGAGAAGATGATTTAGAGCCAGTAATGGAGACTGGTGTGGTGGAAGAATGATGGAAAGCTTACCAACCTTTTTTGGTTTGGAGGGCCAATTCAAACATGAAGTGTCGATGAAATGAGACTAAAGAAGGGTGGAAATTGTTGAAGAACCATAATTGAAACCATGGAAGAGGAGAATATGAAGAATGTAAAGGAGAATTGGCAAGAGATGGGTACTAAGAACAAGGATAAACTAGTGGTTGCACTCTCAAAGGAGAAGTAGATCAAGAGCCCTCTAGTTTGGACAAAGATTGAGTAAGCCAAGGGTTCTTAATCAAGATCTCATGTCCTAATATTGGCTAGACATTCATTTTGTTAGTGTCTTGGTGATTACCCTATTTTGATAATATGAGGATTTACAATCAATTTAGCTGCCCTATTTTGGTAGAATAGGTCTATAATATTAATGGAGATTGGTTATTCTGTGTAAGGTCAATAGAAATCATATTATAGTATGTACAATTATTTTTTTCCCTATTTTGGTTATGGAGGGCAATCAATCCTAATATTGTATGGGCTATTACTACATCAATGTGGGTAGAGTTTTAATACTTGTACATGGTATTAATTACTACTAATAGAATCTTAGTGGTTAAAGAATGAATTAAATCTCAATACTCTACACAATGAAAAACCTTCATTTTGTACTTTTTAATATATTACTTTAATACAGTTAAATATTATCATAACAAAAATATATATATTTATTCATCAATAACTAATTTCATTATATTTTTCAAATACTTGAAAAATATTATATTTTTCATAATTTCTTTTAATTTTTTAATAAAAACTGAAAAAATTATAAATAATATAATTTCATATATGAGCTATTTCAATATGCCATTTGAATGCTTGACCAATTTCTTCGAAGCTGGCAATAAAAGACTCACTCTCAACTTACACAAAATTAACTTTAATCTTCAACTTAATAAACAATCGCGATTCGGACAAATCTGAATTGATAGGCTATTTGTAAATTCGTTCACTGAGTGCCAACTTTTGGAAAGTTTAATCTATGAATAGGATTTCTTTTTATAGTAATGCTGCATGGTGAAGAAAACATGACCAAATATTAATGAACAATTTCATTCTTGATTTGATGTACAGAATAAAATGAATAATAGAAAGGGAAGAGCAGCTTCGATTTATCTTGAGGAAACGGAAAAAAGTAAAAATAAACAGGAACAATGCCTGATCTTTATGGCTGTCCAGAATGCTCAAGTGTCTCCAAAGTTTCTTGCTTAGGTAATGGCCATTGGAGATGGCCAGCTTTGCAAAAGAATCTGAACTTCTGAAAAGCTTGTATACCCTTCATTGAGACATCATAATTGTTCAATGCTGCTCTCATTCGCCGCCAAGTGCTTAGCTCATTCATTGAGACGTCATAATTGTCTATGTTTTTCTCTATATAGCTGTCCATGTATTTCTCTATATAGCTGTCTATTATTTCTCGTAATGTAGGTCCACCCGATCCAGATTCAGATTTGTTGGTCGTCAGAATGCCAATTGTATTCCATCGCTACAAAGGAAAGGAAATATGTAATTATAGGTATTTAAATTATAATCTTTGTAAGGATGTATTTATTTGGGTCTAAATTTACATACTTTTATGAGAAGGTTCGTATTGCCCTGCCATTCCCAACAAATAGAAATCCAAACGATCAACTCGACATCCCATCTAACCAAAGATTGGACTTCCCGCCTCATGAAGCAGATACACCAGACCCACCTATGATAGTAAAGCAGACATTTCCATTGTCGAGGTAGTTTCCGATATCCAGTAACCATTCTCTGAAAATAACAAAATGCATCTTGTTCTTGTGAGGTATACCTCACGAACAACATCTCCGTTATTGGAATCCGTTGACTAGAAACTGGATAACCTGCTTAAAGATGTGTTTAGTGTTTAAAACCGGTTATTTATTTGTGAATACAACAGATCAATATGTCTATTATAAATTTAATAATATCCTATGAACTTTATTTCACTTGCTTCGCCATAGTAACATTTATAAATGAGAAATCAGATAAAGCTTAAATGAAAAATCAAATTCGCTAATTTGTTCTTCGTAGGATCTTCTGTGGCTTCCGTTAAATTCTGTTAAATAAGGATCTCTGTTCACAACTCGAGAAGCGCCATTAACATCAAATTTTTGATAGTTACCTGCTACATTTGGCGGAGTGGGGCGGACGTCTATCCTTACACTGTCGCTTGTGTTTGTTTCCCCTTGAGGAACTGCTTGTGGATCTAAAAATAACAAAATTTGCCCATTTCTTAAATAGCGTCTAGTGACTCTACAGAGAAAATGTAGATGTGAAATATGTTTATTTTTCCTACCAAGTTGCTATTTAAAGGAATACATAAAACTAATCATAACTGCATTCAGTGTTGTTACCTGGTAGCAAATTTTCCGGGTTGAACATCTCATTAACATTGTATCCTATATCTGTAATTTCATTTCTTCTTTCAAACGGAGAGAAAAGAGCATCATAATCGCTATCTATTTGAGGAGCAAAATCATCATCTGGTTCTTTGACTTGTTCAGTAAGCACACCGATCTGCACTTCCAAAAACCTTCTGAATTCCTCTTGACTGGGATCAGGGAGGTCGAGTGACAGTTGAATTATCTTTTGCAGGTACTTCTCTGCTAATTCCTCATCATGCGCTCCGTGCCTTTTTTCGATCGCTTGGTTGATCATGGCTTTGTCCATGCCTACTATAACACTGATTTCGCATACGGCCAAGACAAGGTTTATTGCTGATAAAACCTGTATCACATTTAAAATTTGAAACAATTAAACCCTGACTAGTACTAAAGTTTCGGACGGAATAAATTCCCTTTGCATTTACCTGCAAAATAACAGATTCTTGACAGCGGTCAAGATCATCTAGAAACACGATGATTCTGATATCATCTTTTTCACCAGATGTACACGTAGAAGCAGGTTGTCGATTTGACATGGTCCCTCGAAAGAATTGAGGCCACGAGTACAAAATCAGGCAACAGCTAGTAATCAAGTGCCACATGGAGCTCGCAGCAGTGCATAGGGAAAATGGCTTTCTACGAATTTCTCCTTTGAGAAAATTAATGTCAGAGATCACTCTTTCCTGATACCCCAACTTGTCCGTGTGGTCAGGGAATTTCATGGAATTCATCAATTGACTACTTACTGGATTTAGAGTGGCCATCACTGATTTCCCCACCGACCAGGCCATGATGGCTACAGTCGCCGGTAATGATGCATATTTTAGCTTCACAACTTCCTTGAAATTGAATGTATCCGGTACCAGCCATAAAATCAAGGCAAATGTTCCAGTCAAGAAGATTGTGAGGACGCATGGAAAGACAACATTAATCAATATAGTTTGCTTCTGGCTTCTCCACGTGTTTCTCCAGCACGTGCTCAGCCACTGAGCTTCTGTCATTATTTCTTCCATTTCTTTAGTGATTTCGACTGCCAAACCAGCCAAAGCTTCTGACTCATTCCGATACTTCCATGCATTATACTGCACAGTTATGATAGCGGGCACTGTCGTAATGTCTTCAGAAAAATATCTTCGCTGTTCTCGAGTGAACTGAGGATAATTATTAGAAACGAGGAGGAAAATAAGAACTCGGCTTTAGTGGACTGAACGACAATATTAAAGAATACCTCTTCATCTGGACTAAAGATACTTACCATGCAACTACGGTCCATGGCAGCTAGTGATTTAAAAATGGAGCAAAAAGGGCCAGAAGGTCTATAGTATGTCAGAAATCTAACCAGAAGGTCTTCATCCTAGCAAAAACAAAGGAAATTCATTATATTGGATAGTTAAGCTGAAATACTTCTTACATTGTGAAGTTTTAAAACTTTACCTTTCCCAAACGTGGATTTTTCCTCTTTCTGCACAATATCATATTTTTGAATCTTAATGGGATAGTGTTGATCCACCCTAGGAAGTATTCGATCACATTTTCTCCATGTATTGAGGCTTTTACCCATCTCCCAATTTCCTCGTACTTTCTTTGGCCTTTCTCTGATAACATCAAATCTTGGGCTCCCTGAATTTCTGAACTTGTAAAAGTTGGCAATAGTGCAAATTGAGCTGCTGTCTTCAGTAAAATGATCTCGGTCTAATTTCGACAAAAGAAAACTCAGATTCACGAAATCCATATAGCTAAGTATTAGCATATTACATGATAAACACAAAATGAAACATTTAACCTGTGCCATTACGCTGGACTTTCCCTTTCCCCAACTATCACATATACCAATGGCAATGGGAGGCTGTACATAAGGATTCAACAGTAATGCGGCAAGACCATAAGCAAAATCAGCTCTTCCTGTAAGATTGAATATATGTTTTAGCTTTCGGGAATTTAAAATCAACAACTATACGACACTTGTCGAGAAGGGAAGATACTACTGTTTTACCAAGATAGTCGTTGCCAGATGGTTGGTCATTCGCCTGCATTGGGCTCCTCCAAATTTCTTCTTGAACTGCAAACCACATCACAATTTTCAAACAATAAGAAATTTCTTTGTTTAAATTATTAATTGGAAAAAAAATGCATGCAAGATGTCTAAATGACCTAAAAAAGCATTGCGGCGCCCTTCCATTGTTAATTTAGTAAACCACTCATAATCGTCAAGGTCATGAATATTGTCGCCTTCTCTAAGCAGTTGTTTTTTCCTTTCAGTAAGTCCATGACAAGCAGCCGTTTACAATAAATTGATGCCTTTATCAATATTGATCAACTCGTCCATTTTGCCTTTCAGAAACGATTTCAGAGGACAACCGTTTAGGACATTGTCAGCAATACCTATGCCTTCAGCCGACATCCGCAAGAAAAGCAGCTCTCTATCCTCGGATCCGCATTTCTTGAGAAGTAATTCAACCAGGGCAATTCCATCTTCTCCAGTTTTGGTCTTGACGGCGTAATGCAGGGCCGTTCTACCTTGCCAGTCACGTTCAAGAAGCGGCTCCGCTCCCCAGTGCAAGAGAAATTTAATGGTATCCACGTGTCCCCCTTCTCCGGCTTTATGGAGGGCTGTCTGTCCCTTGTAATCTGCCACCTTCACATATTTTTTTGGATGTGCAGATCGGCGGAGCAAGACATCCGATTGAAACACTTTACCCTGAGATGCAGCTAAGTGTAATGGGGTTAACCCTTTGTGATCTACCATATCATCAAGTGTGATGCCTTTTTCTTCCATCATACTTAGTATGACATGAATTGTATCTGATATATCGGATTTTCCTTCAGCTGCATCATAAAGACAGTTTCGACCTTCTCTATCTGTTATATCTATCAAATCTTCAAGATCTGCAAACACCTTATCCTGGACAGATGAATATCCCTTGAACGCTATTACATGCGCCAGAGCCATCTTTCCCTTGCGATCGCACATGGATAAAAGCCTCTTCCTATCTTGGCATTTCATTAATAGATCGATTGTATCTGCCGTCCCAAAATCATCTTCACACATAGCAGCATAATGCAAAGCTGTTTTCCCCTCCTCATCCACGTCCACTGGACTTACTCCTTTCTCCAACAGCTTTCTCACAAAATCTGCCTTCCCTTCCAATGCAAACTGACGCAAAAGCTTGGCATTGTCCACGTTATCAGAACACTTTTCAGGAGGTTCATCTAAAATTGGCAAAACCTTGGTTAGTAGTTTGATGTTCTTTTGGTCCAATGGGGTTTTCCCATTCTTGTCTTTGCAACTTTGAATCATATGAATTATCTCTTGATCAGATGTATTCCTCCCTATGAGCACGTCAATAATTCATCCTTGTTTTCCTCGACTGCATAGTGCAGGGGAAGTCGATCACAATTGTCTTTCGCATCTGCTTTTGCCTCGTAATCAAGAAGTAAAACGCCCATTTGCCGTTGCCCTTGAGAAGATGCGAGATGAAGAACGCTCTTCCCTCCTCCATCCCGTGCATTGACCAACCGTTCTTTATCACACCTGGCTAGCAGAATGTTTAGCACCTTGTCTATTTTACTCTCCTCCTTAATACGGACGAAGGCAACATGTAAAGCTGTCTGATTCTCTTGATTTTGGCTCAAAGCATCAGCGCCACAGTTTAACATCTTGTTGATGATAACAACATTCCCGTCGCCCGCAGCCAAGTGTAGAACATTATCAAGAATATTGAAGTTTCTATCGCAAGGGACCGTCGACGTTAATTCTTCAAGCATTATATGTTCCCCATGTTTCTCCTTAAATAAAAGGCTATAACTGGAAATGGATTTATGCGTATACTGAAGAATGGAAGTAGCAAGGATGAAATTCCAGTGGCTCTTAGTCACTTTAGCTTGGGAACTCTTCTCTTTCGACTTATGTATCAGAGCTTCAAAACTTAAAGCTGTATATATCCTCAAAATCTCGGTAGAAAACTGATCCCACATAACATTCCATTGGGCATCTACCGAGTCTGTATGAGATTCAAAAACCCGAATCCAGTATTTACCTACGGACTGATATGCCACTGCTAAATGATTATGAAAGTTGGGGCCCAAGAGTTCCTTATGAGATTCCGTCAGTTTGTCCCAACAGGATGTCCTCCAAAGGTCAGATAGCACATCTTTAATTGTACGTAGCGTAAGCTTTGCCTTGCGTGCCTTCACGCTGATAGAGGTCTCCCCAAGCTTTCTGGCTAAATCATTTATCAAATTGTTCAGTTGTTTCATCTCTTTGACGGCTTTTGCATTGTTGAGTGCTATCATCCCATCTCCCACATCTCTTAGGTCCATAGTTTCTGTTTTATCCCACGAGTTGAGAAGCCAATATAAAACTTCATAATTCCAATCTTCGCAACATAGAAGCAATGCAACTTGCTTTCCTTCTTCGGTAAGATTGACACACTCGTAGTGTTCCCTTCTTGAATCACCTGATTCCCTTCTTGAATCATCTGAAAATTATAGTCCGGACCACTTATCCATCCATCAAGAAGACGCGCTCTTTCTTTACCCTTCAGAAGACCTTGCTTTTTAATGTTCTCGATATTCTCTGTTACTTCTTGAAATGTTGCTAAACGCCATCCTTGAGGAGTTGTGTAGCTCCTATCAACCTTCTCGAAAAGCATACTTGTGTGCATGGAACTCATTTCTGTAATCTGGTGGCCACCTTTCCTTTCTGCAACAAAGAATCTTTCTTAAGCATAACAAGAGCCGAAATTGAAGTTCGTGTCTCTTAGAATCTAAGCTATCTTTCTTGACTTCCAGAGATTGGGAGGTTGGAATGAGAATCTATAATTGATGACATTTTTCAGATAAAAATATTTTATATACAGAATTATTCAAGAGATTGGTCTGTCCGACTCTATCCAAAGTTTTAAATTCGATTCTGAATCCTACGCAATCACTCGAGAATAGATCAATTTCGAATTATATATCATTCAAAAATTAACTTTGTAGTTATCTAATTTAATTTTCAAAATATAATTAAGAGTATGATTAAGAAGTGGTAGAAAATAAAAATATTTATGATATTTTGTTGAAGGAGGCAGATGAAAGGATATCACATTATGTCTAATGTCTATTTATTTATTACTAAAAGCTCTTGACAAGCTGGAGTACTACATGCCTTTTAGCAGAGTTCAGAGTTTAAACAAATTAAAATAAAGATTCCACAATATTATTAGAGTACTATTTAATAGAGTATACAATAACTATAATATCTTATAGATCACAATATCTTGAGTTACATAAAATTATTAATCTTAGTTGTTCAAGTTAAACAATATATAATTTTTTAAACTATTTTATGTTTTTATATTGTACAATTCAATAAAATATGGAGTCTTGATCCTTATATTTGGCTTCTCTGTAGTTAAAGAGTATTGTAGATCTAATAATTAGTTTAAAGAGTTTTTAATTCAAACTTGATCTTGAATGCAATGAAAATTAGTGTATTGACGAATACATTGTTAATAAAATATTTCACAGTATTGCGGTAGTACAATTCCTTGTACCAATCTAGATCATCAACTATTCAAGTGGAGTAGTACTAGGATGGGTGGCCTCTCGGAAGTCCCTGATGCTAAGTGTTGCATTTACTAGCATAAATATAAGATGATGAATGTGATTTATAATAATATGAATAAATTTTATATAAGATTATAATTTTAGAAAAAAGAAATGATATATTTTTTTAAAAATGTGTCAGAAGGGAGTCACTAATCTTTTTGTTTCCATGAGTTTTCTTTTGTATTCACTAAGAGAAAAACTTGATGGGGGAGAAAGAATAGTAGGATTACATTTTAAAATAAATTTGATTTTATGTTTCTTTAAATTATAATATAAAAAATATAAGAAATATTTAGTCTTTAAAAATCGAAGAAAATAATTTTAAAAGCTAAAATGTATCACTTCTTAAAAGAATAGATTCAACTATTTTTTTAATTACTTTTAAACTAATAAAATAATTTCTTAAGAAATCTATAAACATAAAAAATTTGACAAATTGTTTGAATTTAAGAAAAATAATCTAATTTTATGTTATAGTTTCTTTAAAATATAAGAAAATACAACATAATAAAAATATTACTTTTTTTTAATTTACTTAAATATAGATAATCTATCTTATTTATTTATTTAAATATGGTTTTTTTTTATATCATCATTTTAATTATAATAGAATTCAACATTTTGATTCCTTTCAAACAATAATTAGATTTCTCAAATACAAATTAATCTAATCAATATATTTGAAGTTAGAACTCTTTCAATCTTTCTAATTTAGCAAAAAATATTAAATTTGATATTCTTATTATAAAATTTCAATTAGTAAATATAATAATAATAATAATTTACAAAGGATTGTTTAAATCCCACTAATTAAGTATGAAACAAATATTCTCTCTTCCAGAGGTATTATAAATTTTAAACATTTTTTGATAGGTGTAAGTCAGTCATTTGAGATTCTCTAATTGTGTGCATAGAGATTAGTTGGAGAAGAAAACCTTAAGTTCTATGTAATTTATGCGATATGATAAAAACTTTGTAGACAAGAAGCAAAGACACATAATTTAAGAAAGCAATAAATCAATGAATGGGGAAGAGAATATCATTTTGGACAACAAGAAAACATTTTAATTCCTTCTAGATAACAATTAACTTAAAAAAAATAGAAAATGTTAGCGTAAAAACCACCACTTGCTGAGTAAAAATTGGAAGAGCACCAAAAATAAGCAGAAACTCTTCACCCAACTTTCACTCTCCTCCCTCAAATTTCTCTGCAATGCTTCTACTCTAGGTAGCATTGATTTTTATAGAAAAATTTCCAAAAACCCCTGCTATCTTATCAAAAGATATGTTCCAGAAAACTTTTTTGATGTAAATTAAAAATGCATCCTTATCTCATAAAATGAATGTGGCAGTTTGTCTCTCCACAAATTTTCTTTATTTTTTATTTTCAGAAAAGTACTTGAACCCCAGGAAATTCTAATTCAACCAATCAGAAACTAAGAATTTGTATTTAATGATTAATTTTTAAATACAACTTTTTTTAATTCTAGAAGATGACATGAAGTTAGGAAAAAATTAATTGAATTTTGGGTCCACTAAAAAGATTAGTTCCTTGCCTTATAAAGTAGGGAGTAATAAAGCAATAATGGATCTTTGAAAGAAAAATCTAATATATGTCCTAAATGAGAGATTCTTTAAATAGTAAAGATGTAATTACAAGCATAAGATTGTATGCAAGATGCTAATCCTATCTAACACAACCAATGCATGCAAGAGAAAACATCAAATTATAAGAGAATGAAATAATAAAGGAATAATGGATCTTTGAGAAAAAATCCAATATATTCCCTAAATGAGAGATTCTTTATAGTAGAGATGTACCTACAAGCATAAGATTGTATGCAAAATGCTAATCCCTATCCAATACAATGAATGCATTCAAGAGAAAACATCAAATTATAAGAGAATGTTAGTTCATAGAGGATATTGGAAAAAAGAAGAGAAGAAGAATGACATTATACCTCCCTAAGTGGTTTTGATTTATATTAGACATGTGATTTCAAGAAAACATAAGATTGCACTTTAGATGTTAGTCTGCAAGTAATCACAATAAATGGATGCAAGAAAACATGTCATCATATAAAAGGAAAACAAGTCATATGGAGAAAATAAATCCTATGCTATAGATAGAAAATAGGAAATAGAGCCCTTGCCCCTAGGTGAAAAGACAAGAAAAATGACTACTGTGTTAGTCACAAAGTAGACCAATGTGCCCCTACAAGATAGGCTAACAATGTCACATAGCTAGGAGCAACATAATAGGAATGTGGATGTATCAAGTAAAATGATCATGAAAAAAGATACTATTCAACATTGTGAATCATAAAAAATATAACATAAGAAATGAATTGAAAAAAAGTTTGCAGTATAGAAGAAGAGAAGCACTCAATATGCATGCACTCATCAAATAAAGGTGTTGGATGCACAAATTCAATAATAGAGAATGTTGGTGTAGAAAGCATGATTCATGGATCCTGCCTTTACCTTGCGTCAGAACTAGATGTAATTTTTTTTTTGAATTTTCAAAATGCAAATGTATGAAATGCAATCTATATGAAAACAATACAAAAGGAAATCTAAATAGCATTAAAGAAAACAGTAGCATACAAAATACATACATAAAACACCTAATGTAAAGAAGAAAACAAGAGAGATCAAAAGATGTAACTCCAAAATCCATAAGAAGGGGGAAAGAAGTTGGGTTCACCAAAGTGTTTAATGGTGAAGCCGATGCAAAATAAGAGAGAAAGATTTTAACTCCAAGAGAAGTGGGTAAGACATCGGGTTCACCATAATTTTAGTGGTAAAATAAAAGTTCTCTAATGGGATGTAGGCCTCCTCATTACTCACTAAGCCATTCAAATATGTCTGTGAGGGAAAGAGGGAATCTCCTAATATGACCCCTTTTTAAATCTAAATTAGATCAACAAGACCCAAAAGAGAAAGGGTGTCAATTCTAAATTTAAATTGTACTTAGAAGGAATACAATATTAGGAAATAAACTCTTAAACCCATGTGTGATAATATGTATAAAAAACTAAACTAAATGATTAAAGAATGTAGATCCAGATGTTAAACTAATACATGCAACCCAATTAAGATTTAGATTTAAATCAAGAGTATGAAAGGAAATGAAATATGAAAGACTCACCTTAAAATACACAATGGAGGATCTATTTAAGTTCTAAACATAGTAGACAAGTCTCTAATCTGTAAGTTCATATCTTATACATGCGTTTCATTTGTTTCTTGATCAGTTTAGTTGTTTAGTTGTCTCAATGCTTTAATGTACATGTTGTGAATAAATCTATAATAACTTGTCAAAAATATCTATTTTGATTCACCCCATCCCTTCTTAGAATAGCCACTACTTCCAATAGTTCAATACAATCTCTCGAATGTCTTACTAAAACACAAAATAAATATGCTTTATAAAATGGTCAGAATCTACTATACTCCACTCTACAACACATTCTTGTCTGGTGTTGCTCATTCACAGACATGCAACAAAATACCACTCCTTCCTCAAACAAACTTACCAAACCTGCCCTATATCAAACCTTTCCCACACAGGGAAAATTATCCCCTAAAATCTCCCCTATCAAACTTAGCCCCAATAATAAATGCTACGCATGTATACTTCTAGAAACAAAGTCAGAAAAAGAAAATTGTAGCCCCCACTCCCTGGAGTCTCCAAATGGTTATGTAACCTCTAAAAGGCAACTGAAATGGATTATTAAAAGCCTCCCTCCTCTTACTAAACACGACTTATTTATTTTCTTAAATTTAAACTCTTCTTAATTTGAATTTATAATTTTGACTACCTCTAAAGTGGATGCTTTCCATAATAATACACAATTTTTGCTAGTTTTGTGTCAACTATAAATTATGCCTACATCTAAAAGCTAATGTTCGAATATTATAATCTAGACTGAATTCTTTATTTTTTTGAAAAATGTAAAATGTTCAAATAATAGACAAATGCAGAACAAAATCTACAATCAGTTTTAGAATTATCATATTTTAAAAAAAAATCTAAATATAAAATGGATGTTCTACTTTTAAATCTACTAAAGTCTTTCTTAGTCAAACAAATTGACTTGTTACTACATTTGTTACACTATGTACTCAACCTCAACAATTATAGGTTACTTCATAGAAATTCACAAAATTGCTCTTCAAAAATTTGAACAAATATTCCAATATATTATTAGAATATTCAATAAACTGAAACTCATTTGTTGCAATGCACAAAATATAGAAACCATGATAAACACCACCTCTAAACTATAATAGTAATTAAGAAATAAAATCTAATATTAAAGATTAAAATAACTAGTAGTCGCATGCTTTTGTACATGTTGTGCAAGTTGAAGATTAAAACATAGATATGAAATTTACAATATTTCAAAAAAAAAAATTGCTTAAGAAACATGTTCAATAATTTCAAGATTTTATAATTAAATTCAATTTATCAAATATGAAAAAAATAATCATTTAAAAAATCTTATCAAAAAATCTATTACAAAAAATTAATAAGAGAAATATTAAAAAATAGTATGAAAAAATCATGACATCTCTAACAAATATTCCATTGACTAAATAAATTATAAAAATTGAATCTATATATATATATATATATATAAAGAAAAACTAATATAAAATAAAAAAAATTTTAAAATTAAAATCTAAATCAATTTAAAAAATTAAAAGTTAAATAAATAGAGATCACAATATAAGCTGCTAAAATGTGGAGATCAGAAATAATTTTTTAAACAAAATAAATAAGAAAAGAAAAATAATAGTTAAAAGGTGATATTTAAAATATAATCTTATGTGAACAAATTAGATTATTAATAATTTAATTTAAATAACATAATATTTACTAAAATCTTTTAAATAGATTAATAAATATTTATTTATTTAAATTAAATTTATCAAATATGAAAAAATAAATTTAAAAACATTTATCAAAAAATTTATTATGTAAAATTTATAAGAGAACTACAAAAAAAACATGTCTAACAAATATTCTAACTAAATAAATTATAGAAACTAAAAAATAGTATTTAAAAAAAAAAAGAAACTAGTATAAAAAAATTTACAATAATTTAAAAACTAAAATTTAAATCAATTTTAAATATAAAAAATTAAATGAATAGAGATCAAAATATGAACTAATGTGGAGATCACAACTGATAAATAGAAAAAGAAAAACAATAGTTAAAAGTGAAGATAACAACTAATAACTATCAAAATAAGAGATAAAAGTGGAGTAAGATAAAAAAAAATTTGCTCGGTAAATAATTAGTAGGAAGGATTTGCAAATTTTCGACAAAATAGAGAACTTTTTCATCAAAAATTAAAATTTTGAGAACAAAGTTCCCACAAGTAGCCTATTGACTAAATAATTTTTTTAAAAATTATTTAAATCTAGTAGTCGCATGCTTTTGTACATGTAAGGAGTGCACCAATAGGAGATGAGATTTAAGAGAAAAATGTAAAATGGACATTAAATAATTTAAATATAATTTTTTTAAAAATGAAAATGAAAAAAAAAAAAAGTTGATGATTAAAACATAGATATAAAATTTACAATATTTAAGAAATTTGAATATTTCATAAGAAACATGTTCAATATTTTTGAGATTTTACAATTAAATTTAATTTATCAAATATGAAAAAAATCATTAAAAAAAATTCATTGAAAAATTTATTACGAAAAATTAATTAGAAAAATACAAAAAAATATATATGAAAAATAGCGACATCTCTAACAAATATTCTATTGACTAAATAAATTATAGAAATTGAAAAAGCAATATTTAAAGAAAAAACTAAACTAATATTAAAAATATTTAAAGTAATTTAAAAACTAAAACCTAAATCAACTTAAAAAATCAAAAGTTTAATAAATAGATATCACAACATAATCTAATGTGAAGATCACAAGTAATTATTTTTTAAATAAATAAAAAAATAAAAACAATAGTTAAAAGTGGATATTTAAAATATAATCTTATGTGAACAAATTACATTATTAATAATTTTTAATTTAAATAACATAATATTTACTAAATTTTTAAAAATAGATTAATATTATTTATTTAAATTAAATTTATCAAATATGAAAAAAAATCATTTTAAAAAAGTCATCAAAAAATCTATTATGAAAAGTTAATAAGAGAAATACAAAAAATAAAATGTCTAACAAATATTCTATTGACTAAATAAATTATAAATATTTAAAAATAATATTTAAAGAAAAATTAAACTAATAAAAAAAAATTAATGCAATCAAAATCAAAATCAAAAATCAAAATAATTAAAAAACTAAAATCTAAATCAATTTTAAAAATCAAAAGTTAAATGAATAGATCATAACATGAATTGATGTGGAGAGCCAAATTCACAACTTTCCTGGACAACTTGCAAATTTTCCAAATAGCTTATCAGTTAAATAATAAGTAATAATAAATTATTATATTTTTACTTTTACAAATTTTAAATATTTTAAATTGTTAGAATATTAAAGTTAAAATTGTTCTATTCTAATCGGTTCGATTTACTAATGTGGAGGATATATAAAGGGTTTTGGTCACATAGTCGGCAAAATTGATAGCTTTAATTCGGCCATAGGGTTTTATAGAGTGCGCTACAAAGACGGGGATGCAGAAGAGCTGGATTTGAAAGAGGTGTAAGGGGTTTAATCGTTTGTAGAAAGATTGAAGCAACTGGCTATGGGGATACGCATAAGAGGGCCGCTTACTTGGTCATCCACGGGAGACTCTTCCTGACGCATCAGTGTAAAACCGCTTCCTCTTTGTTTGACTTACACCCCCATTTATCGATCCTTCAAAGACTGTTGAAACATCAGTCGTCTTATCTTAATAATAACTCTTTTTCAAACATCTGAATGAATTTTGTTATTTGCATTACACACTAACCTTACAAACTTTTAAAGAAAAACACAAATCAATTAGTAAACTTGACAAGCTCGTTAGGCTCTTACCGTATACAACTCCTCCGAGGACTGAGATTATAATTAAGTGCGGGAGTTGAATCTAGCAATTTCGAGCTTAACAGGAGGATGAAAGATTAAAACATTCAGATTACCCTCCCTTTACAGAAATAGACAGGGGAATGCAGATAGATTTACTAGAACACGATTAAGTATGAATTTTATCATAGCTCTTATCGGATTTCTTCACAATTAAATTAACAAAGTTAAAATGATAATTGATGAGCATAAAAGGAGTAATTTTTTACCATAAAATCTGTCCCATTTGCCGTGTAAAATCAGTGAAAATCAGAAAATGGAGAATACATAAATTCTGTCGGACGGCTGTAAGCGCATCATGAATGCGACAAGAAGTTAACCAGACTGGAGGGATTAAGAAACTTAACATGTCCGGCTTAAACTATTATAAACAAAAGTGGGGTCCTTTTCCCCTGACTTCGAAATTTGTGTATAGATTTACAGCGTGGCACGGCTTGTGGAGCAGACACGCCTTCCATTGCGTAAGTTCGATGTTGGAAACGGCTGTAAAGCGGTCTTAGGGTGCGGCCCATGGAGGGGGCACTGGCTAACCTGGTCATAGCCAGTTCCGTCAGTTCCGTCACTCCCAACTTCCGTCTCTCCGTCCAAATTCTCTCTTCATTTTCTTCGGCAACAGTAAAAGTAAAACTACTTTTTCTTTTCTGTATGAGTTCATTCTTTTCAATATACTTCGTCTACAGTAAAAGCAAAACTACTTTTTCTTTTTCTGAACGAGTTCATTCTACAGTAAAAGTAAAACTACATTTTCTTTTCTGAACGAGTTCATTCTTTTCAATATACGAGATGTTGAGATGCTTCCTTTTCTATTTCTCTCTCTCTCTATTTCTAGCCTATTTCTTACAACCTTCTCTATGAAACTAAGGACTTTGACTTTTGGGTCACGGATGAACTGATGAGTTAAGGTCAATCTCAACCTTGACCTAGGTCAATGACAACCTCAACCCTAACCTAGGGTAGAGTCAACCTTGTCCCTAACCTCAGGTCTCATTTTCAAATTCTGGGAGTTTTGGGATCTCGGGCTTCAGAAAGATTCTTTTCCCACTTTCGGGTTGGCTATTTTGAGTTTTATAATGGTAGAATCTTAAATTACATTTAATTTAGGTCCATATCTAGGGGTTAAGGTTAATTGGAATTTAATACTCCTATGTCAGCCTTATCTAGGAGTTTGTGCCCTAGATCACTATATAAGGAGCCTTCTCCTCTCATTTTCTCTAACCTAAGAACGCATAAGAAGACACATTAAGATATTGGATGATCTATGAATGACTACTATCTATGAGTAACTACCTACATTTCAAGTGAGAAAGCATTCTATCATTCAAGCATTCAAGATTTACATTGAAGATCAAGGAATGAAGCATTCAAGCCTTTGTAGGGATTCGGTTCAAGCATTAAAGATTTATCATTTAAACCCTAAATCTAGCCATCATGGTGGTGTGATCTTTCTTCAGGATCGTTTGTTCATCTTCAAGATCTATTCATTCTTCTATCAAGGTGGATTCCAAGCATACAACCATGGAGGTTTTGATTTACATTTGTTAATGTTATGTTCAAGCTTTCATATCAATATACTTGTTTATATTTCAAATACAATTGCATATCTATTGAGTGTCATAGCTTCATTGTTAGATTTACTTCTACTACTTGCTAGCATTCTCTATTTTCAATTATATTATGAAGGTTGATTCCAAACTAGGGTTTGACCAAGGCAAACCCCTCATCCAAACAAAAAAACCATTTTTCTTGCAAATATAGGTGTGGAACAACGAATTCAAGAGAAAATTTGGAAACCCTTTTCGTCAAACTTGCGACATCTATGAACAAAATTTTTGTTAGAGTAGTGTAGATGAAGATCAACTTTTTGCCGTACAATTGTGCCCTAGGGTAAGATTGTGGCTCACTATCAGGGTCAAGGTTGACCTCCCTTCAAAAGGACAAAAGATTTATGGGTTTTCTCCATTTCAACATTTCTAGTCTGAAATAGGTTGTAGAATTCTCTGAAACTGTACACAGACACTAGAAATTAGCGTTTTATAGATTTATCCTACTTCAAGGTTAGTATTTTTATTTTATCTATTTCAAGATTTAAGCACATACTTCTCATAATAGAAAGACCATTGAACCCCCTTTCTCCCTATTCTCCATCACATGATCCATTTCTTCATTGATCACTTTCTTGTGCTTAATCAATTTGGATCATTCCTTTTGGAAATTAGGGTTAAGAAATGAAACCTTATTTTCTTTCTATTCAGTAACATACCCATGCCTTCCATATTTCTTCTTGTTGTGGTTGCATCCTTATCCAAAAGAAACTACAAAACTTTCTATCACAATTTACCAATCCCAATCAATAAACACAAATTATCTTTCTACCTGAAATAAAATCTTGCCCACTTCTATCAACTTATGTAACTAGCACAACTATGCTATCCAATATGATGCAATCCTTCTCTAATACCAAATATGATGCAATTATGGAGGTGTTCTTGGTTGTTATTATCAAATTCTAGAGCTAGGTGTCTTCCAAGCCTTCCAACATATTACAATTAGTCCCTTAGGACTCTTCCAAGTTAGAGATTAGGTGGTTGGCCTTTTCCTCAGGTCACACTCACCTCTTCCAAATATCTCTACCCAATCTCCACAATACCCAAACAACTATCTCTCACCCCACACTACACCCCCACTACCTTACCCCCTCCAGGATCTTTCACAACACCATACCCCAAATTGCTTCCAGAGGCTTAACTCATTACCAATAAAATGACTTCAAATAGTCATAAGGTTCTAGACACCTTAGTGGCTTCAAAATACTAATTCTCACAAATAGACCTAATGAGGGCTCTTCCTTGTAGCCCTACCTTGGGATTTAGGTAAGAAATCAAAATCTTACAAAAATCTACCAAAACTAAAGGTAGATTCAGACACCCAATATTGAACTCTATCAAATTCCAAAAGCTTAGGTTCTAACTTGTTCATTAAGGCATATAACTCGTAGGCCCTAATCTAGGCTAATAGGCCTTAAGAACATACTCAAACTATAAACTATCAAAATCCTCAAAAACTTGAACAAAAAAACTTCAATCCACCATTACCTTGTCAAAACCTTTCAGACTATTGATTTTCAGGCTCCTAGTGATTGAGGAGATAACCAAACCTTCAAACCCTTATCTCAATGAGGGTTTTATTGCTAAATGTAGTGACTGACTCCCAAATCCAATATCTCACCTTTTATTCTCTTCCAAATTGTTCTTTAACATCCCATGAATGTATACAAACTTTCAATCACCTATGCAAACCCTAACCAAGCCTTTGTCACAATTTTCCAAAATGTTGATTTATTGTCTTTGCATGCAACAACAAATAACATGTTGATTCTCGACCAACTCCATGGTATAGAATAGGGTTATGTTGTGGATCATTAAAATGGTAATCTAAAACACTAAAGGAAAACCTTTACAACTTCCTTGATTTCACACAATGAAACATGCAGACAATATGTTCAGTGTAATCTAAAACTGTGTAGTATTTACTATCAAAATACATAATAATAAGGGCTTGGTAACAACTTAATGACATTAGGCACATCAACATTAGTTCTAAGATTCATTCCACCATGTAGGAAACTTGAGAATCACCATAGCCACCAAGTAAAGGAGAAGATATTAAGACTATATTTATGATGCAAGAGCATCCTGGGTTTCCTTGTAATCTTGCACTTTTGTTCATTCTGCCAGTTGTTGCCAAGTAACCAGTTTCTAGTTGATGCCAAGTGACCAGTTTCCAGTTGGTGCCGAGTGCCAATTTCTAGTTGATGCTGAGTGACCAGTTTCCAATTGGTGTCGAGTGCCAATTTTCAGTTGATGCCGAGTGACCAGTTTTCAGTTGGTGCCGAGTGCCAGTTTCTAGTTGATGCCGAGTGACCAATTTCCAGTTGGTGCCGAGTGCCAATTTTCTAGTGGGTGTTGAGTTATCTAGTGTGTGCTGAGTTGTTTGTGTTTTTGGTTCTTAGTAGGAGCCAACCTGCGTATTTAATTTTGATCATGAATTTAATGATAGGATCTTGTGTCGGCCTTTCTATTATGTAATATTCTAGAATCTTCTGTAAGCCATTTTGGTAAGTATAAATAGAGAGTTTAGGCTTAGAGTTAAGAAAGATTTTGGGAGAATTTAGAAAGAATAGGATATGAGGCTGAAAATGTGAATTTGAAGCTGGATCGTGGATCTGGAAGTTGTATTTTATATCTAGTCGTAACCCAGAAGGCCTTACAACTGGGCATGTATGAAGATATTTTGATGAATCAATAAAGTCTTTCTTTCTTCTCCTCTTTTGGTTGTTGTCCACTTGTGTTTTCTTCTGTTGTGTTAACTCTTGCAAGGTGGTTTGGATAGCTAGGTGAGCCCTTGGCTCTAGTTATTCCTCCTCTTGCCTGCATCAGTTGGTATCAGAGCTTGAGGTTCATCCTTGTGGAGATTGGATCGTGTAGAACCCTTATTTGGATTTGGTTGTAGGGTGGCAGATCTGTGGATTTGGCCTATAACTTGTAGAGGGTTACGATCTTGCAGGAACCTGATTTGTAAAGATGGTTCGTGGTAGAGGAAATAATGTTGATAATGCTATATTGGATTAGTTGAGAAAAATTGCAGCCAGATTAGATGTTGTGGAGACAACCCAGAGGAGAGGAGCACATCTTGATGATGTAAGTGATGATGAAGCAGTAGCACCAAACCCTAATCAAGAACCTGAAGAAGAGCAAGATGAAGCAAGATTGTTGAGAGTATTGTCTAGAGAGAATTCAAAACCTACTATAGAAGTTGTTCCTTATGATGGAAAATTGGATACCAATACTGTGCTAGATTGGATCTCTGATATGGAGAAGTTCTTTGAGTATGAAAACACTCCTGATCATAGAAAGGTGAAGATTGCAGTCACTAGGCTGAAAGGTCATGCATCACTATGGTGGGAGCACTTGCAAACTGATAGACAAAGGAGAGGAAAGGAGAAGATCACAACTTGGCCAAAGATGGTGAACAAGGTAAAGAACAAATTCCTTCTTGCTGATTACCAAGTTAGCTTGTTGATAAAGATGCAAAATTTGAAGCAAAAAGACATGACTGTGAAAGAGTATACTGAGGAATTCTATAGATTGGACATCAGATTTGGACATGTGGACGATGATGTTGAGAAAATTGTAGGTACATTAATGGATTGAGATCTGGAATACAAGATGAAATAAGTTTTTTGAAGCTGGAAAGTGTTGAAGAAGCATATCAATATGCCTTGAAAGCTGAGGAGATCTTGACAAAGAAGCATGAACAAAGACAGAGAGGTAGAGGTGGTAGATTCCAGAGAGGCAGTGGTAGATCTTATGGAGAAAGTGGAAAATTTGACAGTTCTGTGCAAGATAAAGACAAATCTAAATGGAAGAATGATGACAAAGGCAAGACTGAATGGAAAAGTGGTGATTCTTACCGAGGAGGCACTAATTCTTACCGAGGAAGAGGTAATTCTTATTCTAGAGGTGGATTTCATGGTAATTGTTTTAGATGTGGCAAAGAAGGGCATAGATCCTTTGAATGTAGATCTTTTGAAGGTGGGCAGAATAATAGAAATGTTGTGATTCAAGAAGACATTGAGAGTTCACCAAGTGGACCTAAGGCTGGAGAAAATTTGATGGTGAGAAGAACCTTATGTAATAAGGGAGGTGATGAGGAACCTGTTTTAAGGAGAAGTCTTTTCAAGACAAGATGTAAGATGGCTAGAAAATACTATAAAGTGATCATTAACAGTGGAAGTTCTAAAAATCTGGCATCAGAAGAGCTGGTTACAAAGTTGCAGTTGCAGAGGCTGAAACATCCCAAACCTTATCATGTTTCATGGATCAAAGATGAGCATAAGATATTGGTAAGTGAGCAATGCCTTGTGAAGTTCAAAATTGGACATTACTTTGATGAAGTTTTGTGTGATATTATGCCCATGGATTGTTGTCATATTTTGTTGGGTAGAGCTTGTCAATATGATAGATATGATGTACATGATGGAAGATTGAATCAATATACTCTTTGGGTAAATGGGAAGAAACAAACATTGTTGCCTTTGATTGAAGTTCCAGAAGAGGTTGATTGTACTGCTATAAAAATTTGCATGGTTAATGGGAAACAATTTGAAAAGGAAGCAAAGAAGAATCAGGTTTGTTTTGCTATATTTCCAAGAAAACCAAGTTTTGTCAATGGAGACTGAGTGCGAGAAAACAATGTTAACCATGCCAGTCAATGGTGACCGAGTGACAGATGGTAGTATTGACCAAGTGCCAGGAGAAATTGTAGAGTTGCTAAATGAGTATAAAGGCATTATTGCTAAAGATATTCTTGATGGTTTACCTCATATAAGAAGTATAAGTCATTGTATGGATCTGATTCTTGGAGCTAGTTTTCCAAACAAAGCACCATATAGATTAACACCTGCAAAAAATGAAGAACTTAATAGACAAGTGCATGAGTTGTTGCATAAAGGTTTGATCAGAGAAAGTTTGAGTCCATGTGTTGTACCTGTTGTATTAGCACCTAAAAAGAATGGAGAATGGAGAATGTGTACTAATTCCAGAGCCATTAACAAGATAACAGTGAAATATAGGTTTCCTATGCCAAGGATGGATGACATAATGGATTGTTTGAGTGGAGCAAAGTATTTTACCAAGATTGATTTGAAGAGTGACTATCATCAGATCAAAATTAGAGAAGGTGATGAATGGAAGACTGCTTTCAAGACAAAAGATGGTTTGTATGAATGGTTGGTTATGCCTTTTGGTTTGACTAATGCACCTAGTACTTTCATGAGGTTGATGAATGAAGTTCTGAAAAGATTCTTGGGTAAGTTTGTGATTGTTTATTTGGATGATATTCTAATATTCAGCAAGACTAAGGAAGAACATCTTGAACATATTAGACAAGTATTACAAAGGTTGAAAGAGGAAAAGTTGTTGATTAATCTAAAAAAGTGTTCTTTTATGGAAGAGGAGATTGTGTATCTAGGATTTGTGATTTCAGCTGATGGATTGAGGATAGATCCTGAGAAGGTTAAAGCAATTTTGGAATGGTCTACACCTGAGAATGTGAGTGAGGTAAGATCATTTCATGGTTTGGCTAGTTTATAAAGAATTTCAGTGCTATTTGTAATGCTATGAATGAAACAATGAGGGGAGATAAAAAGGAATTCAAGTGGACACATGGAGTTGATAAGAGTTTTGAGACTTTGAAACAAAAGGTTGCTGAATTACTTGTATTGGCTTTGCTAGATTTCAACAAAGTATTTCAAGTTGAATGTGATGCAAGTGGTAATGCAATAGGAGTTGTATTAAGTCAAGAAGGTAAGTCTATTTCTTTCTTTAGTGAAAAGTTGAATGATGCTAAAAGGAAATATTCCATGTATGATCAAGAGTTTTACGCTATTGTTCAAGCATTGAAGAAGTGGAGACATTATTTGATGCCTAAGGAGTTTGTGTTGTATATTGATCATAAAGCTTTACAATACTTGGAAAGTCAACATAAATTGAATCAAAGACATATGAAGTGGGTTGAGTATTTGCAGAGTTTTACATTTGTGATCAAGCATAAGAGTGGAGTTGCTAACAAAGTTGCTGATGCATTGAGTAGAAGACGTTCTTTGTTGACTGAAATGAAGGTTGAAGTTCTTGGTTTTGATGAAATGAAAGAATTATATGATGCTGATCCTATTTTTTTTAAGGCATGGAGAGAGTGCAGAGCACCAAATCTGATAGATCACATAAGTAAGCATGATGACTATTTCATTCAAGAAGGTATGTTATTGAAAGGTATTCAGTTGTGTATTCCTAGAAGTCCTATGAGGTTGAATTTGATTAAGGAAAAGCATAGTGATGGATTAGCTGGACACTTTGGAATTGATAAGACATTGAGTTTGCTGAAAGAGAAGTATTATTGGCCACAAATGTATAAGGATGTTCAAAAATTTGTAAAGAGTTGTGGAGTTTGTCAAGTTGCAAAAGGAGTGAGTCAAAATACTGGTTTGTATACACCTATTACTGTTCCTGAGAGACCTTGGATTGATATCAGTATGGATTTTGTTCTTGGATTACCTAAAACAGTGAAAGGGTATGATTCTATATTTGTTGTAGTGGACAGATTTTCTAAGATGGCTCATTTTATACCATGTAAGAAGACATTAGATGCTGAGCATTTTGCTAAACTTTTCTTTAAAGAGATTGTGAGATTGCATGGATTACCAAGAAGCATTATTTCAGATAGAGCTATTAAATTTGTTGGTTATTTTTGGAAGACTTTGTGGAAGAAGGTGGGTACTAAATTGAAGTTTAGTTCTACATTCCATCCACAAACAGATGGAGAGACAAAGGTTGTGAATAGAAGCTTGGGTAATTTGCTGAGATGTTTAGTTGGGAATAAGCCAAGTAATTGGGAGATGGTTTTGGCACAAGCTGAATTTGCATATAATAATTCTGTGAATAGGAGTACAGGGAAGACACCTTTTGAGATTGTTACTGGAATGCATCCTAGAGGTATATCGAATTTGAGCGATGTTGCTGGTGAAGAAAAGAAAAGCGCTGCAGGAGAAAAAATTGCTTATTTTATGGAGTCTTTGCATAAGGAAGTGAAGTTGAGGTTGCAACAAAGCAATCAGAAGTATAAGGAGAATGCTGATAAGTCTAGAAGACACCATGATTTTCAAGTTGGTGATGAGGTGATGGTTCATCTAAAGAAAGGAAGATTCCTAGTTGAAACATATAGCAAGCTGAAGATGAAGAAATTTGGACCTTGTAAGATCTTGAAGAAGTTTGATAGTGGTAATGCTTATGAAGTTGAGTTACTTGATGACATGGATATATCTCCTATATTTAATATTGCTAATTTGTATAAGTATCATGAGTCAGAGGATGAAGTTGTTATACTAGATGATTATCCTAAGAAACAGATTGATGAAGTTGAATAGATATTAGATCAGAGAGTTGGCAAGAGTACACGAGGAAAAAATTACTATGAATATTTGGTGAAGTGGAAGAACAGACCTATTGTAGATGCCTCATGGATTTCTCAATTTGAGTTGGATTTAGCTCAGGTTGGGACATCTGAATGATTCAAGAGAATCATTTCTTCCAACCCTAGTTTTTTGATGCAGGAGCATCTTGGGTTTCCTTGTAATCCTACACTTTTGTTCATTCTACCAGTTGCTGCCAAGTAACCAATTTCTAGTTGATGCTAAGTGACTAGTTTCTAGTTGGTGCCAAGTGCCAGTTTCTAGTTGATGTCGAGTGACGAGTTTCCAGTTGGTGCCGAGTGTCAATTTCCAGTTGATGCCAAGTGACTAGTTTCCAGTTGGTGCCAAGTGCCAGTTTCCAGTTGATGTTGAGTGACCAGTTTCTAGTTGGTGCCAAGTGTTAGTTTCTAGTTGATGCCAAGTGACTAGTTTCCAGTTGGTGCCAAGTGCTAGTTTCCAGTTGATGCTGAGTGATGTCGAGTGCCAGTTTCTAGTTGATGTCGAGTGATGTCGAGTGCCAGTTTCCTAGTGGGTGCTGAGTTATCCAGTGTGTGCTAAGTTGTCTATGTTTTTGGTTCTTAGTGGGAGCTGACTTGCGTATTTAATTTCGATCGTGAATTTTATGATAGGATCTTATGTTGGCCTTTCTATTATGTAATATTCTAAAATCTTCTGTAAGCCATTTTGACAAGTATAAATAGAGAGTTTAGGCTTAGAGTTGAGAAAGATTTTGGGAGAATTTAGAAAGAACAGGATATGAGTCTAAAAATGCGAATTTGAAGTTGGATCATGGATCTAGAAGTTGTATTCTATATATGGCCATAACCTAGAAGGCCTTACAGCTAGGCATGTATGAAGATATTTTGATGAATCAATAAAGTAGTTCTTTCTTCTCCTCTTTTGGTTGTTGTCCACTTGTGTTTGCTTTCGTTGTGTTAACTCTTGCAGGGTGGTTTGGATAGTTGGGTGAGCCCTTGGCCCTAGTTATTCCTCCTCTTGCGTGCATCAATTTAAGTACCAGTATATCAATAGAATTTTACAAAATATTGATTTATTATACAAAAATCACACACATGCTATTTATCTTTCTTCTCCATATCTCTTTTTCTATCTCTTCAACACAAGATTATATTGTGTATAACATAACATGACCTTTCACCTCCTCTAAGAGTGTCATGAGCCCAAAATTGATGTTTATTAACATATATACTTTAAAACTTGAATCCCTAACATAATATATTAATGACTAGGTCAAGAATATATAATGTCTATTAGGAATTAATTAAAGGTTGATATTATCCCTATCAAATGATTATAAATGGAAATGAAATCATTGAATAAACTATCGTGATACTTTATCTAATAAATTAATTAAATCAATTACCAATTACTATAGCCTATGCACAAATCATTATCACTATGCAAATAACACTTACATAAATAAGCATATTATAGAATATTAAATAAATATTGATTAGATGGGAATCAAGTTCAAAATATTGCCAAGTCAAGTGAACCCCACACACTTGAATGAACGTGTCTCTCGGGACCCATTCATATAAATTAGTGAGAGAGCGCTACAAGTAATGGAAGGTGAATTGGAGTAGTGGATTCATTTTGTATGAAGAGAGGTACAGTCAGTAGATCCTACAAAAGTTGGAATTCAACACAATGCGGTGATTTGTGGCAACCATGTATGAGTGATGAGTGCAAAAATAATATAGTATTGACGGTATAAGGCATAATATAAGGAGGTTGAACATGCCAACCAAAGGAAGGTGGGTTCCCAATGATATCAAATACATTGTGTCTCATATATTAGTAAGAGTATGTATATTTTGGAATAAATTTATTTAACTAACAAATATAGGATATAAAATTATGAAACTAATAAATCCTGTGATAAATCTTTGAGATAATAAATATAGATACAATGCCTTATACATATATATCATCAATAATTAAGAGGTAATTAAAGAAATGAATTTTATATCTTTGATCCAGATGTAATCTGGTGGAGGGCATTTGTTATGAATGACATAATATGATCCAAGTGCACTTGCTAGAGAATGATCCAAGTATAACTTGGTGGAGGACATTCATTACAAATTTCATAACTTGATCCAAGTATAACTTGGTGGAGGGAATTTGTTACAAATGTCATAACTTGATCCAGGTATAACCTAGTGGAGAGCATTCATTATGAATGCCATAACTTGATCTAGGTATAACCTGGTGGAGGGCATTCCATATCAATGTCATAATATAATCTAAGTAATCTTGGTGAAGAACATGTGAATGTTAATTATTCCAATTTGGATAATTTGTTAAAATATGAAATATCTAAATAGTTTCATTGTAATCTTTAGTATTATTATGTGTCCCATTCTAACTCTAATAGTGGGGACATTGCAATGGTATCAAAGGATAATCCTACCATCCTATGGAACTTGTTAGTTCACACATTGACACATCTTGAGAAAATAAAAACCAATGGCAAGGGAACTAGCCCAATGACTAAGAAGCTTTATGGAACAAACTAATGAAAGAATTGAAAACTTGAATAAATTACTTCTTGAAGCTATACAAAAATTAAGTAGTAATAACAATCAGAGTGCAATACCTAGCCAAAAAAGATGTTATCATTATAATCTTGATGAAAATGAACCCTCATCACATGGCTTAGTTCCATGAGATACATTTCCTTCATTCATTTTAGGAGGAGAACCTATTGTAGAAGAAGAAATAACAACAAGCAATGTGGAAGAAATTACACAAATGTATGTGAATTTGGATCCAAACCTTTGACAACTTATTTCCTTTGAAGAATACTACAAAACCAAAGTCATGTAAAATAAAAAGAAAATTCATGTAGATAAAGGTCTTCAAGAAAAGGTAAATAAAGTAAAACTACCATGTTATGATGGGTCAGGAGAGGAAACTGCACAATCATGGGTACAAAAATTAGATACATATCTAACATACCATCCTATGATAAAACAAGGGGCTATTAAGTTTGCCATACTTCATTTAAGGGGATCATCCCACAAATGGTGGCACTATGGTCAGAATTCCTTAGGGCTCAAAAAAATTACCACCTAGATAGTGAATTTAATCAAAGATTAATGAGTAGCATTGATTTGCAAGACCCTGAGTGGTACTTCAAAGAACTAACTCACCTTAGATAGACATAAGGACTAGAAGAATTCACCAGTCATTTCCAATACTTATCAATAATGGTTCCAAATCTATCTCAAGGACAACTCACTCATATGTTCATCAAAGGACTTAAAGATACCATCATATTCCAAGTAAAACCCCTTGAACCCTAGGGCTTAGAGGAAGCCATCAAGAAAGCAAAGAAGGTTGAATCTAATAAGATAGATGAGAGTCACAAGAAATTTAAAACATCTATTGAACAAAAAGAGACAAGGAAGGAAGACCAAGAAAAGAAACTTCACATTTGCCACAAACCATGGAACTTTGGTCATAGATGCCCAAAGATAAATGACCTACTAAAGAAAGGATTATGTTTTAAATGAAAAGAATCTTGGGAGCATAATCATTGATGTAAAAGAGGACACATTAATGAAATAATATATAACGAGGAAAGCCTCCATAAAAAGGTGAGATATGATGATCCAAAACATGCAACATTGGCAGTCATTACTTGAGATGATGAAGAAAATGCCCTTCAAATGAAGGGTTCATTTTGAGGGGAAAAAACAAGTCATTAAATGTAATTTTAGAAGAAAATTAGTTTTTATTAAGGACAAGCAAAATTGGGAAGGGTGGACTGTCATGAGCCCAAAATTGATGTTTATTAAGATATATACTTTAACACTCAAGTCCCTAACATAATATATTAATGACTAGGTCAAGAATATAATGTGTATTAGGAATTAATTAAAGGTTGCTATTATCCCTATCAAATGATTATAAGTGGCAAAGAAACCATTGAATAAACTATCATGCTATTTTATCTAATAAATTAATTAAATCATTTACCAATTACTATAGCCTATGCACAAATTAGTCATTGTGAAAATAAAATTTACACAAATAAGCATATTATAGAATATTAAATAAATATTGATTAGATGAGAATTAGGATAAAAATATTGCCAAGTCAAGCGAACCCCACACACTTGAACAGACGTGTCTCCTAAGACCCACTCATATAAATTAGTGGGAGAGTGTTGCGAGTAATGGTAGGTGATTTGGAGTAGTGGATTGCATTTTGTATGAAGAGAGGTACAGTTAGCAGACCCTACGAAAGTTGGAATTCAACACAATGCAGTGATTTGTGGTGACCATGTGTGAGTGATGAGTGCAAAAATAATATAGTACTGAAGGTATAAGGCACAATATAAGGAGGTTGACCGTGCCAAGCAAAGGAAGGTGGGTTCCCAATTATATCAAATACATTGGGTCTCATATATTAATAAGAGTATGTATATTTTGGAATAAATTCATTTAACTAACAAATATAGGATATGCAATAATGGAACTAATAAATCATGTGATAAGTCTTTGAGATAATGAATATAGATACAAAAACTTACATATATATATCATCAATAATTAAGAGGTAATTAAAGAAATGAATTTTATATCTTTGATCTAGATGTAATTTGGTGGGAGGCATTTGTTATGAATGACATAATATGATCGAAGTGCACTTGTTGGAGAATGATCCAAGTATAACTTGGTGGAGGACATTCGTTACAAATGTCATAACTTGATCCAGGTATAACTTGGTGGAGGGTATTCCATATGAATGTCATAATTTAATCCAAGGAATCTTGGTGGAGAACGTGCGAATGTTAATTATTCAAATTTGGATAATTCGTTAAAATATGAAATATCTAAATAGTTTCATTGTGATCTTTAGTATTATTACATGTCCCATTATAACTCTAATAGTGGGGGCATTACAAAGAGCTCATTCAAGATGGATAACCTTCCATCTTCCACAATTTGTCATTTTTACAAAAAAAAATGTTGACAACAACTTTCTTTTGACAATTTTATATTTTTTGCACATTTTGCATTTTGTGCTCTAACATGGTTTCTTGGTATCCTAAATAGGTCCAAAAGCTTATTATGACCTTTTAACACTCCATCGATGGCCTTACATGACATTTTGCACATTTTGATTCAGTTTGACACACATTGATTTAAAACATGACTTTGGTCAACATGACCCTAATTGAACACCTAAATACATGAATTGAAATAACTAGTTACCTAACCTATCATGAAACAAAAATAGACTAATTACGACTCCAAATTCCAAGGAGATGGTTAGGGTGCTCCTGTACCATTTACTAATGAGGGTTGATTGGTAGGTGTCTGTTTGAAAATTAGGGGTAGATTGGCATGTGTCAGTTTTAAAATTAGGGATAGATTGGTAGTTGTCAACTTGAAATGATTAGTTTTTTGTGGTTGAAAAACATGATGTGCAATGGTTAATCATTTTGATTTTCATTCCCATTGTGAGTTGGCTTCTTGTTCTGTCATGGTGTGGCTTCTGGTGCATACACCTATGAGAGAAAAGCTTGTTTTCGCTACTTCATAGATATGATTTTCGCTACTTCACAGATCTTTATTTTGCAACTTCCAGGTATGATAAATGTTTCATTCATTATTGCATTTTATTTTACTCGTCCATGTTGATTTGAAATGGGTAGCCATTGATCATTTTGATAAATATTTTATTTGGGTGTAGATCACAAATCATTGCATCTTCATAGATCTACTAGGGTACATAGCATAATTTTGTTTTTGGCACATGTCGGTGAGAAAATCATTGCATCTATTTTAAAAGGTAAGGTTTTCCTAATATATCACTCTTCATTTTTTTAAGATATCGGGTTATCTTGTTTATTTGTGAAAGTATATATTTTGAGAAATGATCTAGTCATTTCTCTAATCCATCATCCTCATTCATAGAGAGTTGCTTCCTTAATTAATTATCCTAAATAATGATGCATTTGGGTGTATGCACTAGAGGGCTTTCCTTGGGTCTTCAATTGTATCTTTTCTTTGAGTGGGTTTTTAAGTTTAGTTGGTCTGGAGTACATATTCAATATCACCAAGGCCCTTTTGATAGAGGGAATATATGTCCTAATGCTATCCACTATCCCAAAACCATGAATAAGCCAAAAGAGCTACTACCTCTTCAACATTGTTTTTGGATTGAAAGCCAAATTCAAGGAAAACACATAAAATAAGTCTTGTTGATGTGTGCCACTGTGCCCCATTGTATAGGCTTAAATATGAAACAAATTTTCTTCACTAAATAAAATTCTCAAATATTTTCTTGGGAATGATGTATGTACAACCAATTTCCTATTCAAATTACCAAACTAATGACTAGATCTAATAAAAAATATAAAAATCAAATTGACACAAAAAAACAACACATTAACTGTACCTTGATATCATCTTAGTTCACATATATATGATTGGTTTTGAGATATAAGTTGGTTTTAGATATTGTCTTAAGTCACAATTTTGTTGTAGAAGTAAAAGTAACCTGCTCATATGGAGTTGTGGTTGTAACAATCAACTCACCACCAAGCACATTTGTAGTTGTAGTTGTAATGGTTGTGAGGTGGCTTGATTCCTTACCCAAAAATAACACATACCAATGAATTCACATTCATATCAGATTGAAAACCATCATTAATATACTAGAATAACTAATAGAGGATCCCTTGCTTTCCAGTATAAGCTATCCATTAGCATTGTTGAGAAGGTGGGGTTATTTCTGCTCTAGGTATAATATCCCTGATTTCAAATTTAGTTAAGGAAGATGTATTAACATTCTTCTTCTTAGCATAGTCAAACAGTATTAGGTCTACTTAAAATTTCAATAGAACTAGAAGTTCATGTAGAACTTTCATAACATAAAAGTGAAAAATGATAGAGCTATAAACCATCTATAGAAAATATCATGTCTTAATAAGAGGTTTACCTTCATCCATTTCTCATCAAAGAGGTTTGATCAAATGCGATGTTCCTTAGTAATAACTATTTTGCTAGGTTTCAACATCTTTGCTTTCTAATTATTCACATGAAGGGTATATAATATCAATATTAAGTAAGAAAATGCACTGTAAGGTTATTAAGTAATAATTTCAATATAAATAATAGAGAAAAATATGTTACTATATATTTCTTGATTTTATTGATCCATCCCAACCAAACTTCACAAGTGTTAATATTGAGGTTGATGATGAAACCAGACCTAGCCCAAACCTTTTTGAGAAAAAAATATACTGAAACAAAAAATGGTTGATGTGTTTAGGAATTTGGAAAGTAGAGAAAAGATCAAATTAACTATTATGCTTCTTAAGGCATAGTTTGTTAAGGAGGAGGCACAACACGAGGAATTTCCTTTTAGGCACATAAGGTTTGTCCCATAGTTTGTAAGAGTTTATTCTAGGAGAACCAAGGTTGAAATAGAGGTTGAGGTAAGAAAGAAAATCATCACTAAAAAAATTAGGGGGCATATCTCTTTAGACTTGACAATGTGCAAGGGAGATCTATTTAGCCATTTGAAGGAGAGAATGTATATTCTTACTTTATCTCAATGTTGAGGTGATTTTATGTTATTTATTCTTGCACAAAATTAAAAAATTTCCTAGTCAATTTAAATGTATTCATTTTAGGAAGGAGACTTCTTGCATATTCTTTCCCACTTATCTTATTGTACAATAATGAACTATCTGTGTTGGGATTTACAGATGGAACATGTTCTTTTGAGAAGGGGGGTGAATTAGAAGTCCTAAACTTTAACTAATAAAAATTTTAACAGTAATCAATACATGCACTAACATAATGAAATAACATGTAAAGTAAGTGCATTCACACATACACTTAACACTAGATATGATCACCCAAAAACCCTCCAAATGAGAAGGTAAAACTGCGGTGGGATGACACACACAACTTTTACTACTACAGTAATAATGTAACTGGTTAAGGTTACAAAGTTTGACCATGAACCATGGTCTTCCCTGTGAAAGGCCTGCCCTATTAAAGGCTTACAAAGGATTGTTAAATCCCACCTTGTTAAAGGATTTCACACACTACTAGAAGTGTACCTATTTAAAGGATTTTGAACATCCACTTGGAATGTCACCCTATTAAAGGATTTCTCAATGACTTTTAAGTCAACCTTAGTCTAAAGGATTTCATCCCACTAATACAATTTTTAGAGAGTACAATAGAATGTTTGATCTGATTACTTACAATCTAGTATTGCTAATTTCAGATCTCACTTTAGTCCATCTTGATGTTTTTTGATCTAATAGGAAGATGTTGTATCACTGATCCTTTGTTCTATCAAACTGATTTTGCAATTCTCCTACTCTACTAAGTCCCCTTGAATGTTCTCTAATTAATTCACCCCTTTTCTCCTTCTATTCTTCACTCACATGCATCACATTCAATCAATAAATTATGGGGCTTCGACTTCCTTATAAAGATTTCATGACTTAGGGTTAGGTATGAATCTACAGCTGAGATTCATCCTTTTGGCCTCTTTACCATTCCATTTTTATGATTGGTTGCATGTTGATTGCATGGGGAATCAAAATAGATTCAATCTTATCTCTAAACTTTGAGATCTACCCATGAGTTGGCATACAAATGGTTTACATATTTGTTTGTGCCTTCAAAAACTTCTATGTCAATTCTGTGTTGCTCAACACTTGCTAATACTGATGCTTGACATGTACTATAATTCTATCTGGCTCAGCACCTGAACTTGCTTGGCATCTATTGTTCACTCGACACTTAAACTTGCTCGACACTATCTATTTTCTTAGCACTTATTGCAACTCAACATATATACATATTATACTCAGCATATAATACTAGCTCAGCATGAGCTTATTAAATAACTTAAGTGTGTTGACACTCAATTATCAAAACCAATCTATGATCAATAATCTCCCCCTTTGACATGAGTGTAAAAAATACTTAACTATACATAACACCTCTAATCTCCTCAAGTATAATATATTTACAGTTTGGCATATATACAAAACTTCAAAAATGTTCAAAATTTTGTAATAGACTATTTACCTCAAAAAATTTGTATCTCCCTGAGTTGATGTGCCTTTGCTATATCCAAAATCTCTTTGAGTAGATTTGTCTCTGGTTGGTACTCTTTGTTTTCAATCATTTTGATGCTCTTTATTTATCTGATGTACTCTATATCTATTCTTTGTGGTGTTTGCTCCCCCTTTTTTTGCTCTCCCTTTTTCATATTGGTCTCCCCCTTTTCATATATAATTTTTTTTCTTTTCTCCTCCTTGCATATCCCCTCCTTTATTTCTATCTCCCCCTTTTTGACACTTATGTCAAAGGATCTATACATTGATTGTGTATTTAGCCAAAAAATTCTTATTAACTTCCATTACAATCTTCAGAGTAGCATCCCAATTTTCTATTGCAACATCTAGGGATTTGATTTGAATGGATGTCTCTGCTACAAGGTGAACTAAGTCATCTAAGGTTGAAATATTGGGATCTTTCTTTAACACTATTTTAGCATAGGCTAGTTCTTTTTGGAGTATTTGCATGTGGGGGATAATGGAAGCTTGGATATTTACTAGCTTGGCTCTTGTGTTAGCCTCTTCTTCTGTTAATAAAACTAGTTCCTTTTCCGTGTGAAGCACTATATTGAAATGCTTCTCACTCTGAGCTAGATTTTGTGGCAATTGCATGCCAAAATTTTTTAGATTTCTTTCTAGACTTAGTATTCTCTGGCTTGATTCCTGTGTGAAGAGTGTGGGATCACAAAATTTTGTGTATAGTGAGAATATATTCTCAAGTACCTTCTTCACTATTTCAATTTTGGTAGCCAGTTCTACTTGAGATAATGCTATCTCACTTGATATTTTCTCATTAACCTTGGCTTGAAATTTCTTCTTAGACCATTCCATGAGTTTTGTATTGGTGTCCTAGTCTTCATTTGTCACATATTCCCCAATTTCTAACAATTTCTCCAATATAAGCTTGGTTTCATCAGATATTTGCAAGCTGAAGGCATCTAAAAAGATGTCTTTAATCTCATGAAGTGATTTCTTTTTTTATACTCATTCCTAAGAATTTCCTATTTCTTGTTTCTTTCTAATTCCTCTTGCATTATATTAATCTATTCTAAGGTCATGGTTGCATAGTCATACTTTGGTATAACTATTTCTTCATCTAGTGTTGGGTCTCCATAGTGAAGTACCCTTGCAACCTTTGTTGAGCTCGATCTTGGTGTAGAAATTTGTAATGGCATTGCATTAGTGCTTGGCTTCTGAAGGACTTTGATAAGAGTTCTAGTTGTTGGAAAATTAACCAATGTCTAAATAGTTTCTTCCTCCTTCTCCTTTGGAATGCCCTTATCATCATCTGATCTTCCTTGATCAATCACTATTATTTGTGTTGCACCTTGAGATTGTGCATTAGGTATAGAAGCATGTGTTTTTCCTGTTTGTTCAGTTGTAGGCTCCTTTGTGGCTACAATCTATGTCTGTTGTCCAACTATGACAACTAGTATTATGCTGTCAACCTTTGTAGATGTATCAATTGATGTTTGCATAAGAGGTTTTCCACTTGTAGTTTTAGGAATGATAGAATATTTTTCTTGTGTGGTTTCTTTGTCCCTAGTGATATCAGCTATAGCTTTCTACAATTCATCTACGCTGACCAATACTAGATTATCACACAATTTGGCTTAAAGTGTGGATTGGTCAAGGATCTTCTTTAGATCCTCTATAGTTAATGGGTTGATGTTCTGAGCTGAGCTATTAAGAACATCTTTCACTGTTCTAGTGTCTATAGGTGTGTTTGTGTCACATGGAGGGCTTAGTGCTAGCAATTGTGTGTCTTGCACACTCTAATCTATTTGTTGCTCCTCAACTTTTTCCATTTCATCCTTCTTTTGACGTGCCTCCTCCACTGTGGTATCTTGCTTTTTATTCTCTATATCTTATTCTTGGTCATTATCTTCTTCCTCTCCATCATTCCTTCCCTCAAAGGGATCTTCTTCTCCTTCTTTCATAGTTGTCAAGCCATATGTTAATTTCTACATTTGTGTGGACTTTTTGACAATATCTTCAATATTTTTTGGCAAAATGTTGAAGGCTCTATATTTGGGTACAAATTTTCTCCCATGTTTCTTATTTTCCTTTTTTATCTATTCTATTATCAACTCTAGCATTACTTGATCTAGGGTAGATTCCCTTATTTCTTTCTCCAATTTTAGGTAGTAATGCCATTTATTCTCAACGATTGTATATAAATCCTTGGGCATTGTATTATGCAATTCAAGAGGAGTATTCTTTAATTTTTCCATCATGGCATATACTCATTCTTCAACCATATTTTGGTCCTCTCTACTCAATTTACCAAAATCAATTCTCTTTAATCCAATTAAATCTGCATTGTCCCTAACATTTTCACAAATGTTTTCCAAATCAGATTTGAGAGAATGACTTACCGCTCTAAATTGACTATTGTCCTTTGACTCAATCCTCTCATCATCAGTCTCTATTTTTGCAATGTACTTTCTTATAGGTTTCTTCTGCACATGACCTTTTTGTTTAGTAGCCTTCTTCTTTTCTTTTGCCTACTCCTTGGCCTTCTGACTAGTTGCCCTTGTGCTAGCTCTAGTTGCTGGGGCTATAGGCTTTACATGGCTTGGTTTTGCAACTTTCTTTCCCTTAGGCTATACTATAGGCTATGTCTTAGCCTTCTTCTTCTTAGGTTTAGGTTTGACTAGTGCTTCCTCGACTTGTTCCTCCTCGACATCTTCTTCCTCTGCATCTTCTCCCATTTCTTGTGTTAAAGCAAGTGGTTCTTGGCCTTGTCATTCTTCTTCTTCATCTTCTTTTTTATCATCCTCATCATCATTTCCTTCACCTTCTCCAAAAGTTTCCTTTAGCTTCCTCACCAATTTATCTTTCTTCTTCAAGGTTGAGGCAGTTTTTAACTCCATTTCAACCTTAGACTTGACAACATCATAGTTATCAAAGAGTTTGGCTATCTTGTCTACTTCCTTTGCAAGTAGTGCAATGATGGCAACTGATGCTTCATCAATGTTAATCTCATATCCCAAAGGTCTTAGCCATTTGACTCTTGGTATTGCAACCTGAATGTATGTATAGTCAATGTCTACCAAAAATAAAATATCATTGTAATATTGTTCCACTAATGAAATAGGAATTCTCAACCTTTGTTTCATGGACTTCTTGAAGTCCTGAAAATAATTAGTCATGATTGACTCAAAATTATCACCCATTTGTTCAATGTATTCATTGATCTGCATAGTTATGGATCTATTTGTCTTTCATCCTAACCTTCCAAAATATGGGAACTCATTTTGTACATAAAAGAATATGCATACCAAAATTGAACCAAATTTGCACTGAGCACTTTTAGATTTCCTTATTGCTCCTAAGTTCTCCATAATTTGTTGCATCTGAAGTTCTTCCAGATCATAGGTATGATCTTTCTTAACAAATTTTTATCCTACATCAACTCTAATACATGAAACACTATTCAGTTTGCTTGACTAGTAGAACTTGTGGGAAATGACTCTAATGGAAAATTCAAGAAGAGGGTCTATGATTGTGTCAATTATCATTCCTCTCTTGTTCCATTTGGCTCCAATATTTTTCTCAATCACTACTTTAGAATTTCTTCTAAGGGTTTTGGGCTGATCTAGGGTTGGGTAACCTATAACCCTATGTACAATCTTCTTGGTAATTTGATGGGTCCACCCTCTAGCCATAAGAATTCATCATGAATTTGGCTAAGGACAATATTTATCCATTCATTTTTAAAGACAGTGGGGAATTCTAGGGAACAAGTTAACCCTTTTCTCTCTACAATCTTAAACTCTTCCTTCAACACCCTGTTTTCACATTATTTATCATAGGCTTGTTAGATTTCCATGTCACCAATTCCTCTGACCTTGTAGTTGTAACATTTTCTTATGTTTTGTATCATAACTACCTTTGGTAGAATCATTGATAAAGTTCCCAAGAGATCTTGTTTGTAAGCAATCTCAAGTATAGCCTTAAAATTGGGCTGCTTAACCTCATTATTGATCAACTAAACCTCAAAGGTCTCCTTATCCTTTACATTTTTTGAGCTAGAAGCCATACTATGAACTAAGGTTTTAAAAAATTCAAAACTATGTAACTGGGAACTTGAAGAATACCTCTACATTGATTAAATGATGCTTAATCATTGTTGGAATCCATGCAAATGCTTCAAACAGGTTTGTAGATTGCTTGTTCACTCTTGTTCACTCTTGCTCTAGATTCATAATGACAAAAAATTGGTATAAATTTACCTTATACCCTTCAACGTATTTCATTTAATGCATAGTGCATATAAAACTATAAACTTGGCTCTAATACAATTTCTATTTAACTTGGCATCTATAGGAATTTTACCCTCACTCGGTAGCTACTAACATCACCTTTACTTAGCAACCACTACTTACTTAGCTCCAACTAGCTTTTGCAGGTTTGTTTGGTGACCAAATGGGCTTTGATTTGCACTTGAAGGCTTTATTTCCATACTTCTGATAGTTTTAGTAGTGACCTTCACATCTTGGTACATGTGTGGTTCTTGTCTTGCATTCATATGCCTAATGACCTTGTTTATTGCACTCATGATAGTGACCCTTTTTTTTAGGTTTGTCATGCTGATTTGCATTCTTGCTCCTTTACACATTAGGAGTATGTCCTTTTTTATCACAAAAATGACAAGTGGATTTGGAGTTCTTACCTTTGTCATTCCTTTCTTCAACAGTCTTAGAAGATTCTCCTTCTTTAGTGTTGATATAGCCTAGTCCTGATGCATCATTGCTGGATCTAGGGGATTTTAGTAGTTGCTCAAAGTACTTGATGGCTTCATTTGGCTTGTTAAAACTTTCAACAATTTATTTCTCTCTCTCTCTCTCTCTCTCTCTCTCTCTCTCTCTCTCTCTCTCTCTCTCTCTCTCTCTCTCTCTCTCTCTCTCTCTCTCTCTTCTTAGATCACTTTGCAGTTGTTCATTCTGCAACTTCATTGTGGTGATCTCAATGTCTTTGACATTTAGCTCATGATGAACATTCATCATCTGACTTAGGGTATCCAATTGCATGTTCTGGCAAGCTCAGGTTACTTCTCTTCTAGTCTATTTCCTAGGTTCCTCTTGTCTTCTTCCATCATGACCTTGTCTTCAATGACTCTCTTCTTCTATTCGGTCACTTCACATAGCATCATGGCTTGTGATTCTTGCTCAATCTTGAGATTCCTGATCTCTTCTACTTGAGCTTTATTCTTCTCCATTAGATCTGCTATTGCTACATCAAACTCATTTAAGTCTCTATTTGCAAAGAACTTGGTGGTGTCAATCTCTTTGTATTGTGTGTCATTTTTTGCAATGGCAATATCCTTTCTTCTCTTTAAGGATTTCCTCAATTCTTCTTTGGCTTCTTCTAGTGAATGCGGAATGAGTTGGATCTCAATTTCTTGGTTCTCTATAATCTTTCCTAGTTTGTAGACCTCCATATTAAGATCTTTTCTCCAAGATATAAGGCTTTTGCTAATGAGAACTAGGCTCTAATACTAATTGTTGGGATTTACAAACGAGAAATGTGCTTCTAAGAGGGGGGGCGGGGGGGGGAGGGGACTAAATCAGAAGTCCTAAACTTTAACAATATTTTTTTTTAACATTAATAAATACATGCATTAACATAATGAAATAACATATAAATTAAATGCATTCACATATAGACTTGACACCAAATATGATCACCCAGAAACCCTTCAAATGAGAAGGTAAAACTAAGGTGGGGATGACACCCACAACTTTTACTATTGCAACAATCATGTAACTAGTTAAGGTTACAAAGTTTGACCATGAACCATGGTCTTCCCTATGAAAGGCTTGCCTTGTTAAAGGCTTACAAAGGACTTTTAAATCCCACTCTATTAAAGGATTCCACACCCTTCTAGAAGTGTACTTGTTTAAATGATTTTGAACATCCACTTGGAATGTCACCCTATTAAAGGATTTTTCAATGACTATTAAGTCAACCCTAGTCCAAAGGATTTCATCCCACCGATACAATTGTTAGAGAGTATAGTATAATGTTTGATCTAATTACTTACAATCTATTATTGCTGATTTTAGATTCACTTCAATCCATCTTGATCTTTTTTGATCTGATAGGAAGATGTTGTACACTAATCCTTTGTTTTGTCAAACTGATTTTTTAATTCTCCTACTCTACTAAGTCACCTTGAATGTTCTCTTATCAATTCACCCCTTTTCTCCTTCTATTCTTCACTCACATGCATCACATTCAATCTATGAATTATAGGGCTTTGACTTCCTTATAAAGATTTCATGACTTAGGTTTAGGCATGAATTTGCAATTGAGATTCATCCTTTTTGCCTCTTTACCATTCCATTTTTATGATTGGTTTCATGTTGATTGCATGGGGAATCAAAATAGATTCGATCTTATCTCTAAGCTCAAAGATCTATCCATGAGTTGGCATATAAATGATTTACATATTTGTTTGTGACTTCACAAACTTCTATGTCAATTCTATGTTGCTCGACACTTGCTAATTTGATGCTCGACACTTACCATAATTCTATCTGACTTAGCACCTGAACTTGCTTGGAATCTACTAGTCACTTGACACTATCTATTTGTTCAAAAATTATTTCAACTTGGTAGCTATACATATTATACTTGGCATATATTACTAGCTCAGCATGAACTTAGTAAATAATTTAAGTGTGTTGACACTCAATTGTCAAAACCAATTTGAGATCAACAATCTGATCCTATTTACCTTTTTATTTACTGGTGCATACTTTGTAATAGTAACTCTAGAGTGACATTATAATAAAAAAATAATTCAGTAATTGGTCAAAAATATAATTCTTATTTTCTTGATAACTATTTTCTACTAGTTGACTTTTTGATATCTTCGTTGGCTTTGAATAACAATGTAAGCTATGTTTTCTTCTATGGCATAATATAATAATACAATGCATAAATAACTGGTAGAATGGTCTACCACTTAAATTATGGCTATGAGTGTAGACCATTATCAATTTATATAATCCTACACAATAAGGTGTAGTCTTACAGACAATTACTATGATTATATTTATAAATTGATTCACCAAAATATGATTTATTCATATTTTGTGCTTAAATATTGGTTCATGAATACTCTCTACAACCTAAAAATATATATCTATATCATCTTAAAATGGAAGCACTTCCATGCTAAGAGCATTTAGCCCTCTAAGAAAGTGGTCTAGGGCCATTTCAAGTGCCTAGAATGGGTTTTTGCATGAATCTGGTAGTTTTCCCCCTATTTTGTTTCTCTCTCTCTATTTCCAACCTATTTCTAACAAACTGCTTTGTGAAACTGAGGATTTTGACCTCTAGGTCAAGGATGACCTTCTAGGTCAAGGTCAACCTCAACCCTAAACTAGGTCAAGGATGACCTCAACCCTGACCTAGGGCAGGGTTGACCTCATCCCTGACCCCATGTCCCATTTTCAATTTTTAGAAGTTTTGGGATTTTGGACTTTGAAAAGTTTCTTTTCCCACTTCCAAGTTGAGTATTTTAGGTTTCAGAATGATGGCCTCTTAAATTACATTTAATCTAGGTCTATTCCTAGGGGTTAAGGTTAAATGAGATTTAATACTTCTATGTCAGCTTTCTTTAGGATTTAATGCCCTATATCATTATATAAGGAAGCCTTCTTCCCTCATTTTGACAACCACAAACATCTACAAACTATGCACGATCAAACTAATTTCTATCTATCAATTGAGAACTTTTTAAGGAGCGGTTATCTACCTTTTTCATGAGCACGTCTAATATCTATGAGAAAATACCTACTTTTCAATTGAGCAAGCATTTTATCATTCAAGTTTTCCATTTAAGATCAAGGATTGAAGCATTCAAGATTCATCATTCAAAACCCTAGATCTAGCCATCATGGTGATGTAATCTTCCTTCAAGATCCTTTGTTCATCATCAAGATCTATTCATACTTCTTTCAAGGTGGATTATAAGCATACAATAATGGAGGTTTTGATTTACATTTGTTAATGTTATGTTCAAGCTTTCATAGCTATATACTTGTTTACATTTCAAATATAATTGCATATCTATTAAGTATCATAGCTTCATTGTTAGATTTACTTCTACTACTTGCTAGCATTCTCTATTTCAATTCCATTATTAAAGTTGATTCCAAACCAGGGTTTGAGTGAGGCAAACCCCTCATCCAACAAAAAAAACCAATTTTCTTGTAGATACAAATGTAGACCAAAAAATTGGAGAGTAGTTTCAGATACCCTTTTTGTTAAACTTGTGAGATCTACAAATAGAAATTTCATTGGAGTAGTGCAAGTCAAGGTTGACTTTTTGGGGTACAACTATTCCTTGGGGTAAGATTGTACCCCACCAGAAAGGTCAAGGTCAACCTCCCTTTAGAAAGACAAAATATTTCTATGTTTTCTCCATCTCAACATTTCTAGTCTGGAACCGGTTGTAGATTTTCCAGAAACTTCATATAGACATTAGAAAACAATATTTTCCTAGATATAAGGTGACGATTTATCCTTTATTTAATTTAGGTTTTTTTCACATACTCTCCCATAATAATAAGATCACATGTACCCTCCCTCTTTATCCCTATTTTTCATATCTTGATCTATTTTTGCATTGAACACCTTGTGTTTAATCAATTTGGATCATTCCTTTTGAAGATTAGGGTTGTGAAGAGGATTTCCATTTCCTTTCATTCAATATCTCATATTTTATGATTTTTCATCCACATGTTTGTAGGGTTTAAAGCCAATGACAATACACCATATAAACACTAGGGTGTAGTCTTAGAGACAATGATTATGATTATATGCTATGCAACAAAATTCCATCAAGAATGTAGCTTACAAATTTCCTTATGAAATAAGTTTAAATATAGATAGATAAATAGATTGGATGAACTACATATTTAATATTTTAGACTCTAAAGAAATAATTTGTAGTGTGTTCTGTTCAAAGCACAACATCATGAAAGTGTTATGATTTTGAGGGCACTAAATGTATCAGGAAGTTGTGGTTACATTAACAGTACTATAATATTATTGTAGATTCTATAGGATGTTAAAATTAAGTGTGAAATAAAAAAGAAATCAACGATTCACTTGAGGCACCCTACATTGGGGAAAGGGTGAAGCCTCATGTGGTTATGAAATTGGTTCTCTACAAAAGGGAAAGAATGATGCCTCAAGTGGATATGGAAAAGATGTTGGTAAGATGTAGTGGTTTGAATACACCCCAAAAAAGATTATCCTATAAGTACAGAAAAAAATGTTCAATATGTCTAATTCTTTTTATTCTCCTTCTCAAGAGAGCCAAGTTGTTGTGTCATGGACTTCTCCTAGGTTTGCAAGAGATGACCATGTGAGTGTGACAATTAAAGTCATTATCATTTACAAACATTTTGACATTGTGTAGTTTGAATGAATGGCGTGTGGATAGTTCCATTGACTTACAGTTAATATCATATACAAAATGACATACTTATAGCAGTGGTTTTTCCATTGAGGGAAGTAGTGGGAGACATTGCAATTGGTCATGGATCTAGTGGGAGAATTACAAAGCAACAAAGATTATGATGTCATTGGCAAGTTCAATAGTGATGTTACTGGTGACAAGTCCTTGACTTGTATTGAGGTTCAAATTTTGTATTCATTGTTGATAAATGATGTAATTGGTATGAAGATGACACATGTATGTTTTATAGTTACATGCTAAAAGTTTCTTTTGTATGGTAATTTTTATATTTGTGCTATGGTCTTATCTGTGTAGGGGGGTCAATACAAACTTGAAAAGTATACCCAAAGGATCATATATTACTACCTTGTTGGAAGTTTTGTATTGGTGGGGGAAAGAAGTTTTGGGACATTGCAAGGATGAACTTGCATAGAATGCAAATTCACAATCTCCCATTTATTTAAGTGCTTCGCCTTGGGGGACATTTTGTAAGAAATAACAAACAACATTGTTATGAGTCAAAATTACTAGGATACATCTTTAAGAGGGAGACAAGTGTTGATTGCTTGATGAGGATCAGGTTTGAAGCCCAAAGAAGGTGTTTACAATAGCTCATATGTTAATTGTACAAGGTCTCCTTAGTTGAACTCCTAGAAGAGGGTTTGGCCAAGATTGAAGAGGAAATGTGATACTATGAGAGCAACAAGTTGAGGAAGGAGAGAATGAAAAGGTTTGTAGCATTGGTGAAGGGAAGAGATTATATTGTATGATCAATTTGATATAATAATTTGTTTTGTACACCAAAAATCTATGCAAAAAAATCAACCACTTTAGATCAATCTGTTGATATTCATTAAATGTACTATTGATAAGACACTTCCTCTTTACCCAATATGGGCTATGTGGATGGTGATGTTGAAATATTAATAGATGTGCCACCTTCTACCTCAGTTGTAGGTGACAAGAGCTGAATGCAATGATCTCGTGGATGATGCAATATGTCTTGTAGAAGGAATATAACCTCTCTAGGAGATAAAAAATTATTGACTTTGAGGATGATAAAAGGGATGTCCCTTTTGTTGGTATAAGTGAGAGGGTGGAGCAAATGAGGAACATAATTTTTGTTTTTTGTTTTTGTAAGATCAAATAAGATAATATTATTTTTAAATTTTTTTTTACTGCTCATGCATTTTGTGGTTGCGAACATTTTGGTTTGATATCTAAAAAATTGAATCAAATTTTTTATTCTATGTCAGTTGTTCACCAAGAAAGAAACTATTACAACAAAAATTTACTATGAAGACATGTATGTCCTTGCACTCTTGGCTTCTGCATGTTAGGGTGTTAAATTGACATTAGTGAAATGCATGGGTGATAGTAAGTCGGTGTTAGAAAATCACTGACAAGCAATTTTGGTTGATGAAAAAGAGATTGATGATGAGATGAGTATTATTTAGCTGTTGTAGGTTATGCCTTATTTGGATTGTGAATTTCATTATAACCCACTCTTAATGGCGGTGTTTAGGGGTTTGTAGGAGAGAAAACTAAGGTTGAACATCTTGAAGAAGTGGTATGTTTATGTAATACCCCAAAATTGGCTCATTGCCATGATCACCAATTTTGGTCTATTCTGATTAATTCTAAAATCCTATGTCACTAGGAAATTCTAGTTCTGATCTTCACTACTTGACCTAAGTGTCAAATGTAGAAAACCCTAAATCTGCATTAATTAGGATATTTATTTAATTCCTAAGTATTGACTCAAATTAGTCACATTAAACCTATCTGATTGAGATTTAATTTAGTTTGAAGTCCCTATACTTTAATTAAATTAAATTATATCCTAAGACTAATGTACTAAGGAATTAAAATATTTAATTTAGTAATTATGCCCACTTTAATTAATTGAATGAGATTATTCAATTAAATGGAAAAGGCATTTATGAGGTTATTTCTCACTTTATTAAATTAAATAAAACCTTCAAAATCCTCTCTTTAGTTCTAAAATGGAAACTCTAAGTGAACTACCTCTTGAAATTAGAATCAATCCAATTAACTTGCTCTCACACTTATGAAAAGTTTAGCTAACTACTTATCACACTCATATCTAAAACAATTAAATTCACCTACACAATGAAGTTTCCATCTTAACGAAATCTTCTATCTAATCTTAACCGTTCATCAAAGATTGTTCTTGATCGTTGATCCATTCCTAGATTCTATTTAAGGGGCTCTCAATCCCTCATTACAAAGGTTGGATTTTGGTGATATTGAATTGCTATCGAATTGAATACTCACTTTCATAAGCTCTTACATGTGCTTTTACTTGATATCTTAGTATCATTTAGCTTAATAATGCATACATCTAGTTTAGTTTCTTTTATTGCTTAATAGAATAAATTGCATATCATATAGATTACTTGCACACTCATTTTTTGCATAAATCCTTCATTCTAGAAAGGTCTGGTTGCCTGCATCTTGTCCTGAGAGCACATAGGCAAAATCCTTCTAGATAGAAGGCAACAGGTCGCATTGTTAGACCTCTTGGAGGAACCATCCCATGTTCATTCCAGGATGAATCTATATACAATGACCATGTTGAAGTGTAGGTGAAAGAATCAAGGCCTCATTTTCATGTATACATTTTTGGCGCCCACCATGGGGCCCAAAAAAAAAAATTTTCTGGCCTCATCTGTCTTATTTTCTATTATTTTATCATTCTACTGTACTTGCCCATACAGATTTCTAGATTTTCACATGAGAAATTTCATTTTTGTGTGAAGATTTGAGGGTTTCACACATCTCTGTAAGCTTTCTCGCATGAAAAAGTGCCCCATTGTGCAAGTTCTCATGTGACACATCATTTTCTTGCATAGGACAGTGAAAGACTTTGTATAGACCTGAACAAGATTTCACACGAAATCTTGAAACAACATAGTTAAGATTCAATTTTTCAAAATGTTGTTTATCACTTTTAACTAACATATTTTCTATGAAGCATTGTTATTATAGTTTTTTTGGTTTTCTGTAGCCTAACAGTTGTCTACAGGACATTTGACAAAGACTCCTTTATACAAACTTTCCCAAAACATGCACTGACTATGTGTTTGCAAGATGCTATCAAAGATATGATTGTCGAAGACTAATCTTAAAACCCACTAAAATAATGTGTCTTTTTCTTGCTTTTTAAACATAGTGTAATTAGGGCTTGTGAACTTCATAGGGTGCAAGATAGAAGAATAGGGGATTATGCTCTTCACCACTTGGAGGTCATGACCAAGGGTGAATCAGAAACCTAGAATTTTTTGAAAGACATCATCTAAGGGAGACAACAACTTAGTGGTTCTCTAGTACTAATCCTTTTCTATGATGAGATGATGGTTTCCTTTCAAGGGGATCAAAATCTTTAGGAAGAATGAGTCTGGATTGATTAAGCTAAGTCAGTAATTAACGTGTTCTGCATGTTTGGGTGTGAAACTAAGGTAGAGGAGTATGCTCTTTCCCCTTGAGGGAAATTAGAAACTTTGACCCTTATGTTCGAACTGCCAATCTGAGTCAATCCTTTCGAGGGCTTGTCAAAGTGATCCAACCTCTGGGAATGACCCAAGTGAGCACACTTTTTTAATTGGAGATTCCAACTCACTATAATAAAGAATCTTTATCGAGCGAAAGACTACAAAGCTATATTAATTTCTTTCCCTTGAATTTTGAATATTGCTTATCAAGGGGAAGCTCTGTCTATTGCACTGGCTAGTGTTAGCCCCAGTCTTGCTAAGCAAGTGTGTGCACTCTTAGATGCTAGTGTGGGCTGTTGGTCTCAACTCCACTTGCGGAGCCACCAGGGATCAATATGAATGGAAGCCAATTAAAAACCTTTTAGTTAGAAGCTACCCAGTTCACCTTCGAAAGGAGGCATAATCTTTGTGCAAGGAGGGGGAAGAATCTCTCCTATAGAACTCACCATAGGCATGCTACTAGGTCTTGGAAGGTGGTATACGTGCTTGACCCCTACCACAAGGGTGTTCACTCAGCGTATATGTTATTGAGCCCAATACACCAAAAACATGGGCACCCTCTAGGGGATGACATGATTGTGTAAGGTGCATGCATGTGCATAAGTTGTGGGACAAAGGTTTTGACTTCTCTATCATTTTCTATTTCTAGGGATAAAGTGTGTTTTTTTATCAAGTCCTAAACATTTCCAAACCTACCTTAACAAATTGAGAGTCAAGACTCGCCCATCCCTTTGAATTGTTTTTCCCTTAGTTGGATTGTATTTGACTACTGCTTGCATGTTGTGTCCTATTGAAAACACTTTGTCTTGTTTGAAACCCAACACTATTTCACAAATTTGGAAATCAACCCTGAAATTTGTCTATTATCTATCAAACAAACCTCCAATCTATCTAGAATAGTCCAAAACTGTCAAAATCTCTTCAAAATTCAAGTCTGTTTTCTATTTGGTATCAAAATTTTGTGCATATTTTTACAACATTTTGTGTGAGCAGTCATATCTTCGTGCAGATCTATCCAAATCTTCATGCAAGAACTTGCATATCTTTATGTGAGATCTTGCTGGATTGTCTTCAGTCAAACCTATCACTTCTTTGTGTGACCTAGAGCACATCCTCATGCAAGCCTAAATTGCTGATCTGATTTTACACACCCGCCTATGAACTTTCTCACGTGCCTCCCAGAGGATCTTCGTGTGAGAACTTGAGTCAAAATTTTCAAATTACCTTGCTTGAACAACTTGTGATCAACATCTAGCCTATTTCCTACATCGAGTTACCCCTTTTTTATCTGTACATAGTCCCAAACAATGACATTTTTCTCGATTGATGACTTGTGGTCTATACTTTAACTAGTCTTATCTCATATTTTCTCATTTCTATCTTCTAGTGTTCATTATACTCCATGTCATGATAGTCATAATCCTTGGCTATTATAGCCTTCACTCAAACTACTTGTACCTTAGTATACATCACTCTTCCTTTTGCTTTTTGAGACTATGTTTTAGTGTAATCTCGGTCTTGGTTCTTGCTTCTTGTCCTTGTCTATGACTATCACAACAAGAAGAAATTTTTTTTTTATCCTCTTAGACTTAGACAAGGTCATGCTAGGGGTTGTAATCATGGTAGAGGTTGGCTTCCATTCTATACACAGTATATGCCTACTTCATCCAGTGATGGATCTTCACGATCTCCCTCATCCATCAGATCACCTCGAGTCTAATGAACATTCTCCATAAACTTACAACAAACTAGGAACCTTTTGTATCAAGAGGATCTCGAGACTAGCAAAGGTCCCATATCTCCAAACAAAAAAATTGACTTCCTTTTCAAAGGACCTTTCCAATTGCAACATACTAAAACTAAACACATTCGTACAATGGTTGATGACGAACTTGAACATGGTAGTCACAACAGACACGAAGATCCACCTAGGAATGATAGAGAGAAGGACCATGACACTAATGAGGAATAGGAAGAGGTGGAAATACTTCCTGAACACATAACAAAGTGCCAAAAATAAATAAATTTAAAAGGTCATGGAAATCCTACTCAACGAAGAGAAAGAAAAGTACTTTCTCAAACTTTCCCAAGAGGGAGCTAAGCTATCCTCTCATTTAAATGTGGAAACCATCATCATGTCTGAAAAGGAAACTGAGACTTCCAAACTTCAAAAACAACTAAAAATTATGCAAGACCAACTAGCTTAGATGATGCATGAGAAAGAAAAACCTGCAAAAACATACACCTTAGACACTCTTTGTCCATTTCCATTTGACAAGAGCATAGACATGCCTCCTTTCCCAAGAGGAGTAGAACTACCTAAGTATGACAAACACTTTGGAACCACCAATCCCCAAAATCACTTGCAGGAATTTGGTGCCTTGTCTATGGAATTTATGCATAACTAGACATATCTCATGTGTTTATTCCCCAAAAGTCTAGGTGGTTAGGCTTTGGAGTGGTTCTCACACTTGCCTCCTAGTATCAAAACATTTGATGAAATAGCTAACTTGATTGTCTAGTAGTATTCTCATAACATTCAACACCTTGTCAATATTTGAGATTTATGTAACCTTAAGTAGAAGGTTGGGGAATGCTTCCTCACATTCCTCCAAAGGTGGAGACAACTCTACACTAAGTATTCACACAAGATTCTAGAAACGGAAAAGCTTGACATCTTCACTGATAATCTCTTACCTAATTTTGGGTATAAAGTCCAACTTCAAGGTCTACGTACCTTTGAAGACATGATCACACATGCCATTCACATAGAGGAATTTGTGGTCAAGAAGGGTGAACTCACTCTTTAGAAGGACACAAAAGAAGGCTCCACCTCCAACAAGGACAAAACCAATTACATCAACAAGAACTGAGAAATTGTACATGATGGGGTTGTTGACAATGTCACTCCTAAATTTGCTAAAGCAACCTTTAATCTCACAGATGGTCTCAATGCAACCAAAAATGCTAAGAAACCTCCTCTTGACAACAAGACATCTAGGAACAAACCAAGAAACTCATGGGCCATATGCCCTAAATGAGAGTATACACCTCTGGGTGAAACTTTGGATGTGGTTTACAAAACCTTGTTACAAAAAAAGCTCATTTCACCATTGAACAACTCTCACCCTTATGATCCGCAACCACACCCACCATGGTGGAATGAAACCACATTCTGTGAGTACCACCAAAATTAGGAAGACAAAACTTGCAACTACATAAACTTGCATCACAAAGTCTAGGACATGATTGATGCTCATGAAATTGTGGTAGATGTACATAACAAGAACTCGGATCACAAGGCCTTCAAAGAGCCCTTCTTGGCCTATGAAAATGGGGAAAGTTCAAAACCAAAACCCAACAACAAGGTCAACTATGCATACCCTAATAATGACAATGTGATAAACACGGTTGAACCTATAGATTTTGAATACTACGACATCATTACCATTAAGGGCAAGCAAGATAACGATAAACCCAAGACACTATTTTTTTTGAGGGGCCCTACTTCCAACACAATGGATAAAACACATTTGCAACATTGTGCTAATGTTGTTACATGATCTTGCACCAAATTGGTGGTCAAAGGCCCTGCACATTCTACTCCCAATCTTGAACAACATAAAGACAAGACTCTTGCTAGTCCATCTGGAAAAGGTGCAAAACTCACAACAAATTCAATAGCAACCAGTTGTAGTGTTCTTGATCAATTGAAAAGAATTAACACTCAAATCTCAATCTTTGAGCTACTTAAAATCTCACCTACTCATAGGCAGATTTTGGACAAAGCCCTCACTAAGGCAAATGTTCCTCAAGATCTTGATCTTGAGCGATTTCAATCTATGGTAGGTCACCTGACCTTGCCTTACTTTATGTCCTTCTCTGAGGAGGATGACAACTCATTAAGTCACCCACACAATCAACCTCTATACATCAAGGTCATGATACATCAAACACATGGCCACCGGGTCCTCATCAATAATGGCATTGGATTGAACATTGTCTCTACTTCTTTTCTTAGACAACTAAATTATTTTGAGAACTCTATTGATCCTCATTGCAAGATCACTATCAAAGTGTATGATGAAGTTGAATGAAAGTCTCTAGGTCTTGTAGTCTTACCTCTTCACACTGGTCCTATGGAAAGGAATTTCACTTGTTAGGTCCTCAACATTCCCTTGGCTTATAACATTTTGCTAGGATGACCATGGATATATGAGATGCACATTGTGCCCTCCACATACCACCAATGCATCAAATTCCCATTTTATGGTTCTGAAGTCACTATTCCTACCACTACTAGCTACACCTGCAATATGCTCAAAGCTACTAAAATTTTTGTCCTTGCTAACAAGGAATCCATTGATTATCATGACAATAAGCTGAAACAAATTGATTAGTCACTTGAGTTGAAAGAAACTAGCATGGGTGAGTACCATATCGAACCAATATTGTCATTAACATCTCTCCCCGAGTCTCCTCGTCATTATGGGAGGCCATCTGAGGCAAAGAAGCCATTTGTGCTGATACCTCAAACCAAATATAATGGTACTTTTGTCAAAGCTATAGCTCCCTTAGAGGATGAAAGTGAAAATAGAGCCATTACTGTATGACTTTACAAAGAAGAGACTCTAGTAGACCTAATGAAGCAAGCTCGAGAAATCACTCCTAAGAAATATGGGCCTAGTCTTAGACTCATGAAGCATTTTGGATATAAGGGAACTAGCCCTATTGGGTGCAATAACAATGACCTAGTTGATCCTATCAAGGCAATAGCTTGAAGAAATAGAGATACATTTGGTCTAGGCTTTAAGAAGGTTCCCTTCCATTTGGGAGCTAACAAATTCATACCAAAGCCTAAGGGTTCATCCAGAAATGAGTCACAAGCTGAGTCATATACTCAAGATGATCAATCTGACGATGAGAATCCTTATCCTTATCCTATTCCCCATGATCTAGCTAAATTCTTTGCTGAACTAGATGACTTTGTGCCATGTGTCAACACTATGGATGATGCTAGTTATTCTATTGAGGACAATATTGATCCACCCAGAGCTCATTCAGAAAGGGGAGAGTCTAGTCAAGCATTACGTGTTGAATACCTATGTAAAAATCCAGATGATGAAGGTGAGTATGTCCCCATCATTGTCAGGGAATTCTATAGCCTTGCCATGTATTACTAATTCTAAGGAATATGAGTTTGACTCTCTTTTAGAAGTGACTACTAATAAAGACATTGACCAAGTTCATGTCTATGATAACCAACTCAAAGTGGGTGAAATGTCCAAGGTTAGGTCAAATGGGTCTGATTGAACTAGTGTCCTCGAGTCATCAATTAGTGACATTAGTACTCAAAGGCATTCGAACACACTTGTGGACAAAGTCAAAGCATTTAAGAAGAGGTCTTGAATTGCTGGTCCAAGCATTTAATGACTATACCATGAACACAATCGAACCTGCCACTACTCTTTCACTCACACATCTTGAGCTTATAGACTAGAACCCTAATGCATCCAATGAAGTCCCATGTTCTAGAATGACTATGCTCTTGCCTGCTACCTAAATGCTATCAAACCTATAACATCTTCCACTAGTGAGAAGAACATCAACATGACTAAAGATGACATCAAATATCTCAGTCATACAATTAAAAAGAAAAAGTACAAAAGGTCTGATGGTGAAAATCACATTGTGGTAGTGTCAAAACCCAAAAAAGTAAAAAAAAAAGGCATATCCAAGGGTAAAAACCTCTCTGAGGCACTCGTAGATGAGATATTTGATGCACTTCCAAGTCACTTTCAAGAGGGATCATCATTGTTGATAGAGATGACACAACTAATTAGCTTGTGTATGGAAGAACATCCTCATATGATATATCTAGCACAATCATTGTCTCCTAAAGAAAAGGAAGAATTCATTATCTTTTTCTAAGAGAAGAAGATAAATTTTGCTTGGACATATTCTGAAATGCTAGGACTAGATCCTAATCTTATTATGCATCATTTGTCCATCACACCAGGCATTAAACTAGTTAAACAGAAACTTTAGAAAATGCATCCCCATGTTGCATTGCTTGTCAAAGTTGAATTGGAGAAGCTTCTGAAAGCTAGATTCATCCATGCAATTGATTATGCCAAATGGATATCCAACATTTTCCTAGTCTCCAAGCATGATAAATCTTTCAAAGTTTGTATTGACTTTTATGATCTCAACTTAGCATGTCCTAAGGATGATTTTTCACTTCCCAACATTGATACGATAGTAGACATGACAACAAAATATGAGATGTAATCACTCATGGATGAGTTTTTTGGTTATAATCAGATAAAAATTGCACCAGAAGATCAAGAGAAGACTACTTTTACATGTACAATGGGAACCTTCTGTTGGAACATAATGCCATTTGGCTTGAAAAATGCTGGTGCAACATATTAGAGGGCAGTAACTATAATTTTCCATGACATGATGCATAAGACCATGGAGGACTATGTGGATGATACCTTGGTCAAAAGCATAAAATGAAATACTCATCTGCAAGATTTGGGACCCATCCTAGATCGCATGAAAAAATTTAGTCTTAGGCTCAATCCTAAGAAATGCACATTTGGCATCACATCAGGAAAGTTATTGGGATACATCGTGTCTGCTAAAGGAATTGAGGTGGATCTGGAGAAAGTTCAAGAAATTATGGATATTCCTCCACCTTGAAATATCAGCCAAATAAGAGGCCTACAAGGCAGACTCCAATCTATTTGTAGGTTGATCTCACAATTGGTGGATAGATCACAACCTTTTACAAAGACTTTACATAAGGGTATGAAATTCATTTGGAGTTAGGATTGTGAGCAAAGCTTAACATAGATAAAACAATATCTTGCTAATCCACCAATCTTGATGCCTCCTATCTATGGGAAGCCTTAGATTTTGTATAGTTCAAAAACTAAAACATCTCTAGGAATCTTATTAGCTCAAGAGTACAATGATAACAAGGAGAGACCTATTTACTACTTGAGTCGCACATTGATCTCTTATGAGAGGAATTACAACATCATTGAGAAAGCTTGCTTGGCAGTTTTCTTTGCTTCCCAAAAGTTGAGACACTACATGCTTGCCCACACTACATGGCTGGTGACTAAAATAGAGCCACTAAAGTAATTTCTTAGTAAGTCAACTCTCATAGGAAGATTGGCTAAGTGGGTCATGATATTCAGCAAATTTGACATTCAGTATGTTGAATGAAAAGCTATCAAGGATAGGCAATTGTGGATCAGCTAGTAGATGCACCTATGTAGAGTCTCCTACCAATGCACATTGATTTCCTTGATGAGTCAATTCTAACACTCACACACCAAACGTGGGTCATGTTCTTCAATGGGTCCTTCACACAACATGGATCTAGTGCTAGGTTTCTCTTCATAATACAATAGAGATATTCGATACCCAAAGCATACAAGATTCTATTTCCTTGTACAAATAATATTGTAGAATATGAGGCTTTGATTAATGGCATAAAAAATGCAGTTGAATGGAGAGTGGATCAGTTAGATGTCTTTGGGGACTCTCAACTCATAATCAACTAGGTTAATGATGTGTACCAAACAAAGGATGAGAAATTGATTCCTTAAAAACACATGGTTGATGACCTGAAGAAGTATTTTTCACACATCACGTTCCAAAAAATTCTTCAAGTAGATAATAAGGTGGTTGATGCCATGGCTACTTTGGCCTCCCTATTATAGATGCCCAAAGATGATCTCCGACATGAGTTCCTAGTGGAAGTGTTACCCTACCCAGACTATGATACCCCTAATTCTAGGATGATCTATTCTATTGTAGGACAAGAATCATCTCACTACCATCACATCTATTCCTATCTCCATAACCAAACCATTCTGGAAGGTCTAACTAGGAATGAGAAATGTTACCTTATCTATAATGCTTCATAGTATGTCATTATTGCTAACAACTTGTTTAGGAGAGGTCTCAATGGAACACTCCTTAGGTATTTAGAACTCAAAGAGTCTAAACATGCATTAATTGATGTTCATGAGGGAATTTGTAGATCCCACTCAAATGGCTTGACACTAGCTCACAAACTCATTATAGCTGGTTACTATTGGCCTAAAATGGAGCAAGAGGCAACCAAGTATGCTAAGTCCTGCAAGTAGTACCAGCTCCATGGGAATTTGATTCATGCTCCAGCTAGGGAGCTGATTCCATCTACTACAATGTGGCCATTTCAAAAATGGGCCTTTGACTTGGTGGGTCAAATTCACCCAACTTCTTCTAATGGACATAAGTTCATTATCATGGCTACAGACTACTTCATGAAGTGGGTAGAGGTAGTATCTCTCGCAATAGTAAATGGAAAAACTGTAGCTCTTTTTATCAAAAACTACATCATCTATTGGTATGGTGTACCATACTCCATCATTACTAACAATGGAGGATAGTTTTTAAAAAAAGACCTCAAGGAGCTATACAAACAATTCAAAATCACACAGCATTGGTCTTCTATCTATTATCCCCAAGGTAATGGTTAGGCAGAGGCATCCAATAAAGATGATCCTCAAGATCCTCCATCACACAATCAGCAAATTTGGGAGGGACTAGTACCTCCAAATTAATCCAGCCTTGTAGGCATACAAGACAAGCATTAAGACTCCAATGAGTACAATGCCCTTTGCTTTGGTTTATGGAGTGGATGTTGTGCTTCCAATAGAGGTTGAGATTCCTACCTTGATAATCTCTATGAAAGGTCTTATTACTGATGAAGATTACATGATAGCTTGGCTTCACGAGCTAGTGCTACTAGATGAATGTTGACAAGTGGCATGTGATCATCTGATAGCTTATCAACAACGAATGTGAAGAAGCTACAATAGGAAAGTTAGGCCACATGATTTCCAACTGGGTGATCTCATCTTGAGAGAGAATCCTCAGAATCAACAACAATGAGTTCAAAAGGGAAAGTTCAAACCAAACTGGCTTGGTCCTTACATAATCACTGATCTACTACTTACTAGCTTTCTACAGGTGAGGGAGAAGTGCTTAAAGAACTTGTCAACTCTCTCCACCTGAAGTGGTTTTATAGTTGATCCAATCTTAGAAGCTCTCTATACATATCGAAAAGTCTTGAAAAATTGTTACCCTAGTGAAAACCTAGCAATAGGTGCCTTGGTAATACAAAAAAATTGAAAAATCCAAAAAATACGAAAAAATAAAAAAAGAGAAAAATACAAAAAAAATTGAAAAAAAAGAAAAGTGCCATTGATGAAAACTTGGAAATAGGCATCATGGTAGCAAAAAAAAAAAAATGAAAGCCTAGCCAAGAAGGTGAAAACCTAGCAAATAGGTGCCTCTTGTTCCTAATGTTCCATCCCATAGTGCATCTTCTAGCTCCTTGTATAGTTGCTTTCCTGCTTTTCCTACTTTTTGCTCATGTATCCATGGATTGAGTCTTGTTACAGCTTGGGGGCACTGCTCTCTAGCATCATAGAGTCTCTTTCACAATGGTCACCAGTCATTCTGGTTGTGTCTCCTATTGTCACTAGTGTCACTCCTTATCAAGATTCTCCTCATAGAATCTCTTTTGTGATAGTCACCAATCATTCTGGCTACGTCTACCTACTGTCACAAGTGTCACTCTTGTCGAGATTCTCCTCATAGAATTTCTTTTGCAACAGTCACTAATTATTCTCAGCTATGTCTTCCTATTGTTGCTTGTGTCATGGTTCCTAATTTCTTTATGGAAAATCTCTCTTACATTAGTCACCAGTCATTCTGGCTGTGTTTTTCTACTATCACTCAATCTTCTTTAGGTTCATTATCTTGAAGATTCCTCTTTTAACCTCAGTCATCATTCATTCTAATTGTATTTGTCTACTATTGTCACCCTACTAAAGAGATTACTTTCATCTATATTCTAGAAATTGACACTTGACATCAATCCCAAAGACATTGAACTAAAAATGACATACTTGTTTGGATATGCTGAGCATTTTCTTTGTTTGTTTTGCTTTTTCTCTCATCATGCCTCCTCGAATAACTCGATGATGTCATTTCTGACTAGAGAAGTAATGACTGGGGGCATGATCTTTTTTGTTTTTTTTTGTTAGCAGTTTAGTTCCAACAAGTTTGCATATTCCTATAAAAGGGGTGTCCACTATAAGAGCCTCCATCTCATGTTGGGTGGCTGGGTGTACCTCGACTGCTTTTGTACAGATACATCAATAACATTGGTTCTTCTCCTTGTTTGTTGGTGTGAACTCTTCATGCTATAGTACATAGTACCACTCATCCTATTAAGTGAACACATGGGTCACTGGGAGTATATATAGCATACTTCTATCTCAGGTTCTGAACGTAAGGGTCATTGCAGACAAAATATTTACTAATTACTTAGCATGAGATGGATCTCTTATGTGTCTGGTGTGTCTGCCATGCAAGAAACATTTTGGTCATCTTAGCATTTATGCTATGATGCTTATGTTAACTTGCTACATTAAAAGAGGCAGACGTTTTGGTCATTCTGGCTTCTTGTGCCTCGAACACTTGCATTTCATCCTGACAAAACTAAAGTAGATGTCCTATTCATATTCTCACAATTGCAATATCAGTAAGAATTGTATGACATCTAGGGTTTTGGCTATATGCTCAGTGATGATAATTGTCAAGGCTTGGTAATTAGACCTAGGATTGCATTTTTTGGTTCAATAGATGATTCAATTACAAATTTACTTTCACCTTCTATGATGAGGGATTCCTGATCTCTTCAATGTATCATGATTCTTCATAGTTGCACAAGCATTTGATTCTATGGTTCACCCTCTCACACTCCTTGATTAGATACCTGTCACTATCAAGAAAAAACATGAAATAATACATTAGATGTTAGTTCATTCACCTATGCATTTCATCCATAAAACCATACATCCATCTCATCTACATAAACAACTCAAATCAATAATGCATTCATACATCAACATCATATTTTGCATCCCATACTCATAGCATATAACATCTCATGCAAATCAAATTCAAAGATAGATATTGACAATGACATGAACACAAGATGGTTGACTCAAAATCTCATATATATATATATATATATATATATATATATATATATATATATATATATATTGATATCCAAAGAATGTGTCAGTACAAAAAATGGGTGCTACTCAAGCACTATCAATCAAAAGTGATATAAAATGGTGTTGGCACACTAATCAATACATAGCCAAAATCACAAAACTTGGAGGTAAGAGCATCAAAGGTCTAACTCTATCCACTTCCCTCACCTCCTAGAGGAGGAGGAGGAGGTGACATGTCTAGCCTAGCTGGCGAGCGTGCACCTCCAAAATCTTGAGCATACTAAGAAAGCCAAGGCACCTGCTGAGCCTCATTGGGCATTATAGTAGAGTATGTTGTGAAATGGTAGACCGCTAGGGCCACCTGAAGTCTCACCTCATCCTACAACATCTCCACCCTTCGCTTAGTAGCCAACACCTACTCTCGTAGCTGTTGGATCTCTTGATCATGCTCTATTATCCTAGTGTCCAACACGACCAACTATATCTATAAATATCCCAACTATTGGGAGACCTACTTGATCCCCTCTCTCACCCTCCTCAAGGCATCTTGGGGCCTAGTAGCAAGATGCTCCTGCATCTACTCATCTAGCATCTTGGGCTACTACTTTGCAGGTGCTTGCTCCTTTACCCACAGTCTCTATCATTAGCTGTGCTCCACCCCACTACCACCAGCACCTACATCTAATCTTATCTGTCATGGGGGAATTTTCACCTCCTACACCCTATGTCTCACCTATGGTGGTTACTGCTATGCTGGCTACAGGACTGGACCCTGTATAGGTGCCTACTATGGTCCTTGTATCACCATCCCCATAGGATCCATGAATTGTGGAAAGGGGTGACTAATAAAATATTCCTAGTATGCAGGCGTCACCGCAACATCTTCTATCTGCAAGAGGTAATCCCATTGTGATGGAACTAGGTTGCGCACATCTATCATCAAACTCTTGAGATCTAGTCTTATAGACCACCCTCAATCCAGATCTCTCACCATCTTAGCATAAGAGCAGTACTCCTGTGAGATATCCTATGGCCACCTGTATTGTTGCCACACCCATGTGATAGGAAACCTCTTTTTGATCTATGTGGCTTAGCCTAATAGTGGCCGTGAGGAGAACATTTGACCAAGCTCTTTAGGAGCGTCATCCAAATTCTTGATCTCTCACAAGAGTTGCCATACAACAGAGACTAGGTCATCGAGATGGGTCCTCCAATGCTCCATCTTACCCAGGCCTACCTAGGTAAGCTGCCCTCTGTATCTACATATATATGACTCCATTGGCTCTAGGGCATCCTAAAAAATGGGCCTAGTAACTGGCAGGTGCTCCCATGCCCAGATCTATAGCACATAGACTTCGGTGGCCATAATCCTTCGCTCATGATACACTATCTCATGCATCTCATAGAACATGTGTGCAAGTATGCATTGGCCCCATCTAAATTGCTCGAGAGAATCAAGCATCATCTACAGCATGATGCCTCATCCACACTCTAGCCCATGCTATCCTCTATCAGGCACCAAAAAGCAACTGATGAAAATGGCTAACATTGATTCCAACCTATGCATGGTCCCATATGTATGGACAAGCTCATCCCATGTGATGGCTCGCCCTATTGCTAACTCCCACTGGAAGATAGCTCGCAATGCCTCCGTCCTTGCCTATGGGACTATGTCATAAACTACTCGCAGCCTATGGAAAGGTATTTGCAGTATCTTGTAAATATCCTCTAGTGTGATAGTCATCTCCCCTTGTGGAATATGAAAGGTGTTCGTCTTCAACTAGAAATACTCCACCAATGCTGTCAATAGGCCATGATTCACCAACACTATTGGGATTTGGCATAGAGAGGTAAGTTCCAATCTATCAATATGTGCCATATCAGCATCATCTAAGCTCCACAACAAAGCTCCGTATGGTGGATAGTGTGACTTGAATGCGATGTCATCAAAGACCATCTGCACACATGAACAAGAACATCATGCAAATAGTCAGTACTCACTCAAAAAATCAAAAAGATGACAAAAAAATTGCAAAATTAAGGCAAAAAAATCAAAAATGAAATTTGTAAACACCATAATGTTGCACGACCATTCATGTCCTCACATGAGAAAACATATTCTCATGCAAGAAAACAAGTCCTCGCACGAAGAAACACAATCTCCCATGAGAAGTGACAAGAATATGAACAAAAAGTGCCCAAAATCTCATGCATCTCATGCAAAAGGTGGGTATCACTCATGCAAGATTAACCACCGATGTGCACAAAGAAACATTGGGCTGGTGTATCTTTGCATGAAGAAAGATAGAGCTCGCACAAGGAAGGACACCCTTGCACGAAAACCGATTGACCAAAAATAAAAACATGACAAAAATGTGTAAAAATATATCAAAATGTGTGAAAAATTCAATATAAAGTGAATTATTTTACTACTCACTAGAAGTCTATAGTTCACCAGCTAGTTGTGTTGTCTAGAGTGCTCAAAGTGATGTAAACGCACTGGAACTACCATATCTCTCTTAAAGCTCTCTTCTCCACTAAAGAAAAAATGCACAAATGATTTGAAAATGACCCCTTAGGCCCTTATATAGGTTTTGACCTAATTTTTCAAAGTGCTTCGATTTGTGCAAAAATCACCCCTGGCTAATTTGACCATTTTGAAACCATTTTTGGGATCAAATTCAAAATTTGACACACCTAAACAGTTAAAAAATGCATTTTAAAATTTTGGGACTGACGTGATCGAGTGCTTGTGCAGTCCATATTCTACTGATACTTTGTGAATCTTAGAACCTTGTCAACTCAAATTTCTTCAAATTTTCAAAATTTATTTTAGGAAAAGTCAACTATGGTCAAAATTGTCAAGTTTTGGTCAAACTTGGTCTTTTGGACCTCAAAATCATGCTGAAGTGACTTTGAATTTTCTTTTGATCATTTTGCTCTCTTCTATATTCTACTGATTCCTCAATTTATTCTATTTCTTCAAACATACTACTTTCTTTCACATTTCTAGTGTGTCATCTTTCAATTTCACTCCTGAGGGGGCAGGATGATTACATCATTGAATCTAAATTTTGACTCAATCTGAATCTTCATTGCTCGGCACATCTTGTTCCCCTCTATCTGGCATCATTTTTCATCTATCTCATCTCTTCATTAGCTGATTATATATTATAAAAGTCTTTATCAGAGTTTTATGGACAGGTATCAGGGTAGTCTAAACCTCGACTCCTGAGGATCAAGCCTCATTCTAGGGATGGTTCTACAGCTCATGATTGGATTGTGTGATCTTTTACACTTAGGTATCTAGGTTTTCTATTTGGATTCCTTAGGATTAAGCTCCATTCTAGAGAAAATCCTTAAAATCTTATCAATCTTAGGTATCTAGGTGTTCTATCTGGATTCCTTAGGATTAAACTCCATTCTGGAGATAATCCTTAAAAGCTTATCAATCTCAGGTATCTAGGTGTTCTATCTAGATCCTTAAAGGTTAGGCTTTGTTCTGGAGAAAACATTTTAAATACTTATCAATTCAAGTATCTTGGTGTTCTACTTGGATTCCTTAAGATTAAGCTCCATTATAGAGATAATCTTTAAAAGCTTATCAATTGGTCTCTATGTCATCAATTTCATAACCAAATTTACTTCTTGATCTTCATATCATTCTTTCTAATTTTCTTTGAATCAAACATGCTGCTCGCACATTCATTCAAAGAGGGGCAAAATGTAATACCCTAAAATTGGCTCATTGCCATGATCACCAATTACGGTCTATTCTAATTAATTCTAAAGTCCTATGTCACTAGGCAATTCTAGTTTCGATCTTTGCTACTTGACCTAAGTGTTAAATGCAAAAAACACTAAATCTGCATTAATCAAGACATCTATTTAATTCCTAAGTATTGACTCAAATTAGTCACATTAAATGTATTTGATTGAGATTTAATTTAGTTTGAAGTGCCTATACTTTAATTAAATTAAATTATATCCTAAGACTAATGTACTAAGGAATTAAAATATTTAATTTAATAATTATGTCCACTTTAATTAATTGAATGAGATTATTCAACTAAATGGAAAAGGCATTTATGAGGTCATGTCTCACTTTATTAAATTAAATAAAACCTTCAAAATCCTCTCTTTAGTTCTAAAATAGAAACTCTGAGTGAACTACCTCTTGAAATTAGAATCAATCTAGTTAATTTGCTCTCACACTTATGAAAAGTTTAGTTAACTACTTATCACACTCAGATCTGAAATAGTTAACTTCACCTACACAAGGAAGTTTCCATCTTTACAAAATCTTCTACCTAATCTTAACCATTCATCAAAGATTGATCTTGACTGTTGATCCATTCCTAGATTATATTTAAGGGGCTCTCAATCCCTCATTACGGAGGTTGGATTTTGATGCTATTGAATTGTTGTCAAATTGAATACTCACTTTCATAAGCTCTTACATGTGCTTTTACTTGATATCTTAATATCATTTAGCTTAATAATGCATACATCTAGTTTAGTTTCTTTTATTGCTTAATAGAATAAATTGCATATCATATAGATTACTTGCACACTCATATTTTGCATAAATCCTTCATTCTAGAAAGGTTTGGTTGCCTGCATCTCATCCTGAGAGCACATAGGCAAAATCCTTCTAGATAGAAAGCAATAGGTTGCATTTTTGGACATCTTGGATGAACCCTTCCATGTTTATTCTAGGATGGATTTGCATACAATGGTCATGTTGAAGTTTAGGTGAAAAATTTGAGGCCTCATTTTCACATATATAGTTTACATAAATTTAATGATTGGTAGAGACTTTAGTGTACAGACTATTCATAGTGGCATCCATAACATTTAGTACCTATATTTTTTGGCTATATGTAATGCAAGTTGACAATGTTGGGGTTTCCTTTAACACTCCAATTAATGTAAAAAGGAATTTTGGTTTTTAGTTAGTGTAATTTGAGAAAGCCTTTTTATACATTTTGTGGGCTAGGACATAACAACAAGACTAGTTGGAACTACAAGGTCCCTCCCATCAGAGAATCCACAATTTGTACCACTCAATACTCCTAATGCCCTCTCCACATTATACTAAGCTCTATATATTTCAAGGCATGCCAAAAAATCCTTCACTTGGTGTCTTTGTACAAGATTGTGGCATACAAGAAACAACATTTTCAATTATCTTTTGGGGCATTGACACAATTGGTGAGGATGCACCTATGGAAATGAGAATGGAAATGTGAGAAAGCTAGGTATGATGAATCTAGATCATTGGATAAGTCACAAAGTCTTGTTGAATCAATAAATGTCATAGTCGTATCATTTTTTTTCATTTTGCAAGCATCTATATTATTATAGTTGGGACAAAGAACTATAGTTTCCTTTAAGCATATTTTACAATTGCAGGGAGTAGATGACGATGAGCAATTGAAAGAGGAAACAATTTTCTTTTATGCTATTTGTGATAATGTAGACCTGCTATGTTAGGATAAATTGGTAGGTAAAGGCATTATCAAATGTGTGGGTAGGGATGTGATGTGCCACAGTAAAAAACTATGTGTGGGAACTACAAAAGTGAAAATTATAGAGGTTAATGACCTGAATGCTAGGCTTCCCTAGCCTCATTCTTTTTATGAAGTTTTAAGTCACTCGTTGAATTTTTTTGAAGCATGGAACACATATGACCTTCCTATAATATACATTTAATGCAACATTAGGTATTATTCCCTTATTCTAACTTTTTATTTTATTTTTTCCTACATTAATAGTTTGTTGATGTTTGCATATATTGATGTCATTTATTTGGAGGCCGCACTCATCAAACTTGTGTCCATAACTTTAGGCTAAAGTGGTGGACACATCGAAGATGGGTGAAGAATCCAATGACCTCTTCCTGAAATTAAAGATGTAGTCTCAGAATTAAAATCTTATGTATAACCCCTCCTAATGGTGCACAACATTGTTGGTTGACTACGTATGAGCTTGCATAATTTTAACCAATGAAGAAGATTGAATCTTTTTGTTCAAACTCCACACTTCAGGCTCTTTAAGACCTAGGTGTTTGTACCTTAACTGGAGATGGTGGATGGTTATGAATGAATAATTAATGGTACTCTTGAGTTGGGAAGTGTGTTCTCAAGAAGAAATCATAATGTTTGAAAAAGGATAATCTATGCAATACTGATGGATTGAACCTCACTAACCTATGACTATACATACATACATATAAGAAATATACAATGATCAGTCCTTAGTCCTTTTGGGTAAATTGATTCAACTCCCATGTAACTTTATTATTTAAACCCTTAGATAGAGTGTGTACTCCATCAAATTTTGGATAAAAGGAAAAGTAAATGCAATCTGAAGCCTAGATGATTTTAACCCCAACTAAAGGAGACATTGTAGACAACCTCACACAATTGTTCTCATACATTTATATAGTAGTATTAATCCAAGATAAATAATGAAGAACATGAGATATTTAATACACCATAAACCAAAAGAGATTTAAAGGAACTATCATTGCTTCCATTTCTTCATAAGGAAATACAACAGAAGAGTCTGGATACAAGAGCCAATCAAAAAACACAAAAAAATATATTCAATTCATACTAAAAATTTATAATTAGTATTACTTCTCATTATCAATCTATCTTCTACATTTCTTTGAATTCACACTTGTTACCTTTTTAAAAAAGTGTAACAAGCTTCAAACCTTTACATAACTATAACTAATTAACTAATAATGAAAACAATAACATAAAACATAAAGCATTAAACCTCATCTGTCTCCTCCTCTGCAACAACATTTTTAGCCTCTTCGAGCACCTTCATGTAGATTTCTACCCATTTAGAAATATGGGCATGAGTTGGCCATGTGAAGGTAGAAATAGTAGGATAAAAGATATACAAATCATTTCATCTTTTTCCTTGGGTTATTCTAACCTCACCAATAAACTTGACAAATTTATTCTCCAGAACAAACAATTTGTTGAGTAGTTGATGGAAGGTATCAATTTGGAAAGTCTTGTCACTTTTATACTTTGTTATTATCTCATGTGGAAACACCTCAAGTTCTTGTTTCCAATCTTCTAGTCACTTAATTTTCCCATCTTCACTAATAATCAAGGGAATGCATGAGTGTTCAATGGTTGTTATTGCCTTATGTTTATCTCCAAGATTTTATTTTCTTGATTCATATAGGCCAAATTCTTGGAAACTACATCAAGGAAATCAATAGTATGCTTGATCAGGGTAGGTGCATCAGGATCCCTTTTAGTGATTTCATATAATATTATTCAATTCGAACTTTGAAGGATGCCATTTCCTTTCAGTTTTAGACAACTTTCATTTCCTTTATAAAAAAGATATCTAATATATTTGAAACATTGTTAGATCCCTAAAAAACCTCATTTCATCTATCTAAAACAATGTTCACCCTATAAGCAAGGACTCCCTCCAATATGTTAAAAGTAAAGTCATGGTGATCAGCATTTTGGATGAACTTTACGCTTGGATCTTTCTCTTTATTTATGATAGGGGACTCCTAAATAACCACATCACTGGAGATCTCACCAGAAGTCTTTTGACTCAATTGCTACTCCAATCTTGAGTTCTTCACATACATTTTATTGATGATAGAACTCATGTCCACTTCCCTTTGTTTTAACTCTTTCAATATTTCTTTTATATGTATGATTTGTGTTTGATTAAACATAGACCCGTGAGTGAGTCTTGCAACAGTAAGCTCTGGGTTTGTATTTTCCATAGTCTGTATGAGAGCCATCCCTTCTTCTCCTTTCAAAATATGAATTATCTTTGGTTTTTTTCCTTTTAATGTCACCTAGGTAGCTAGAGTTTCTATTTTTGGATCATAAATAGTGCTTTCTACTTTATCAAGTGGTCCAAAATCTAATACAAAGGTAGAGTCTTCTTTCTTTCTCACTTGATTAAGTAGGAAAAATTCTTTAAGAGTTAGACTTGGAAGAATCAAGATATCACTTTTCTTCACATTTTCTTTAGCCTCTTCTTCTACGCATGTGATTTGTCCAAATCTAATTCACTCATCATTTTCTATATTATTTAATCATGTTGAGACTCAATAGCTCCTTTAAGTCTTTTAGCTTTCTTCTCCTCATAATATTTCATTTTTTATTTGATCTAGAAATATTTAAACTCCTAAGAGTGTACAAAGTTTTCATGTTCAATGATACACATAGAAGTGACCCCCTCTCATCTTCAATGTCAATTAGATCATCAATTTCCATTGTTTGTGCATAAAATCCTTTCCTTTCCTCTAATAATTTGATAGAAGGCCCCAAGAGTCTAGGTCCATTATCACTCTTCATGCTTTCAAGGACATGAGAAATCTCTTTTGAGGCTTCATCATTAGAGTACTCATATGACACCAAAGATAATCTAGATTCTACCTATTGATGTGTTTGAGAAACAAAGGTATCAAGACTTTTTTATTTGAGTGGAAAATGATATGGTTTCCTCACCCTCTGTCTTTTCCTATTTAGTGCAATCTTGATACAGTTCATCATAATTCTAAATACTTTTTTCAATCCTTAATAATTCTAGTTCTATGTTGGAATAAAACTAAGGCATGCTTTTACTTAGTCTTCTTTCTTCAATTCTTGACAAAATGTGCCACCTTTTCAACCTCTAATAAATTTGAGCTAAATCTTCACAATTTCTAATAATATTATCTTCTAAGTTTAGTTGATGTACATATTTGACCTTAATATTCTCAATATGCTCTTCAGGGTCATATTATCTACTCTTCTCATTGATAAACCAGTAGCCATTCTTAATACATTCTTGCACTTCTAAGTTCATGTTGTACCTAATTACAAAACCACCAAACTTGATAAAATAGGGAAGCATGTTACCCTTCCTTCTAGGTTGGGCTATCTTTCTTTCCACCCATATCATTTTACAAAGAAATTCTAGGAACCATAACCTCTTTGGGATGAACAAAGACAACCTATGAGGTGATTGTCTGCATCCATATATTCCCAAAACTGTATACTTGGGTTTGCAAATTCAATCTCCCAAATTAAATAAGAAACTTTTGTCAGATTGACAATCCTTAGGCCTTAGAATATTCTTTATTTTTTGAGGAATTCTTATTATAGGTTCCCCTAACATTCTTATAATTTATTGTACAAATTCATCTCTAAAGACTGTAAATTCACTATCTTTAGCATGCACATTCCAAACAAGGCACCACAACTGAACAAGTTTTGGGTTTCCATTATAATCTTCAATCATTAGCTTCATAGAATCTCTAAATTGATCAAAATTTTGAAACAATGTCATATTACACCACAAGGAATAATTCTTGAAGGAATTTGAAGTCTTCCATGTAATCAATTAGTTGTATTGGGTTTTCTTAATCTCATTGGCAAAATCAAATTCCAAAATCAAATGTGGGTTTTGGATTTTCATGCATAGATACATATAATCCAAGGGAATCTTTAGCTTCTTATCCTCTCCAAAAAGTTGAAGCCATGCATAGAAAGTATTCTTTAAGAAATTCATGAAGGGATCTATAGGATGAGGTCCTAGATTATCCACATACATTAGTTTTTATTATGACCTCTACACATAAAAAGGGAAATTTCTTTGAACTTCCTAAACTTCATAATTTTTTGATATTCATTCTTAAAGTGTTTTGTGTCTATCTTAGTAAGGGCCAACATGCCTAATCCAAAATATTTCTCAACACATGATTTAGTTATAACCAGAAGATGCATCCCATCTAATTTTCTTACAGTTCTAGTGGAAGGCTCATAGTGTTTAGGTAACACATTTAGCAATTCAACATCTATGTTGTTTTTGGGTCCCTTTTATGTACTATTAACATAGAAATAACAAAAAAAAGAACTTCCATGCATAGGTAATTTAGTCTCACCATAGTCCTAATTAAATTTATCTTGAAACATAGACATTTGACCTCCAGAGGAAGACCCATGAAAAACCTCTAAGAATATTTTCTAAATGTATTTATCTATTGGTTCTTCCTTATTCTCTTTACTACTAGTATCCTTCTTCACATTCATTTTAAAGAAATTAAATCCTAACAGGTAAGAACCTTTTAAAACTTACTGATTCAAATGTTGATCTCTTGTAGAGGTGAATTCCCTCACTGTCACTTTCATCTTTACTCCACTCTTTTTTTCTATGCTAAATAACTCATTCTTGATGATTTATCAAACCCAAAAAATTCATCATTTAATGCCTATAACTTTTTGTGCATTTCTAAATTCACTCCTTGCTCAAAATGTCACATCATCGAGTACTCAAGTGAGGTAATTAATATATTGATCTCATGATATCCTTTGTTATTAATTCCACTTTTATGACTTCATTTTTAATGTTCCTTTGTGAAATAGTAAAATTTTGGATCTTAAGACTCAAATATATTTCCAAAATTGAAAAATCAAGTTGCATCTCCTTCCATTTTTCCAAAGCTGCGAAATCAGAAAGTTAGTTTTGACTATTTATCAATTTTATGAAATCTGACTCCATTACTTTCTTACCTCTCACTTTGCCAAATTTAGTTAAAATTTATTTTTTATTATGGAAATCTTAATATGTTCCATCACCTCCAATAGTGCACAAGGACCCTAAGAGCTGTCATAGATTTTATGAAAGCATTAACTCACTTTCCCAAAACAGAGGGTGAAGGAGGAAATGAGGGGGTCTCACTTGTCTGAGTAGTGTACACAACATTACTAGTAAAGTTACTACACTTTGTTCATGTCATTTCTCAATATGTGCCCTTATTCAAATCCATTGGATATGATGCATATTTATATTGTGCAATCATTTCATTAATATTTGTTTAAAATTTTACCATTTTAAAACCTTATTTCCAATTGAGTTTAATGGTTAAAATTATGAGTTCTAATTTATGCATAAAATATATAGTGCATTTTTTAAGCATGTTAATTTGTGGCACTTTCTTTATATTGTTCAACAAGAGAAATCTTAATTTGTCTAGCATAATTAGTGAATGTCATCTGTTTCTACAATGTTGTATAATAGTAAGTGTTCATTTAATTATTGGTTATGTTTGATATATTAATTGCATTTCTAATGGAGTCAAAAAAAATTTGCTATAAAATTTTTGTCATTGGAGAACTTGTGATATACTAGTCATTGTACAAAGTGATTATAGCTTAGCTATAATTATTATCTATTTAGTTTTGTTTATTGTATTGATGATGAGTGAATAGGATCACATTTTTGGTAAGAGTTGCACTTCATTTCAAGGACATGTTATATTTGATTCATATATACTTGTTTTTGTTAATTAAAATTTTAATTGAAGTTCAAAGGTGAACTCCCTTCATCTGCGTTTACTCCTATGCCTTCATTTTCCCACCACTCCTTTAAGGGTTTAGGTAGCTGAAAATGAATATAGTTTATGTCTAATCATTTGTATCATTTGAGGTATATTTTATATTATATGAATGTATCTTTATATATAAGGACACATGTGTCTATACTTATTAATACATACATAAATATATATTCTATTATATATTTAGAATCTAGATAGAATTATGTATATAAATCTAAAAAATTGCATATGCATATTAAAATAGTCATCATATAGTGATCTTTAGAAGCTCCATTTATGGATGTATATTTTACATTATGTGATTGGTTTAGATTTACTGAGATTTTTGTACAATAGATTCCCTTTAACTTCAAATGTGTTTCGTATAATTTTTTTTGGATTTCATATCTCGTGAACATTTGGACACCTAGTTTGTAGTCAATAAACCCATAATCCTTGTCAAAATCCTTGAAAGATGTTGTAGATGAACTAGACATTCCATGAAATACTTTTCTTGTGTAGAGGGAGAAATTGCACATGTTGGTGAACTGGTATTGCCTTTACTCAATGTCCACCATAGTATTTTACTTGTATTTTGTTTTCTATAACTTTGACGATAGATGTCCCAACAGGAGCTATGAAAGTTCATTTTAAGGAAGTTTTTATGACAAAAGTTGTTCCTCCTTATGTTGATAGATTGGATTTTCAAGATATATTTCTAGAAGCTAATGAACCCATTCCATTATAGAAAATATGTGATATAAAATATTCACTAGATCTAGTGCAGTAAATGATCTAGACTTCAAAACATACTATTTAATTGTATGGTTTTGGTGATTACTATATTTCTTAAATTGATTTCAGTCTTGTGAATTAACTCATCCAGTTTGTGCGTAGGTAAAAAATCTTAGACACAATACAAAAGAAAAAGGGAAATCAAAGAAATCATCATTTTCTCCAAGGAGGATTGCACCAATGTGTTTAGCTTGTTTGTGGTCATCAGGGACACATAATGAATAGTGCAAATTAAAAAATGGATATTTGGAGTTCATGCCAATGTAGCTCATTGCGTGTTATAATTTAAGAGTGTTTGTCCTTCGTGCACTTATACTTGGAATTGTAGTCATGGTCTATAAAAAAAAGTGATTTTATTGGATAGGAATAATGGGACTGGAGAATGTTAAAGGAAAATCTTCATGCACAAAGTTATTGTGTCCTTTTTTGTTTGTAATGAAGTTAGAGTCACGTTAAGTAACAAGTTCTAGTGATATGGTAATGAAAAACTTATATATATTAGAAATCTATATTTCTTCTATTGAATGTGTTATGTTGATGTTATTCATTTAAATGTCATGTGTAGAATGATATTTGAATATTGTTATTATTGTTAAATCAAGACTATTGAAACTCCATAGATAGTAATTGTAGTGGTGCTCATCTAATGTATGTTAGCGATCTAGCTAATCAGGTAATTCAAAGGTTTTATTTTAGTACTCTAACCAAATTGTGGCATTGAAACAAAATAAAAAGAGAAATCCATGCAAATCAATGTGTTATGTCAATTTATAATGTATAAATTTCTTATTTTAAATGCACAGTAACATATATCATAATATGTTCAATATTTCTGATCAAATGGATGGATGTTTTAATGACTTTTATAATTTTATGTTATCCCTATATTAAGAGGATACTCCTACTTCCATTCATCTATATTGACTAGGTATTCTTAAATTTTGTGGCACCTTGGTTTCTATTCATTATGTTGGCCAAAATACAAATTTTTATTAAACGTCATTATTGAAAAAGTAAGCATAGTTCTCATGTGTTGATGTAGTCATGGGTAGTCACAAAGATGTCCATAGAAAGAAAGCTCCCCATGAACTAATTTCTAATATCCCCATTTCTACAACTATAAGATTGTCAAAGTGTTCTAGTTTTGGGAATCATGGAAAGATCAATGATTCATCCACCAGGAGGGAATGATAGAGTTTAGATGAAGTACCTCTATTGGGTGTATCAGATACTAGTGGTGTGGTGGCGCTAAACAATAGTCATGAGAATATAGTTTTAGATTATCCCACCATGGATGATAGCTTGAATAGCTCACTTTAACTTATCCAAAAACATAGTCAACTTCAAGAGAAACTTATATCTTTATTGTTAGAGAATTTGGTTGCATGTGAAGCTGATAAGAAACACCTAAAGTTACAAAATGCTGAATTATAGATGAAAAATGTAGAATTTGAGATAAAAATTAAAGAGATGGACAAGATTCTTATAGAAGTAAAGAAGAAAAATGTGGAGTACAATCTTCAATAGCACAAACACCAACTAATCAATCACAATTTGGAAGAAATCACTGGTTGTGAACAAGAAGATGTTCGCTAAGTTGACCCATACCTATGATGGATGCTAGATGTTTTGAGAGGTCATACCAAAGTACAATGAGGTGGCTAGTATGCCTTCCAATAGAGGGCAACAACCAACTTCCACTTGGTCTTCAATTTATAGATGTGAAGGTGCATCAAAATATGGTTAGATGCACATATGTAATTCAATATGTTGAGCTTATATGTGGCTATTCATTTCAATGTAAAATCCAAATTGTAGCTAACAATGTCATATGAAGTAATGCCCAATGTTTGGATATACAAACTGATGTCTCCTACAAAAAAGGAGAGCATTGCCAATTACATTTGACAATTTGGTGCATTAATGTTTATAAATCATTATGGATCCAATTTTGTTCTAAATATTTTACTAGAATTACATTATTAATACATTTTGATACTTTTATTTTGCAAGCAGTAAATGCAATAAATGTCATGGATGGATTGAAGTATTTTCTTATAAAGTAAATCTTTCATATTAGATGACTTTCAATCATAAAGTCATAGGATCTGCAAGTTAATAAACATGTGTGCATTGTTGCTTGTTTCATTTGATACACTACTTAATGCAAGAATTGTGATGATCTACAAAAGACATAATCTCATTTTTTAAAACATATTTTGTGAACCATAAATCATCATTAGTGTCCTTTCAATTTGCTAAGAATTTGTATACATTACATATATGTTTGGCATAGTCCTCATCCTTGTAAATGTAGACATATCTTGTTGACACTTCCATTGAAAATTCATGTCAAGCCATTGTGTGTGTTATTTTCAACACATGATCAGACATGTCATTAGTGGTCTTCAAGTCAGAGAGACGAACATAGAAAGAATCAACAAACAATGATCTCCATTTTTTAAGTGGCATTGGCAAACCATCTTTGAGGGAAATGAGCAATACATTTGTAGCAACACACTTGAGTTTCTTCATGTCAAAGCATAACTTCTCAGCCCAATTTGCATGTTCTTTCAAGAAGGTGTTTCCAAATCATTCACACACTAAGTTTAGAGGATCATTTGTCTTCATGTCTTCTTTAATTCTGACCTTTCATCTCTCCTTATCTTCAATATCTTGGAAAGTACTAGATTAATGGACCCAATTCTTGTTGACCATCTTCATTAACTTGTGATATCTATTTTTAACAATTTTAATTGCCAAGTCATCCAACTAATGATGTCCTTTTGTAACTATGTTTTCTAAATTTTGTGCTTTATTATGCTAGAAACGTACATCCTCCATGCTATCCATATCTCTTTGTTTAGCATCATAGTCTATAGTTTCTAAATTCAGTCATTTGTATTTCGTTTGCTGCAACATTATAGATTTTTATTTCTATTTTTCCTTTTCAATCTTTGAATTTTCAAACAATGATTTGTACTTGTTTATCATTCTAAACAACTCATCTACCTGAGCTTGATTCTTTGGTACTATTGAAACAAAAGCTTTGACCCTTGCCTAAAATCTTACCTAAAGGCATCATCGTGTAACATGTAAACAATCTCAAAAGTGTGGGACTTTGCAACTTGAGATTGAATCTCCAGAGGAAAACTTCCTTACTATCATGATGCACCTAACTATTTCTTGAGAGGAAAAGGGAGAATGAATGCATGAAAGTAAGATACCTAATCTAATATAAGAGGATGTGATACACCAAATAGTATGCTCAATCTTATCTCTACCCAAGAATGTACGGTTCATCAGTACAACCTCAAAGTATAAAAATTCAATCCTTGCTTAATCCAACAACCATATGTAGATCAAAAACTAAAAGAATTCTATAAGGAAGAGACTTTATTTTATATCGTTCAAAGGTCAAGTAGATATAATCATACATTTTGAGAAATGAAGACAATACATTACCACAAAGGCAATAGGGTATTGCATATTATATTAATGGAAGAAAGAGATACAACAAAGGAATGTATTAACTCAAAGGAAAAGAAAATTATAGTAACAAAGCATAGACATACAATTCTATAGAATTAGTGAAAAAATATTGAACCTAAGAAAGGCTACAAAATTTTCTTTTATAGTGCAAGCATAACTCAAACAACTTCTACCCTAAGGAAAAACCCAACAACTACATTAAAGATTACAGATAATAGTCACTACAAGTATGGGAAAGATCTAATCATGGCACACATCTAGATGTAGAAAAATCACCTATTCACCAAACAGAGCCTTGAGAAGACAAGAACGATAACCATTATCATTCTGACTAATTAGATAGGCCAACAGGAAATGATGGAGTGTCCATTCATATTTATCAGGTATGGAGAATAATGAAAGTGGTTGAAGAAGATCAAAAAGATCAGATCCACCATGAAAGAGTTTCTTCCTTTGTTATGAGCATGCTAATTCAGCCAAGTCATTGGCCAACTAGAGTCAATCCTCAAGCTTTGCCACATGGACCTGTCATATTCTATAATTTTTCCACCCAACCTCTCTTCTATCTTTCATATTTGACCCTAATTTCTCATGATCATCGCTTTGCAACCACCTTTCTTCATTAGCTATTATTCCTTGCAAAATCATGAACAAACTATATCTCTGCTTTGCAATTTGTCCTTAACATCTTTCCTTAACTATTGCAATCAGGAAAAAACATGAAACAAACTACCAACATACCATTTGCACCATCACGATTTGATCCTAGACTTGACATGAAATGCCCAAAATCATGAAAAAATGCACTTAACCATCATTGCTTTCTTTTCACTTGGGCTCACTAAGAAACATGACATGTTGTCATTATATCACTACAAATTTTGATTGTACATTTTCCCATAACGATATAATGATTGCCATGTTGGGACCCCTCCTATATAGCTTAGCTCCTTGACCAATTAGGAACTATCACATCACCAAGGTCATCCATATTTTACCATGCCCCAATTCTATGACCTTAACTTGGGATTATATTTAATGCATTGCAACTATGCAAAAAGGAAGAGATGTACAATTGCAATACTAATTGCAGTTCAAGCCATAACTCTACTAAAGCTACGATGGCCATCTGGTTTTCTCATTTCATGTTATCACTACTTCACAACTTGATTCCTTAACCATCACTAGCCCCAAAAACCATGCACACAAGTGATTTATGAATTTACCATCTTGACCATGGTTAACACTAAACTCTCTATGATCATGCAAATGAGGAAGGGTCACAACATCACAACTTAAACCTAGAGTTAAGATCATAACCTTGTGACCAAATGATGAAGAGAGATCATTGCATCACCACTCATAAATTGATGTTAGCCTTCTAAACTACAAAGAAACATTAACTATTTGAAAAGACAATGTTACACATTCACACCTCCTCTGATGGTTAAGCCATAGACTGTAGTGATTGGGTGATGAAGGATATTCACATGATCATGACTTGAATCTCCAAGGGGATAAAGTGTAAGAGGCATTAGATAAATCTTAACCCTCACTAGAAATAGGGTTTGAGATAAATTCCATTAACTAGAATGGGTAGAATATCACCATTGGGCTTCGATAGCTAGAAAGCATTGGCTTGCTTGCAAATAATGATAACATAAGGTCCACTCTAGATAGCATAAAACTTGTAGTGCCTTCCTAGCTTGGCTCTGTCCGTATCCCACTTGAGAATAAGGTCTCCTTTCTTAAAAATCCTAGATATAGCCCTTCTATCAAAATTTCATTTGACTTGCTATTAGCGAGCCTCAAGTGTATGCATAACCTATTGCCTTTTTTCTTCTAATTCAATCAGTTCTACTAACCTGATGGTCATGGGATCATTTTCTTCTAGCTCTAATTGTTGAGCTAGCTCAAGAGAGGGGAATTCTAGTGAAATAGGAAGCCTTGCTTCTCTTCCATAAACTAACATAAAGGGTGAGTTCCAAACTACTCTCTTGGGTGTAATTCTATTAGCCCAAAGGGCTATCTTCAACTCGGCATGTCAACTCCTCTAATTTTCTTCAATTGTCCTCCTCATTATCTTAATGAGATTCTTGTTAGGGGATTTAGCCAAATCATTTCCTTGGGGATAATAATTTGAGGAGGTTCTCAAATATATTCCATATTCTAGAGCCTAAGAACATATGCAAGCTCCAACAAAAGATTTTGCATTATCGGATATAATAGTTAAGGGAACACCAAATCTTGTCACAATTCCATCAAGGAATTTAACTACTGAGGCCTTTGTTGCATCCTTCAAAGCCACTACTTCAGTCTATCTTGTGAAATAGTTTATGGCTACCAAGATCCATTTATGACCAGGAATGGAGGGTGGATTTATTGGACCAATGAAATCCAAACCCCATTGGGAAAAAAATTGGTCAACTTGAATGGGATGGAGGGGAAGGGAAACCAATCTTTTCTTTCCTAAGAAGAAAGAAAATTTCTCACACTTCCTTACCTACTTATGGTGGTTATTCAATCGGTTGGGGAAATAATAGCCAACCCTCGTTATCTTCATCGTAGTGACTCAGGCTGAGAAATGACCACCAATAGAACTATCATGAAATTCCTTCAATAACCTACTGACTTGATATGTTTGTATACATCTGATCAAGACTCCATCAAAATCCTTTCTAAATAATTCTCCATCCATGAAGACATAGGAAATAGCCTGTAATTTAAACTATCTCCTCTTGGCTCTAGCTAGGCCTTAGAGGAATCTTCCTTCTACCAAGAAGGAAGTCATGTCTTGCAACCAATCAATCTAGTCATTCTCCACTAGTTGCTCATTTTGGATTAAGAGGGCATCTTCTTCATGTGTCTCAATAGATGAAGCCATTTGTTCACATAGTGCCTTACCTCTTACCAACTAGGTGATTTGAATATCAATGTCATATTCCACGACTCTAGTAATCCATCCAAATCTCTTCTCATTGATATCCTTGTTCAAGAGGAAATCCTTTACACTTGGATGTGGAACTAAAAGCTGGACTTTGTTGTGAGATAAGAGATGTCTAAATTTTTTGAGAGCCCTCACCACAACAAGGATTTGTTTCTCTACATAATTGTATCTTTCCTCATAATCATTAAGCCCTTCACTAAAGAAAAAATGAGTTGTTCCAAATTTTTATCATTAAACCATGTAAGAACAATTGAAATGCTTGAATTTCCTTCAAGGGAGTAGAGGATGAAATCTCTATCAAATTTAGGGTTGACAAGAGTAGTGATTGATGCAACTGACTGCTTGATTTCTTCAAAACTATCCTTTCTCTCTTTGGTCCAAGTGAACACCAAGTTCTTCTTTAACATATCTATGAGAGGCTTTGCCATAGAAGCAAGGTTAGGTATAAACCTCCTTACAAAGTTGATCCTACCAAGAAAACTTTATGGTCGGGAAGTGGGAGAGAAAGAATAGATTCTACCCTCTCTAGATCTATTTTAAACCCATCTCTTGACACAATATGCCCTAAGAGTTTTCCTTGGTCAATAGAAAATACACATTTCTTAGGGTTCAAGGACACACCATACTCTTTACATCTCTCAAATACATGTCTCAGATGATTAAAATGATCTACTGCATGCTTTGAAAAGATAGTTATATCATCTAGATACACTAGCACAATTTTTTCCAACATACCCTTGAAGGTCATCTCCATTGCCTTCTAAAATGTGGCACCTACATTGGTTAGTCCAAAAGGCATCTTAGAATAAGCATAACTGCCCCACTTAGTAGTGAAAGTAGTCTTATATCTATTAGACTCTTGTACTGACACCTAATTAAAGCCTAAAAAATAATCTAAGGAAAACCTTTCTGAACCACTAACCTTGGATAGGATGAGGGAAGGGGGTGGTGATCTTTAAGAGAATCCCTATTAAGGTCTCTAAGGTCTACACATAGTCTAATCTCCCCACTCTTCTTCCTAATATGAACAAGGTTAGCCATTCATAAGGAGTGCTTGACAGGGAAATTACTATTGGCCTCCATGAGCCTTGACAATTTTTTTATCATTAGTGGTTCAATCTTAGGGTTAACTGGCCTCTTCTTTTGCCTAATAGGCTTAGAATTATCATCTAAATTTATGTTGTGCTAAGATAATTTTGGGTTGAAACCCTTTAAGTCTTCATATTTCCAAGAAATAACATCATTGAATTCTTGACATAATTTTATGAATACCTCTTGTTCAATATTAGTGCATACCTTTCCCAAATTGAGAGTCTTCTCATTAGCAAGAATTAAAGACATATGATCATCCTTGCTTGTAGTTAGATTTGAACACTTGCTCCTTGCTTGATCATTAGAGTTGAAAATTTTGTCTAAGGTGACTAGTCCTTTAGGTAGCTTTTTGGAGTTTAGACTCAAAATCTAGTCCCCATATTGACTTTGGATCTTAGACTAATTTTTAGCAAAGAACTCTACTTCATTTTGTAAGAAATTGACAATCTGAACATCAGAGTTAGAAACTTGACAATTTGTGCAATTATCAAGAATAGCAGGCCTTACAAAAATTCTAATCTATTACTCCTTTTCTTCAGCAACATGCTTTGGTATATATCATAAGAAGCACCAATTACTGCAAGCCTATCAACATGCTTATTTTCTCTTCTAAGGACACTCTGGATGTTGAATGCTTGGAAGCCTTCAAGAAAATAAACTCTATTCTTGTATGATTTGAAAAGGTTGTTCTTGGTAATATTTTGGCTTCTTACTTGATGAATTACCAACTCAATATCCCCATACACCTTCAACAATTTGATTCTTCTCATTTGTGCAAGTTAAAGACCTTAGATTAGAGCTTCATAGTTTGCTACATTATTAGTACAACTGAATTGGAGACTATAAGAGAAATAGTATTTTTCTAGTTTAGGAGAAATGATCATGACACCAGCCCCTAAGCCATTTTTATTTCTTGATCCATCAAATAACATGCTCCACAATCTAGCATTGGAGGCCTTGAAGCTAACTTCCAGATATTTTCTACCCTTATGGCTATCTCATAAGTATTTGGTAAAGTATCCCCTCCCATAGATTGTAGAGTGGTAGTAATATCATTGTTAAAGGCTCTAATGTAATACAAGAATGCATTACCAAGGGAAGGCTTTACTATAGTGGGTATTATATCCCATGTCTTTTGAAACCAATAATTAAAATCAGTCATATATTCATGGGTCACTCTCTTGATGGTTGTCAGTAGCTCTAAAAGTGATAGGTGATCACTTTTGTCCTCAAATTTTTCTTCCAAAGCCCTACTCCTAACCCATCCCAATCAATAACAAATTTATGAGAGAAACCTCTATACTATTGAAATACTTTTCCTTTTAAGGATGAAGCTAGATGCTTAACAACAACATCATCCTCTATAATACCATGTATATTACAAACATTTGAAATCTCTTGAATATGTTCTACAAGGGAGATGGAAGTTTCACCAGTGATATTAGGTATACTTTTGAGAGCTAACATTGGAATATCATGTCTTTGAGCCAAAAGGAGAGGAATCCTACCATTAAATGTGGATAGTGTATGTGTGCTAGGCTATGCCATGTGGAATAATGCTCTATTTATATGAAGAGATGGTAACCTAGGATATGACCTATCACTAGGAGGAGTAGAGAGAGATCTTGCAAGTGTATGTACTACTACTACACTACTAACTGGTGATAGAGATAATCTATTTCTCTTTCTTCTAGGGTTTGAAAATGTGAGCTCAGTGTATTGAAATTTACCTCTAGAAGATGCCCTTGTGTGATACTTGGGCATGAATCACAAAAAATTTGGTCTGGAAACTAGAATATAGAGATGGAGTCACCAAGTACTTAAAAAATGAGCCTCTAAAGGCTTGAAACACTGAGAGCAACACTATCTTCTCAACATGAATTGAAACTTTTCTTCTTTGAAACTAGTGAACTTCTAATGCTTCAAGTGTTAATCCCACTAGGCATGCCCAAAACTGTTGACAAAAAAGCTTGCACCCTTGCCTAAAGTCTTACCTAAAGGCAACCTCATGTAACATGGAAACAATATCAAAAGTGTGGGGCTTTGCGATTTGAGATTGAATCTTTAGAGAATGCCAACTTCCTTACTATCAGGATGCACCTAACTATTTCTTGAGAGCAAAAGGGAGAAGGAATGCATGGAAGAAAACTACCTAATCTAATCTAAGAGGAGGTGATACACCAAATAGTATGTTTAACCTTATCTTTTCCCAAGAATGCATAGTTAATCAATACAACCTCAAAGTATACAAATTCAATCCTTGCTTAATCTAACAACCATATGTAGATCATAAACCAAAAGAATTCTATAAGGAAGAGACTTCACTTTATATCATTCAAAAGTCAAGTAGATCCAATCATAGATTTTGAGAAATGAAGATAATACATTAATGCAAAGGCAAGAGGGTATTGCATAGTATATTAATGGAAGAAAGAGATACAATAGAGGAATTAGGGAGAAAAGATTGACCCTAAGAAGGGTTACACAATCTAATTTTATAATACAAGCATAACTCAAATAGCTTCTACCCTAAGAAAAAACTCAACAACTACATTCAAGATTACAGAGAATAGCCACTACAAATCTGGGAAAGATCTGATCATGGCACACATCTAGATGTAGGAAAATCACTTATTCACCAAATAAAGCCTTAAGATGACATAAATGATGGCCATTATCATTCTAAATGATTAGATGGAATGAAAAGTGGTGATGGAGTGTCCCTTCATATTTATTAGGTACTGGGAATAATGAAAGTGGTTGAAGAAGATCAAAAAGATCAAATCTGCCATCAAAGACTTTCTTCCTTTGTTATCAGTACACCATGTGAGCTAGGTCATTAGTCAAATAGAGTCAATCCTCAAGCTTTTCCATGTGGACCAATCATATTCTATTATTTTTCCACTCGATCACTCTCCTATATTTCATATTTGACCTTAATAGCCCATTATCACAACTTCACAACCACCTTTCTTCATTAGCTATTATTCCTTGTGAAACCATGAACAAAGCATATTGTTTCTTCCCAAATTTTTCTTAACATATTTCCATGAATTCTGTGATCAGGTGACAATGTAAAACAAACTGCCAACATACCATTAGCACTATCACAGCTTGATCCTTGACTTGACATGAAATGCCCATGACCATGCAAAAATTGACTTAACCACCATTTCTTTCTTTTCACCCTGGCCTACTGAGACACATGGAATTTTTTTGTTATGTCACTACAACTTTTGATCATACATTTTCCCATAGCAATGTAACAAAAGCCATGGATCCAATCAATCAACATATAGTTGGGACCCCTCTTGTATAGCTTAGCTCCTTGACCAATCAAGAATTGCTACATCACCAAGGTCATCCATATGGTGCCATGTCATAATTCCAAACCTTAACCTATGATTATCGTTAATGCATTGTGACCATGCAAAATGGAAGAGACACATGATCATAGTACTAACTAAAGTTCAAGCCATAACTCTAATGAAGTTGTGATGACCATATGATTTTCTCATTTCATTTTATTCTCTTTGTAGCTTGATTCTATAACCCATCAATAGCCCTAATAACCATGCACACAAGGTGATTTGTGACTTTTCCATCCTAACCATGGTTAACATTAAACTCTCTATGATCATGTGAATGAGGAAGGGTTGTGACATCACAACTTAAACCTGGAGTTAAGATCATAACCCTGTGACTGAGCGATAAAGAGAGATCATTGCATTTCCAATCATAAATGGATGTAAGCCTTCTAAAATATGAAGCCATGCTAACTACTTGAAAAGACCATGTCAAAAATTCACACCTCCTCCAATGGTTAAGCCATAAATTGGAGCAACTGGGCAATGAAGGGCAGTCCCATGATTGCCTTGAGTCTCCAAGGGGATAAAGCATAAAAGGCTTGAACTTAGGAAAGTAAGGGATAAGACAAAGTATAAATATATATTTTATAACATTTGATCATTTGAATATTTGAATAGATATGACCATTGGCCATGCTGGACAAGAAAAATTGAATTTTGGTGGGAGGTCAAATATGGCTAATAGTTATAATAGTTACAATCGAAGATGCTAGGTGTCTTGGGTCTATTATGCTAAGTTTATGGATTTTTAGTTGACATAATGCTTCATTACTATTCATCAAAGTTGGTATTTCATCTCTCTGATCTGATCCCTGTGTTAATAAAGCTTTGTGGTATGGATCCTTCTTTGACATGTTAACAAGATATTTAGATTCCTCATGTTTAGAAACTTTCCCTCCATCTTTGTCTTTTTCACAACATTCATGCACTAATGTAGATTGCAAGTGGCAACCCTGGTAAATTAGAACACCAACTTTGTTAACTATTTCTCGAGCCTTCTATGGAGCTATGTCCTCAAGTTCCTTCTGTACATTATCCTATAACATATCCTTTGTAAATTGAATTTCTAACTTGTTTGAAGTTTTGTTGAACTACCTTTATCTATGTTGAACTAATAAAGATCTAAACTCATTGGAATAAATAAAATCATCATTAAATATAAACTATTATAGGCTTCCTAAATCCCTGAACATCATACTTCTTAACATGTAGTCTTTCCCATGCATTATTCTCTTGGTCGAAAAAGAGAAAATATTCATAAAAAAAGAGTAATAATTGAAATACAACTTGGAAAAATATGTATGTAGTATGAGCAGGTCCTCATTTATCTTGTTAGCAATAAATGTAGAAAAATAAAAATTCCTAGGGTGGTTTGATTAAACGTTGGTTGCAACAACCATCAAAGATATGTCCATTACTAGGGGGTCATCAATTCTAAATATCTATCTAGCTGTCATGTAAGTAAATTATAGGTGAGGGTGAAACATATTCATATCAAATAGTGGATTGTCAATGCTCTCTAAAATGGACCTTGAGCCTCCACTATTTGGACAATGGGTAGGCAGTACAAAAACCTAGTAGAATGTCTCCATATAGAAATACTCCTCTTAATTTAGGTATATTCAAAATTGTTTCAGGACCTATCTCAAATTGAAAAAAATCTCAATTACAAGTTTTGTAATGCTAATTATTGCTTTACTAGATTGTGATTTTACTATTTTTGTTTTTGGATCGTATCTATTTATAATTTCCTGCAACAACTTAGTATTGACAAATACAATTAGAACAACAAGCCTTCCTAAATTTAATGTCCATCTTTGAAAAACTATGCATCCTTCAGATCTTCGGTTGTAACGAAAAAAATAATATCTTGTCTTCATTATCTATACATCCCTGACCTCTACTTACCTATTTTCAACTCCCACCTCTCTCGCCTTCACTCTTTTAAAATTTTGAGAAGATTACGATAGCTGATCTCATTGGTTTTTTAGGAGATGCCTCCTCTTTGATTTATGACTCTTACATTTTTACTATTTAGCAAACTGCAACATTCAAACATCATTTTTATTCTTTTTGATTCCCTTTTTAGGCAATGAATGTTCCATTTTGTTAAAGTTCTCCAACTTAATCTATTTAAAAAATGATCATGACAAGATTAAAATTGTAGTCTCTCATTGTCAAACTAACTCTATTCATATGTTTATACTGGTATTGAATAACCATTGTTAACATTCATTCAATAAAACATAGGTGGGCTCATAAAAAACCCTCGATTTTGTTTATTTCTTAAATCTTGAGTGGAAGGCGTAACTTGTTGATCTTAGATTGGTTTTGACAATTGAGTGTCAAAACACTTAAATAATTTACTCAATTCATGCCTAACCAATAATACATGTTGAGTACAACATGTGAATATAAACCATCCCAAGTTGTAATGAGTTTCGAGTCAGTCAAGTGTTGAGCAGATAGACCATAACAAGTGATTCAAGTGCCGAGTAAAATAGTTGATGCTAAGCAATTTAGGTGCCAAGATAGAAATAGAATTATAGTATATGCCAAGAATTAGTAACTTCAAGTGCTGAGTAACATAGATTGGACATTTTTTTTTGTAATGGCACAAACTACCATGTAAACTATTTTTATGTTGACGTAAAGATAGATCTTGATCTTTTGGAGATAAGGACGAATCTACATGCAGATTCCCTATACAATTACATGCAATTAGTCAAAAAATAGGAAGGTTTAAAGCCAAAATATGGATGAATCTCATCCATAGACTCATACCTAACCCTAAGCCACCAAAGTATTTATAAGGAAGACAAAGCCCCAACAGTTATTATGAATTGAGAGAGTGAAAGTGATCATGTTATAGGAAGGTAACAAGGGGTGAATGATCAAGCATAGCATCTAAGGTGACTTATAGTGAGAGTAAATTGTAGAATTAATTAGAGGAGAACAAAGAATAGAGAAGGATACAACATTGTTATGTCAAATTAGAGAGGATCAAGAAGGCCACTCTATAGATTCAATCTTTAATTAGGCATTGTAGAGACAATCATAAGATCTATGCTGAAACATCCTAATAGGTGATTTTAGTTGAATCTCCTAGGCAGAGTAGTCCTAACAAGCTAGGCTGAATTGTTTAACAATGTGACATTCCAAGTAGAAGTTTTAAATTCCTTTAACTAGACACACATCTAATAGGGTGTTAAAATCCTCTAACAAGGTGGGACTTAATAGTCTCTATAAGCCTTTAATAGGGTAGGCCTTTCACAAGGCAAATCATGTCTCATGGTCAAACTATTGTAACCTTGATTAGCTACACTTTATTGCTACAGGAGTAAAGATTTTTGGGTGTCATCCCCACACCAATTTCACCTTCTCATTTGGAGGGTTTCTAGGTAATCATACCTAGTGTCACATGTCTATGTTTGCTTACATGTTTTAGATACATTTGCTTTACATTTTATTTCAGTTCATATATTGAATGCACCTAATGAATGGTGAAGGTTTTAACTGTTGAAGTTTGAACTTTTGATTCACCCCCCCTCTCAGAAGTACATGTTTCCCATTTGTAATTCCAACAATTGGTATTAGAGCTAAGTTCTTAGAAGGAGAAGCTTTGCAACTTAGTGAAAAGATCTTGAAATGGAAGTCTACAAACTGGGAAAGACTATTGAGAACCAAGGAATTGAGATACAACTCATTCCACATTCACTAGATGAGGCTAGAGAAGAGTTAATTAAATCCTTGAAGAGAAGGAAAGAGATTTCCATTACAAAGAATGACACAAAATACAAAGAGATTGACACCACCAAGCTATTTGCCAATGGAGACTCTAATGAATTTGATGCAACAATTACAGATCTAATGGAAAAGAACAGAGTACAAGTTAAGGAGATAAGAAATCTCAAGTTGTAACAAGAATCTCAAGCCATCATGCTATGTGAAGCAACTAAATAGAAGAAGAGAGCCATAGAAGATGAGGCCATGATTGAAGAAGACACGAGAAATCTAGCAAACAAACTAGAAGAAAAGTCAACATAGTTAACTAGAATCTCCAACATTCAATTGGATACCCTAAGTCAGATGATGAATGCTCATCATGAGTTGAATACCAAAGACATTGACATAACTACATTGAATTTGTAGAATGAACAACTGAAAAATAACCTAAGAAGAGAAAGAATTTTAAAAAAAAAGTTTCAACAAGCCAAATGAAGCCATCAAGTACTTTGAGCAATTATTGAGATCTCTTAGATCAAATAATGATAATTAGGATTAGGCTACATAGGCATTGAAGAAGGAGAATCATTCAAAACTATTGAAGAAAGGAACATCAAAGGTAAGAACTCCAAACCCACTTGTCACTTTTGTGGTAAGAAGGGACATATTGCTAATGTGTGCTGGAGCAAGAATGTAAATCAGCATGTCAAACCTAAGAACATGACTTACTATCATAAGTGCAATGAACAAGGCCATTAGGCACATGAATATAGAACCAGAACCATGCATGCACCAAGATTTGATGGATATTTCTACAACTGTTAGAAGTATGGACATAGATCTTTTGAATGTAGATCCAAATCCATGCGGTCACCAAACAAGTTAGCAAAAGAAAGAAGTCATGGACACTTCTGTAATTGGGATTAAAATATAAGACAAAGCTATCATTATTGTCAAGAATATGGACATATCCCTGAAAATTGCATTCGGATACACTTCAGAGGAAACTACAATAAATGGTTAAGTAAAACTACATGCTTTAGCTATTTGAAGACTAGTCATATCAGCAAGCATTGTCCAACTAGGTCAAAGGAACCCAATTGCAAGCTTGACAAAGGAAAAGGAAAAGTAGATATTGAACACAACAAAGGAGAGATGAACAAGACATTGAAGAAGAAAGATGGATGCAATACATCAAATGGAGGGATCACTTCACCTTATAGGTCAAGTGGTCACACTTCATCAAACTAAGCAACAAGAGGTATGTGGGACTAATACTCAAGTGATATATCATACATCAGTTCCTAAAAGAAGTTAGTACTAAAAAGAATATATTAGCATGAATAAAGATGCAAGATGTTGTAGAAATTCAAGATTAAATCTTCAAAGTTTTCATGTTATGGCTGAGTATGGAAAATTTTCAATGAATGCCAAGTAAAATGCTAGTTAGTGTCAAGCTATAGGCTAAATCAATTATTGTTGAGCCCATAGTAGCTGTTGAGTAAGGATAATATCAATAGCTGCTGAGTGGAACAGAAATCACGTTGATGTCGAGTTTACAACTGTTAGAAAGGTTAATCTTTCCTTGGATATATTAATTAGGATATTCCAAGGGTCCCTAAATATAGTTTGTCCTCTTGTACAAATGTGGAGGACATGTCATTGTTTGTCCTTTGTTCCACATGTAAGGACAACTCTTGTTTATCTCTTTATTTAGTTTATCCTCCTTAAGAGGATTGTGACACTTTGCACACACCTATTATGAATGTGGCATTCATAGAAATGGGAGTTACAAATGCAACTCCTCTCTCATCTCTATATAAGAGATGCTCCTCCTTCTTTCTTCAACACACTCTTAGCACTTGATGTTATTGTATTGAGCTACTTTTGCTCCAACACACACTCTCTCTCTCTTCTCTAGGCATTTGCCTTCATTCATAATACTCACAAGGGGTTTTCTTTGCTTTCCCCTTATAAATCCTTGTCTCCATTGTTGAACCATCTTGGTGTATGCTCTTGGAGTTTGCTTATCTTATGGTAACATTGTTTCACACTTAACTTACTTGGATTGTTTCTCATTCCTTGCTCAACATTATCATTTCTTACATGGTATCAGAGCTTGGCTATCTAATCCTTGTTTTAAGTTTTGTGGTGAAGGTTGCCATTCATTGGAGCACACCTTATTTGGAGACGTTATTGAGAGAAGAAGTTTGTGTTGTGATTTTAGCTCTTTTTAACAAATCTTCTGTATGCAGGTTTCATTTTTTTTTTACTAACCCTCTTTGGAAGGCTTGCTGCCAAAGGGTTTTCTTGTAAAGTTTCATACTTTTTTTTACTAACCCTCTTTGGAAGGCTTTCCGCCAAAGGGTTTTCTTGTTAAATTTCAATTTTTTTTTTCCCTTGTTTTGGACGGCACACCGCCAAAACAAGAAGTATTACATGAGTAAAGTTTTAAATAACTCTCTAATTTTTATACTCATATTTAAACAAAAATTTTCCTCCTCTTTAATTTTTTTTTTTAATATAGTCTTCTATATTTATTTATTGTATGCTCTTGAAAATTTCAAGCATACAACATACATGTTTTTATAGGATTTTCATCCTTATAAATCTAATAACTTTGTTGTTTTTTTTAAAGCACACATTTTTTTTTTTTTGCATTGCATTTTTTAGGCTGCCGCGCCACCCGCGCGCCGCCGCGCGATACTGCCGCGAGCTAGTAGCGCCCCCGCATCGCCGCGCGACATCGCCGCGAGCCAGTAGCGCCGCTGCACCACCGCGCGACACTCTCACACTGCCGCGAGCCAGTTGCACCGCCGCGCATCGCCACGCGCCACCAGTATCACCGTCGCGAGTCTGCAACGCCACCGATGCCCTCTTCACTGTGAGATCTGCAACTCTGCCGTCGCCCTCTTCACTGCCGCATGCAAAATAAACCCCCTTCCACCGCTTCCACCGCCCCCATAACACCCGGCGTAAACCTTTTGGCACGGCTTGCATCCAGGCCACGTGGCAACCGCCACCTGCGCAGCCACGCCCGCATCCATATCCTATTCACTTTTTTTTTAAACTTTCTAACCGGCCATTTCCACCGACCAAGGCCGCCCTTTGGCCACGCGGCAGCCACCGCCTGAGCTCCGCTCCCCCTTTCTAAACCTTTTTAAATTTCCCATTCTTTGCCCGCTTTTTTCACTTTTTTAAATCTTGTTTTATTTCTTAAAACAAAACCATTGAAAACAAATATAAAATTTTATAAATTTTAAAACAAATAAAAATTTAAATTTTATTAATTTTTTTCTTTCAAATTCATAATTCAAAAAAAAAAACAAAAGATATATTTTTAATTTTATATATTAAAAAAAAAACAATTTTTTTTTCTCAATTAATAAAATTAAATTTTTTTTTTCTCAATTAACAAAATTTTTTTTCAATTAATTTGATTTTCAAATTAAGGATTTTTTTTAATAAAAAAAAAAGGGCAATTTTTTTTAATCATGTCAACCTTAATTCCAGAAATAAAACTTAATTATTCTAATTATCATTCTTGGAAAACTCATATCTCATTTATTTTTCGTTTTAAACACCTCTTCGAAATAGCCACTGACCCTTCTCTTGAACCCGATTCAGCGGCTACTCAAGACGAGAAAGATACTTGGAAAGCTAAAAATGAAGAAGCTTTAGGGTTAATTGGTATTTCCATTATTCCAGATTTATATGTGTTAATTGCTCACTGTTCTAAAGCTCATGATGCATGGTCCATCTTACAAACCAAGTATGACAGTGGAGATGAATACTGCAAAATACAGTTGCAAGATCAACTTGAAGATCTCAGGTATGCAGATTTTAAAAGTATGGATGAATTTCTCTTAAAATTTGATTCTCTTAAAAGCCAAATTATGGCCTTAGGTGTTCAATTAGAGGACATTCGTTTAATTCATCTTATTCTTAAAAAATGTCTTCCTCGACAGTTTCAACAGTTTATAACTAATATTCATGCACATCTTGCTATTCCTACTTTAACTTCTCAGTTAACTTATGTTATTTTTCAAACTTTATTAAGATAGGAAGAAGCTAAGCTAATTCAATTTGGTACCCTTAAATCAACTGAACATGCATTTGTATCTAGAAATTCAACTAATAATTTTCGTTCCAATAATAATAATCATAATCACAAACAATATAATACTAATTCAAATAATTCCAACAATAAATTTCATGCCAAATAAAATAATAATACCAATCATCCTAATAATACTCGTAATACTAATCATCAAAGAAACCATTCCAATTCCAAACCTCATTGTTCTTATTGTGGCAAAGATGGTCATATTGTCAATAACTATTTTAAAAAGCAAAATGATAAAAAACCTATGAATAATAGTAACAATCATCAAACCTCAAACCATAAAAAAGGTAACTCGACTGGTTCTAATCCTCGTCATGCTTTTACCTGTAGCTTTAATCTTTGCAGACCTTTAGAGTGGATTGTTGACAGTGGTGCATCACAACATGTCACTTCTCATAAAGAAATTTTTGATTCTTTACAAGCTGATATTGCTAACATTCCTATTCAGTTAGCTAATAATCAGACTTGTAAAGTTGAAGGATTAGGTGATGTTACTATTCCTAATGGTAAATTGCATGATGTTTTATATGTACCTGACTTGAAAACTAATCTGCTTTCTATTTCACAGTTATGTCAGAACTATAAAGTTGAATTCTACAAAGATACATGTTATATCATAGATCCTCAAACTCTCAAAGTGATTGCTCATGCTAAAATGGATAATGACAATTTGTTTAAATTCCATGAATTTGCTAGTTCACGATATTCTTTACATACTTCTATTGATTTCAATATATGGCATGAAAGACTTGGTCATTTAAATTTCGATTATATTACTTTCATGCAAAAGCATAATATGGTTGATGGCTTGCCTCACATTATACCTTCCAAGATTGCCTGTACAGGTTGTATGAGTGGTAAGATGCATAGGGAGCCCTTTCCAAGTGGAAAATCATGGCGAGCAACTCATAAGTTGCATCTTGTCCATAGTGCTCTTTTGGGCCCCATGGAGAATACCTCCATCCAAGGTTCTCGGTATGCACTTACCTTTGTTGATGATTTTTCTAGACGAACTTGGATCTATTTTTTGCATAACAAGGATCAAGTCCTTGATATATTTATTGAATTTCAGTTATATGTTGAAAGGCAATCTGGGTATAAACTTAAAATTCTTAGAACTGATAATGGGAAGGAATATGTGAATAATGCTTTTCATTCTTATTTGAAATCATGTGGAATTAAGCACGAGCTTACTATTCCTTATACACCACAACAAAATGGTGTGGTGAAAAGAAATCATCGGACCATTGTTGAAATGGCTAGAAGCATGTTGCATGCTAAGAATTTGCACTATAAATTTTGGGCTGAAGCCATGTTTTGTGCAACTTATATTCTTAATCAGACTCCTACCAAAGCTCTCAAGGCTATCACTCCAGAAGAGGCTTGGTCTGGTAGGAAACCGAATTTACATCATTTACGGATATTTGGTTCTATTGCTTATGTTCATACGCCTAAACAGAAAAGGCATAAATTAGATGCTAAGTCATCTCCTTATATGTTTGTTGGGTATGATGAAAACACTAAGGGTTATCGTGTTTATGATTCCACTACTAAAAAAGTTCAAGTTGCTAGAGATGTTTGTATTGTAGAAAATGGAGTTCATGATTGCTCTACTACACATGATGAAGAATTCAGTGGCACTAAAATTGTGCTGGTGGAGGACCAACCTCCTTCTCTTAACCCTACTCTTTCTCTTAATCCTTCAAATCAAGTACCACTGATTATTTCTGCTCCTACAACTCATGATACTCAAGTAGATACTACTGATACTTTTATTACTAATGATTCTTCCTCTAGTGATAATTCCATTACAACTAAACGTAAACCTAAATGGGCTCAAAACCTAATCAATGAAGCTGATGATTATATTTCTAAATCTGGTGGAATTAACCATAGAAGGATTAATTATTGTAATTATGCTTTGATGACTACTATTATGAATTCTAATGATCCTAAGTCTTTTGATCAAGCTAACTCTCAACCTCATTGGCAGAAAGCCATGCAAGAGGAATATGATTCTTTACTTGCTAATCAAACTTGGGACTTAGTCAAATTACCTCATGGAAAGAATATAGTTTCATGTAAATGGTTATACAAAACAAAATTGAATACTAATAATGAAATTAGTAAATTCAAGGCTAGACTAGTTGCTAGAGGTTTTTCACAAATTGAAGGATTAGACTATAATGAAACTTTTGCTCCCGTTGCTAAGATGCCTACTATCAAATTAGTTCTTTCTTTAGCATCTAAAATGAATTGGCCCATTCATCAAATAGATGTTAAAAGTGCCTTCTTAAATGGTGATTTACATGAAGAAATCTATATGGCTCAACCTCCTGGATTTGTTAAGAAAGGTAGTGAAAATCTGGTTTGCAAATTGAACAAATCTATTTATGGTCTTAAACAATCACCTAGAGAATGGTATTCTAAAATTAATTATTTCTTTGTTTCTCAAGGTTTTACTAGAAGTAAGAATGATCCTAATTTGTATATTAAACATACTAACGATGATATTATCATTGTTATTGTTTATGTAGATGATCTAATACTCACTTCTAGTTCATACGCTTTGATTTCTGATATCAAATTCCAACTTAAACAGAAATTTCAGATGACAGACTTAGGTATCTTACATTATTTCTTAGGTATGCAAATTTTTCAAACTCCTAAAGGTATCTTTGTTTCTCAAAGCAAGTATGCTTATGATATTTTAGAAAAATTTAAGATGAATGAATCTAACCATGTTTCAATTCCATGTGAATTAGGTACTAAATTAATGACTGATATGAATACTCCTTTTGTTGATGAAACTTTGTATAGACAGTTGGTAGGAAGTTTAAATTATTTAACTCTTACTAGACCTGATATTGCTTATAGTGTTGGTTTAGTTTCTCGATTTATGTCTAAACCTCAACAAACTCATTTTAAAGCTGCTAAACGCATCTTAAGGTACATTAAAGGAACTATTAATATGGGATTATTTTATGATGCAAATTTTGAATTTATTTTACATGGCTATACTGATTCCGATCTAGGTGGAGATCCCAATGATGGGAAATCCACTTGTGGTTATTTTTTCTTTGTTGGTTCAGGTCCAATTTCTTGGAAAAGCAAAAAAGAACACTCTATTTCCCTATGCTCAACTGAAGCTGAATACAAAGGTTGTACCAATGCCGCTAAGGAAGCTTTGTGGATTTGAAGACTTCTTGACGATTTGGGTCTACCTCAACAATCACCTACACCTATACATTGTGACAATCAAAGTGCTATTGCCTTGGCAAAGAATCCAATGTATCATGCACTAACCAAACATATTTCACTTCAACATCACTTCATTCGAGAACAAGTTGAAGACAATCAAATTATTCTTCTTTATTGTAAAGGAGAAGATGAAGTGGCTGATATTTTAACCAAACCACTTTCTAAAGAGAGATTTCAGTTCCATTGTAAAAATTTGGGTTTACAACCCGTTGATGTAAACTCCCCAAGTAAAGATTAAGGGGGGGTGTTAGAAAGGTTAATCTTTCCTTGGATATATTAATTAGGATATTCCAAGGGTCCCTAAATATAGTTTGTCCTCTTGTACACATGTGGAGGACATGTCATTGTTTGTCCTTTGTTCCACATGTAAGGAAAGCTCTTGTTTATCTCTTTATTTAGTTTATCCTCAAGAGGATTGTGACACTTTGCACACACCTATTATGAATGTGGAATTCATAGAAATGGGAGTTACAAATTCAACTCCTCTCTCATCTCTATATAAGAGATGCTCCTCCTTCTTTCTTCAACACACTCTTAGCACTTGATGTTATTGTATTGAGCTACTTTTGCTCCAACACTCTCTCTCTCTCTTCTCTAGGCATTTGCCTTCATTCATAATACTCACAAGGGGTTTTCTTTGCTTTCCCCTTATAAATCCTTGTCTCCATTGTTGAACCATCTTGGTGTATGCTCTTGGAGTTTGCTTATCTTATGGTAACATTGTTTCACACTTAACTTACTTGGATTGTTTCTCATTCCTTGCTCAACATTATCATTTCTTACAACAACTTTACAAGCATTAAGCATTAAATGCAAAGTTCTAAAGGGTATGAGGTCAATTTTCACTCATTTTTCATCATAACAAGTTCAAGCAAGAGCAAGCAGATCTGAAGGTGACTCAAAAATTTGTTCAAAGAATTTTCAAAAGATCATAATGATGATTTGACACCAGTTCATCAAATTTCCAAGGTATTCTTCATAAGCCGAGCTACACAGTTTGAAAATTGTGTAAACCCTAGTTTTATAGAATGGCTTCTAGTATGAAGAATGTAAAAGAGAAAGAGGTTGTATATGTCCAAGTAGTCATTAACAAGGTCAAGCAACCAAATTTCAAAGCTATCCCAAACATAGCTTACAAACAAGACCCATTTGGCACACTTTCCATGATTCCCCCAAAAGTCATAATGGTCCAGGATGTTAGAAAATGCTACAACTGTAAGATAGAAGGAATAGGTGATATGAGAAGAAGGAAAGCCTATCATAAACTATGTGAAAATGAAATTCTAAAAGAAGAATTTAAGATTGTTGAAAAGAAGGGTTTGACCAATGCCCTAGATTTTCCCACAGTGTTCAAAATAGAATGGATCAAAATAGTTTTAAGTAGAATACACAATGGATGCTTATGGTTAGAAGGTGGTCCCATCAAAATTTCAAATAGAATATTTCATAAGGTAACTAGATACCCAACCCTAGATCGATCGAAAACTCTGTGAAGTGAATCAAAAGAGGTTATAGAGAAAAACACAAGAGCCAAATGGAACAAACATGGAATGACAATTGATACCATCACAAAACCACTACTAGAATTTACTATTAGGGTAATTTCTCATAAATTTTATCAATCCAATAGGTTAAATAGTGTACGCTACATTACAGTTGATGTGGGCTATAAAATTGTAAAGAAGGATCATACCTATGATCTTGCTGAGTTTCAATTACAACAGTTGATGGAAAATCTTGGAGCAGTCAGAAAAACCAAGAGTGCACAATGTAAGTTTGGATAAATACTTGTTTGTACATTTTTATATGTTTAGAACACATTCCCATCCTTTGGTATAGTTGGTTGGAAGAAAAACAAATTAGTGGTTGTACATATCAATGAATACATTGAGCAAATGGGAGAGAACTTTGAAAATATCATGACCTGCTATTTTGAAGACTTCAAGAAGTCTATGAAACAAAGGATGAGGATACCGGTTTCTTTGGTTGAAAAATATTACAATAATATATACTTTCATGTAGATATTGATTATACATATATACATGCTGCTACACCAAGGGTAAGATGGTTAAGACCCTTAAGCTATGCTATCAATGTCGATGAAGCCTCAACAACGATCATAGTACTCCTAGTAGAAGAAGTTGATAAGAATGCAAAAATATTTTGCAATTATGATGATATGAAGTCCAAAGTTGAAATGGAACTAAAAATTGCCTCCACATTGAAGAATAAGGACAAACTAATAAAGAAGCTTAAGGCCAAATCTGGTGAAGGTGCAAGTGAAGAAGAAGAAGATGATGATGAAGAGGATGAAGAGGAAGAAGAAACACAAGCCCAAGAATCTCTTGCATTAACCCAAGGATTGGGAGAAGATAAGGATGAAGAAGAGGTAGAAGTTACCAAGGAAGAATAATCTAAGGAAGCACTAGTACAAGCAGAACCAAAGAAGAGAAAGGTTAAGACACAACCTATGGCAAAGACAATGGCAAAGAAAGTTGTCAATCCAAGCCCAAAAAAACCAACAACACCAACAACCAGAGCAAGCACATGCACCACCACACAAAAGGGCAAGTAGAAAGCCAAAGATAAGACCAAGGCTATAGAACAAAAAGGCCCATTGTATACAAAATAAAATAGAAATACATTGCACAACTAGAAACTGATGATGACAGAATAGAATCAGAGGATACAAGTCAATCTAGAGTGGTAAGTCATACACCAAAATCTAATCTTGAGAACATTTGTGAAAATGTTAGAAATAATGTAGATTTGACTGGTTTGAAAAATATTGATTTTGAAAAACTTGGTAGAGAGGAAAAGAATTTAGTTGAAGAATCAATATATGCAATGATGTCTAAATTCAAGAACACTCCACTTGAATTAGATAATACTATGCTAGAGAGTTTATATGACATTATTGAATATAAATGGCATTATTTTTTAAACCTAGAGAAAAAATCAAAGAATCTACATTAGCCCAGGTAACACTAGAGTTGACAAAAGGGCAGATTACCAAGGCCAACAAAAAAAATTGTGGAAGGTTTGCACCTAAATATAGAGCATCCAACATTCTATAGAATAAAATTGAAGATGTTGTAAAGAAATCCACTCAAATGTGGAAATTAATTTATGGGTTAACAAATGTCAAACAAGGAGAAGAAGATCCCTTTGAGGGAAGAAATAATAGTGATGAAGATGATAAGGAGGATGAAAAGGAAAAAGAAAATACTATTGAGAAGGAAAAATAAAAGAAATATGATGAAACAACTATAGTTGAAGAACAATAGGAAGAGAATGTGCAAGACACACAAATGCCAAGTATGAGCCCTCCACATGACACAAGTATACCTGCAAAAATTGTAATTATTAAGCATGTTATTGATGTCTCTACTTAGAACATGAATCCTTTAACTAGAAAAGATCTGAAGAAGATACTAGACCAATCTACACTTCAAGAAAGATTATGTGAAAATCCAGTATTAGTTAGTGTGGATGAACTTTGAAAGGTAGTAGCTGACATCACAAGGGATAAGGTAAATACACAAGAACCACCTTCTACCATCCCTTCAACTACTAATATTCAACCTTTAATTCAAACATCAGTAGGCATATCTACTAAGGTTGACACAAATGTTAAAGTTGACATAGTTGAATAGAGATAGACTGTAATAGAAGAGAGAGAAACAAAAAATGATCAACCTGAAGGACAAGAACAAGGTGCAACTCAAATCATTGTGATTGATAAGATAAGATCTAAAGAGAGTAAGGATACACCAAAAGAAAAGGAGCAAGAAGCCATTCAAGCATTGGTAACATTACCAACATCAGACACTCCTACAAAGATCCTTTAGAAGCCAAGCACTTAAGCTGTACCCCTACAAATCTCAGCACCAAGCTCAAGCTCTTCCAAGATTGAAAAGGTAATTCACTATGGATATGTAACTTTAGATGAAGAGATAGTGATACCTAAGTATGATTATGCAACAATGACATTAGATAAAATAAACATGTTGCAACAAGCTTTAGAGAACAAGAAGAACCAAGAAATACACAGGAAAGAGTATAGACAAAGGAAGGCATTGCAAGAAATTAAAAACATCTTCTTAGATGCATTCAACATGCCTACACTAGAAGAAACAAAGTCACTATTGAAATCATTGACATATATTATGGAAAAGGTAAATAGTGAAGACTTGGATACAAATGCTAAACTATTAGAATGGTTTGAAATAAAGTTTCAAGGAAAAGTCAATGAGAAGATATCTAGTGAGATAGCACTTACACAAGTTGCACTGGCAACTAAGGTTGAGGAAGTGAAGAAGGTACTTGAGAAAATCTTCTCATTGTACACCAAACTATATGACCCCACACTCTTCACATAAGATACAAGACATAGAATGTAGAGTCTAGAGATGAATCTCAACATATCAGGTATGCAACTACCTCAAAACCCAGCTCAGAGTGAGAAGCATTTTCATGCATTGCTTCAATCACAAAGTCAACTAGCTATGTTAACAATAGATGAGGCTAATATAAGAGCCAAATTGACAAATATTCAAGCCTCCCTTACCCCACACATGGAAATACTCCATAAAGAGTTAGGCTATGCAGAAACATTATTGAAGAAAGACCCCAATCTTTCGACACTAGATGGACTAGTTCACCTAGCAGCTGAGCTAGCAATTCAACTCAAGTCACTAGATGTTGCATGTGACAACTGAGATGTAGCTTTGAAAATAATAATGGAAGTCCACAAAATATTTTTGGATAAACATACTCTAGGTATATAGCCCATCTGACATAAGTATCAAAAAGGGGGAGAGAAAGAAAAGAAAGAGGGAGATAAAAGCAAAACCAAAAGGGGAGAGTAAGATAGCAAGAAAGGGGAAGATAATGAAAGGATTATATAAAGAAAGGAGAGAATAATGAAAGGGGAAGCAAAAAAAATAAACAAAGGAGGAGATAGCTCAAAACAGGAAGAGAGTAGAAAAAGAATAGAAACAGAGCATATCAGATGAAAGAGCATAAGCACATTGAAGTTAAATAGTATCAGCAAGAGACAAATATACTTAGAACGGAGAATAGATTTTGGATACAGAACAAACATATTAACTTAGGGGGAGTTATAAATTTTGAGGTATATAGGTTATTACAAAATTTTGAAATTTTGAAGTTTTGTATATAAGTTGAGTCTTAGATATGTTATACTTGAGAAGATTAGATTGACTATGTATATTCAAGTGTTTTTGACACTCATGTCAAAGGGGGAGATTGTTGATCTTAGATTGGTTTTGACAAGTGAGTGTCAACACACTTAAATCATTTACTTAGTTCATGCTGAACCAATAATACATGCCAAGTACAATATGTGAATATAGACCATGTTGAGTTGCAATGAGTGTCGAGTCACTAATGTGTCAAGTCACTCAAGTGATGAGCAAAAAGACCATGCCAAGTGATTCAAGTGTTGAGAAAAATAGTTGATGCCAAGAAGTTAAGGTTCTAAGCCAGAAATAAAATTATAGTGTGTGTTGAGCATCAATAACTTCAAGTGTTGAGTAACACAGATTAGACATTTTTGTTTGTAATGGCACAAACAACTATGTGAACCATGTGAACCATTTTTGTGCTGACTTAAAGATAGATCTCGATCTTTTGGAGATAAGGAAAAATCTACATGCAGATTCCCTATAAAATTACATGCAACAAATCATAAAATAGGAAGGTTTAAAGTAGCAATATGGATAAATCTCAGCCATAGATTCATACCTAATCCTAGGTCACCAAAGGCTTTATAAGGAAGATGAAGCCCCAATAGTTATTATGAATTGAGAGAGTGAAAGAGATCTTGTTACAAAAAGGTAACAAGGGCTGAATGATAAAATAGAGCATTCAAGGTGACTTAGCATTGAGAGTAAATTACCAAATTAGTTAGAGGAGAACAAAGAATAGAGAAGGATACAACATTGTTATATCAGATCAGAGAGGATCAAGAAGGACACTGTATGGATTTGATCTTTAATTAGGCATTGCAGATCCAATCATAAGATCTATGCTAAAACATCCTAACAGGTGATTTTAGTTAAATCTCCTAGGCCGAGTAGTCCTAACAAGCTAAGCCAAATCCTTTAATAGGGTAACATTCCAAGTGAATGTTCTAAAGTCCTTTAACTAGGCACATTTCTAACAAGGTGTTAAAAATCCTCTAACAAGGTGGGACTTAATAGTCTCTATAAGCCTTAACAAGGTAGCCTTTCATAGGGTAGATCATCTCTCAAGGTCAAACTATTGTAACCTTAATTGGATACACTTAATTGCTGCAGGAGTAAAGATTTGTGGGTGTCATCCCCACCCCAGTTTTACTTTCTTATTTGGAGGGTTTTTAGGTAAGCATACCTAGTGTCAATTGTGTATGTTTGCTTACATGTTTTACATGTTTTAGATGCATTTTATTTACATTTTATTTTATTTGGGTAATTTAGATGCATTTTCTTTACATTTTTTAGATGCATTTTCTTTACATTTTATTTCAGTTCATATATTGAATGCATCTAATGAATGGTGAAAGTTTTAATTGCTAAAGTTTGAACTTTTAATTCACCCCCTACTCTTAGAAGTACATGTTTCCCATTTGTAATTTCTATAAGAGTTGAGAAAATCCAACTCCAAAAATGTGCCAAGATCACCTACAGTGCAAATAGATTGCTAAAGAGAAACCTAAGGAGCAAGAGCTTGAAGCAAGAACCCCACAAGAAAATTTTTCACAATAGGAAATTAGAATTGTTACGTGAATGGAAAAATTTACAATGAGAGAGAGACCACTTATAAAGGCCTCAAGGAAGCTTGAAGAATAAGCTTGGAAAGTGGTAGAAGATAAGGTTGACAACTAAGCACACTTTCCACAAAAATGTGGAACATGTTAGAAGGGAACAAACTCCCGTGTTGTCAAAAAATTATTGCTACAACTATTAACTACATGCATTTACCTAAGTAAGCTTATGTAATAGAATAAATAAATAATTATTTACTCTAACACCCCCCCCCCCCCCTTAAGTACAACTTAGGGGAATGCCTTAAGCTCACAAAAACTAAGATGAAAATGTAGAATGGGTCTAGGCAACAAGACCATGTTAGGTACCCATGTACAATGCAAGAGAATGCAACCTCTGAAAAATGGAGAAAGACAAAAAACCACATGGGAAAAATCCTCCTCTAAAAAGAGGTTAAAAACATGTTGAAAAAAAACATGAAGTGAAGGAAGGAAGGCCTCAACCAATCCCCCCAAAGAAAACTTTCGTAACCCCAAGCATAGACCATAATTGAAGATAGTGTGGTGATGCAAAAGGTTTAGTGAAGATGTTTGCAACTTGTTTGGTAGTAGGAATGTACTCCAATGCAATAACACCATCCTAGATCAACTGACAGATGAAATCCATATGCAACTCAATGTGCCTAGTATGCTGATGCTCTATCAGGTTGTGAGAAATGTGATGACACTCTAATTATCACACCATCAAATAGTGGGATGATAAGGAGGAAAGAAAAAATCATTCATCAACTACCGAAGCCATAAAGCCTCATGACTAGCAAGGATTGCAACCCTATACTCAGCCTTTGTAGATGAAAGTGCTTGAGCATGTTACTTCTTACACAACCATGTGATAGGACTTGAGCCAAGGAAAAATAAAAAGCCAAAAGTAGACTTTTGATCATCGACATCACTGGCCCAATCTGAGTTAGTATAGCCAACAATGTGTGAAGCTCCCATGGTGTAGTGAATGCCATACATGATTGTGCCCTAAATGTAGTATAGAATATGCCTGGTAGCTTGCCAATGACTCTAATGAGGGTCCTAAGAAAATTGAGAGACAAGGCCAACTACAAAGGAAAGATCAAGGTGAGTGTGTATCAGGTACAACAAGTCGCCAACCAATTATCGATACAAAGTAACATTCATTGAAGGTGAAGAGTAGGAGGTAGACAAAGTGACACCTGACTGAAATGGTGTAGGAGTAGGCTTGCAATCAAGCATGTGAAATTGAAAAAGCATGTCAAGAGTATACTTCTACTGATACACAAAAATCCTAGTAGGAGATTGATCAATCTGAAGACCAAGAAAGTAGTGCAACAAACCAAGATTAGTCATCTCAAACTAGTCCATCAGTACATGCTTAACATCCTAGAACATAGATGATGAGCTACCTGTAAGGATAAGATCATCAACATACAAAAAAAGAATCAAAATCTCATCACCAAGATACTATATGTACACTGTGGGATCGAAATAGTAGTGAGTGAAGCCTGTAGATAGGAGAAATGAGTCCATCTTCTCATACCAAGCCCAAGGAGCCTACTTGAGACCATATAATGAATGTCGAAGCCTAAAAACCAAGGTGGGATCCTACACAAAACCTGGAGGCTACTCCATATAAATCTCCTCAGTAATGTCACTATGCAGGAAGGCACTCTTCACATCCATCTGATAAACTGGCCATCCCTGTGAAGCTACAAGGGATAAGACAAGGTGGACATAATTCATCTTGGTGATAGGGGCAAAAGTCTCAGATTAGTCAACACCCTCAACCTATGAAAAACCCTTCACTACAAGACAAGCCATATGCTTATCAATGGAACCATCAAAAATATACTTAGTATGATAAATCCACTTACATCGCACTAGCTTTCTCCCCTTGGAAAGAGGACAAAGATCCCATGTGTGATTCTTCATCAAAGAAGAATATTCCTCCTCCATTGCACTATCCCATTTAGAATTTCTTGTCACTTTTGTAAATGTCTTAGGATCAACACTAATAGCATGACTGAGAATACTGGAACACACAGTATGAGAATGGGTGCGACTGGAAGTGGATGGGTCACCAGCTAGAGATCCTACAGCCTCAACTATAGCTCGAATCCATTTAGGAATCTGGGGAGGATCCTATGGTGGAGGTAAATGGGGATCACCACTATCATCATCCTCATCATCCACAGAACAATCTAGAAATAAAGAGGGAGTAGTGGGAGCTGAAGGATGCACTGGAGGTGAGGAATTAACTGTAGAAGGGCTCTCATCAAACTGGACATCCCATCAAAACAAGACCTCTCTAGAATCAGGATCAAATAACCTATAAGCCTTTACATCCTCATACTAGCCAACAAAAATTAGTGTTCAACTCTTCCATTCCATTGCTTTCCTTTAAGCATCAGGTACAAATGCATATGTTGTACTCCCAAAAACTCTGAATGACAATACATTAGGCTTGGCATGGGACTAAGCCTCCTCAGGAGTCATATGTAAAAGTGCCTTGTGAGGCATCTTATTCTGAATGTAGTTGGCACAATTGACTACCTCTACCCAAAAACATGAATCCATTGACCTAGACTAAATCATGTAATTTGCCATCTTTTGAAGGGTTCTATTCTTCCTCTTGGCCACACCATTCTACTAAGGAGTGTAGGGCACTGAAAGCTAATGCTGAAGACCATTCTTAGAATAGAAATCTCTGAAATCTTCGTTCACATACTCCCCCTTATTATCCATGGATACCCGCTGAATAGAAAGCCTAGACTACTTCTCTACAAATGCCTTGAAAACTTGAAATGAGTCAAAGACATCAGACTTATACTTAAAAAAGTACACCTACATGCATCTGGAGAAGTCATAAATGAATGTAAGCACATATTTGGAACCCAAAAAAGGAGTAGGAAATGACATGAGGTCAGTATGAATCAACTCCAATGGTGCTAAAGCACGAGTGGCTCATCCATGTGGAAAAGAATCCCTATGTTGTTTGCCAAGTGCACATCCCTGACAAAAACCATCTGGATAGGAAATCTTGGGAAGCCCAAGAACAAGTACCTATGTGCTCATCTACAAAAGATATCTATAATCTACATGCCCAAAATGTTCATGCTAAAGTTTGCTTACTAAATCTGCATGTGTAACTAAGGATGAACCTGTGTCATCAGAAGACTCAAATCCATCAAATCTATAGAGGTGAGATGTAGAGTCAACACTCCCAGTAGGTACAAATCATCTTAGAATCATGAAAGTCTTGAATAACCACATCATGTAGTGAGAATTTAACTGTCTTCCTAGAGCTAGAGTGGCAAATCTGATAGATAGACAAGAGGTTCATCAAGAACACAACATACATCTTATAGGGAGCCCTCAGATAATGCAATAGTACTAGAACCCAAAACTGAAAGTTTTTAAGAGTTCCCAATAGCAATCTATATTGTGGCACAAGGAGCAAGTGAAGTAAGCAACTTAGGAGTGTTTGTGATGTGGTGAAAAGCCCCAGAATCAAGAATCCATGTAGGCACATAAGTCGTAGCTTGTGCAGAAAGAGCATGACCTTTCCTTCCAGGTGGAGATGTAGACTGAGGAGCTAAAATATGATGCTCCTTCATGGCTTCCTCTAAAGCCTCCAATTGTTTCCAACACCTTGAAATCGAATTTCCATCCTTTCCACAAAAATTGTAGTTCTCACTGGATTTCTTCTTGGTCTTGGAGGTAGACTCATCTAACTTCGAAGAATCTCTACTCTTGGGAGGGTTTGCTGGAGGATTAGTTGGAGGCTCAGGATCAGATTTTGATGTGTCTTTCTTTGATTTTCCTTTCTTCTTTGATTTCCCCTTAGAATTTTGGGCAACCAATGCTTGGCTAGAAGAGCCAGAGGCATCCACCTGTTGGATCTTTGCCTATTCCCTAGTCAACCTATCACAAAATGTCTAAAATGTAGGCATCCTATGTCTATCACCAAGGGTATCCATGGTGGAGTAGAAACTAGAAGAAATTTTTTTATATTGTCCCCTTAGCTTTGAGAGTATCAAAAATATGCACTCATCATCAATTTTGTTCTTCCCACACCCCTGTAAAACTACACACAAAGATTTGAACTTCATCATAAAGTCCTCAATGGTAGGAAAGTTGGCTGGTGACAAAGAAGTCAACTTTGCATCCAACTAAACTACCCAAAACTCATTCACCTGACTAAAAAAAGTCTAAAATTTATGCCAATAAATCCATGGAGTAGTCAAACCATCCAAGTGAAATAGGAGACTGTCTGAAATGTTGAGTGCAATAAATCCCATGGCTTCATCCATTTTGTTCCTATGCTATAGAACCTCAAAAAGGTGTGTGATAATAGGTTGATGCTCATCAAGAAAAGACCATAGACCTCTTGACATGAGAAGTCTAGTCATTTGTGCCTTCTAGGTGTGGTAGTTGTGTGGTGTGAGATAGGTCACAGATGGATCTGCCGTTGAGAGCAAGAAAAGACAAAAGTAGAAGGGTCTTATTTGAAAAAAATTATAGAAAAGAAAATGCCCCACCCCAAAAAATGTACAAATATATCCCTCAAATACCACAAAAAAAACTATGGAAAGCAAAAAAACTAGAAAAGAACCTAGATTGTTGATGTAGAGAAGGAGGAAACAAAAGCCTCTACTTTGATGCCAAAAATGGGAGCTCAAATGAATTTAGAATATGAAAAAACCAACACCATTATCTCCATCTCTAAGTTATCTTTTCGATGCTTCTTTTGGATTGGAAAAATACCTTTGTATGCTCAAGTTATAGCCAAAAAACTAACTGCTACTCCAAAAGACCACCTTGCTAAAAAATTACAGACACTGTGTTAAATTTGACACCTGTACAACTATCACTAAGCTGTTTCTAGAAAAAAATCCGATGGAAAAATTTCTAACATCAATAGTCAGATTGATAACAACACCTCACCAAAAAATGATGTCAGCACAGGGTCTGGTAGTGATGATGTGTCAGTTTGGAAAATGACATTAGCACTAGTATGGACGCCAGAAAATGATGTCACTGTGCTAAAAAATGATATAGGACTATCATAGAGTGATGTCAATAGGTCTAAATGGCTAATGAGAATTTTTTTTTGGTGGCGGTGGTGCCCGAGAGGAGAACCCAGTGGCACCTTTGTCTTTAGTAGAGAAAATGTGATGATCTGGTGGTTGATTGACATCAGAGGAGCTGCGGTGGGGAGTTGCTGACCGAGTGGTCGGTGGGTAGTCAAATATTAGTTAGTAGGTGGTCCTGTGGTGGCATGTGAGCACTATGGTGGTGGCCAACCATTTTATTATTTTATTATTTTTTTGTGTTCCATGTCTATACGACCAAACAACTACAAGTAGGTGGGCCTAATTTTTTTTCCAAAATGCCCTGTAGCAAAAAATGAAATATTTAATATGAATCCTAACTACAAACAACCTTTTGGATCCAATGGCAGTGTCTGTTTGACCCCAAATTCTCCAAAAAATTGCTCCACTCCTAAGTTGAAGATAAAATACATAAACAAACTAGGGTTTGTGACTTCAAATCACAACTTCAAAAATCCTTCAATCAAGAAGAAGAAAGGAGGTTATGATACTATGTAGGGGTTGAGAAAATCCAACTCTAGAAATGTGCCAAGATCATCTACAGTGCAAATAGCTTGCCAAGGAGAAACCTAAGGAGCAAGAGCTTGAAGCAAGAACCGCACAAGCAAATATTTCACAATAGGAAATTAGAATTGCTATGTGAAGGGATGAATTTACAATGAGAGAGATACTGCTTATAGAGGCTTCAAGGAAGCTTGTACAACAAGCTTGGAAGGTGGTAGAAGATAAGGTTGACAACTAAGTACACTTTCCACAAAAAGGTGAAACATGCTAGAAGGGAACAAACTCTCGTGTTGTCAAAAAACTTATCTCTACAACTATTAACTACATGCATTTACCTAAGTAAGTTTAAGTAATAGAATAAATAATAATTAATTATTTATTCTAACAATTCCAACATAACTCACCTCAAATTTCTTGTTCAAAATCCCTTCCCACAACCTCCATAAGCACTGGCAACCTTAATTTGATCACACATTTACCAAATGATACAAAACATTAGCTAGAAGTCTCTATAGTTTTCTTTTATGCACTGCCACACTTGAAATAAGAGGTTTGAAACTATAGAAGGTTACTTGTTATGGAATTTTATTTATAATTTTACTAGTTGGTAGACTTGTCAATCGATATAAAAGAGAAATACATAAACTGAATTATGTTTTCATGTCCATAATTAGAACAATGAAACTATAATATAGTTTTGATATATTTGATAACATTATGCAGTTATAGGTTCATCATTACAATTATGACATCATTCACATTGGAAGGAGCATACAATTATTGGAATTATAGAATAAGCATTGCTATCTATCATTTGAGAAACCATTTTACTAATAATGAGATTTTTTTTGGCATAGTCACGTTGGAAACATCAATCGATATAAATTTAGTCTCTTCCTTCCACATGTCATTTAGATCATGTAATCATGGATCCCTTTATTTATTGTTAAATGAAGTGGTGAATGTGCGAACATAAGGTAACACATCTTTGTGGGCATGGACTATTTGAATTTAAATAAAGTTGTGAATGAGCGAACAATGTTGTTCTACACCATTACGACATCTAATAAAATAATATTAGTTGAACTTGTGAACAATCTAATTTAAAATTATCCTACAAAGAATATAGAACATTATAGCTTCACACCTTCACTAATTATAATTTAAATGCTCATGCATACCAATGAACAAATTAGTTTCACACCTTCGCAACCTTCCATAATTTAATAGTGTGGGATCATGCATACTAGTAAATGATACTATTTTGTGCCTTCATGGCCTTCCATAGTTGCATGTTGAATGATCCTATGTAGTAGTGATCAAAATAATTTCACATGTTTGTGACTGCCAAAAATTTAAGGTTCAATTATCATTCCATACTAGAACATGCAAATGAAATCCTAGGTTGATACAAAACCCTAGCTTGAATGAAATCCTTGCTTGATATGAAACCCTAGCTTGATTTCTCTATATCTTTCTTTAATGCCCTACCTCACTCCAAATAAGAGGATGAAAACCCTTGAAGGAAAATATTTAGTCAATATATGAAATTAAAAAAATGTGTAAATTGAACTATGTTTTTGTCTTTGTATTTGAATGGTGAAATTGTTGTGCTTTTTTATATTACCCTAAATTTATGATAACATTACACTATTATAGGTTCAATTTTACAATTATTACATCATTGGTATGACCCATTGGAAACCTCAATCGATATAAATGTAGTCTTTGCCTTCGATGTATCCTTTTGATGGCATAAAGGTTGGTCCCTCTATTTATTGTTAAATATACTGACGAATGTACAAACATAAGGTTTTGCACCTTTGTGTCCCCAGATAATTTGAATTTCAATTAAGGTGTGAATACACGAACAATAGTGTTTTGTACCATCGCAACATCCAACAAATCAATATTCACTGAATATGCAAACAATTTAATTTTAAATGATCCTGCAATGAATAGAGACTATTATAGTTTTGCGCCTTAGCTTCTTTCCATAATTATAATGGAAAAGAGAAAAGATCTTACATATCAACAAAAAAAAAATCTTTACATCTTTGTGCCTTCGATTTTTTTAAGCTAAATGATCATGCTAAGAAGTGATGAAAAGAGATTCATACCTTCACTACCTCAAACAAACTTAATTTTAATGAGCTCCTAAATGTTAGAATGACATATTTTTGCATAGTCTTCAACCTTCCACAATATACTAATCCATGAACATGTGAACAAGTGGCTTGTCTATCTCAGTCCCATACATGTGTTATTAAATGGAGGAGGAAAATTTTATGAGAGGTGGTGAAGAAGTGGCTGGACAAAAATATGGTACATTAATAAGTATATGAGACCCACAACTACTAAAACTTTGCTCAAAATGGGTGATGCACAACAACACAACACATTTTCTATTTTTTTCTCAACTACAAAGAAAGGGGACAGCTATTTTTGGCCTACAAATTATGGAGAAACTAATTTACAAAGTAGGTGTTTTATAGTTAAATACATTTCAATAATAATCTAAATATGAATTTGTAGCATTTGGTTTATTGTACTTCTTTTCATGCTACCCAAAGTAATTTTTCATGTCATGTAGAGTGCAATTATATGGCCTTGAAACTACATTTTCATGACATGTGTAGTGCAAAATCATGGGGACAAAATGGTATCAACTCAAATTAACAAGAAGGAAAGGTACTAATTAAAAAATTGTGCACCCATTATTATGCTTCTTGAGTATGATAATGTGTAATAATTGTTTTGCATGCTTTTAAAATTCATTCTTGAATGTGTAATGATTTTCCCCAGGAACAAAACTAGACAACATTTTCCTAATAGGGGATTTTCTGTAGTTCCTCTCTTGTGCCTTAGGTTAGTTTCATGTAATAAACATTTAGATTATGTTATATTTAATTGTTAATTATAACAGTTATATTTCACTTTTGGATGTAACATTTTTTTTTAGTAATTGTTGAACATAGATCTCAACAAAATAACTAGAGACTTTTTAATAGTAGCCATAGTTCACTTGTATTAATTTGTTTGCAAAACACAACTTACATATCAGATGTTGTTAAATATACAACACTAGATCGACTCAAAATATGACAATAACATTCCTAAAGATGACAACATCTTTCCTTGTATAAAAATTTGGACTGTACATCCCAGCCTTGGAAATCTTTTTATAACATAAGAATTAAAACACGCTTTAGACATGGGAGACTAATGACACATCATATTTTCATTTGACAAAATCCTACTTAGTACATACAAGTAAGAAAAAAAAGAAACAAGACTGGGGATTGTTTCAAAATAAAGTGCTGGAAGCATATGTATTCAGGATCAGCTCTTTGTTTACAATGTAGGTGTATCCATTGTAGGTGAATGAAAAATTTAAGATGATACTCTATTCTAATGACTTCCCTCCCTCTATTGGCTCATCATGCTTTCTTCTAGCTCTATTCACTCACTATCCCCATTAGGAAACTAATATCAATCACTATATCTGGCAAGTGGCATCCTTAACTGTATTCAATTTATTTAGGGTCTTTGTCCACCTCAAATCTATTATTTATCTAACATCAGCAAAAATCTTGTTCATGTCCATTTCAATTTTATATAATTTACCAATAATGTTATAGAAAATTGACACATCCACAACTCCATTGCAATAAGCTACAAACTTTTTATTATTCAAGATATTCTCAAAAGTTGTGGCCGACTCTTGCCAATCTCTTAAATTTCCTTCACCATCAATAATAGGGGGTATGAAACCATGTGTGCCCTCTACACCAATCTTCTTCTTATTGTGTATCAATTTCACCTTACCAATAAAGAACCCATCTAACTCCCTCACCTTGCCAATCATCTTTCTGGTTGGAATAATAATTCCTTTGGCAAATCCTTTTTTTGGGTTAATATGGGAATTAATTTATCAAAGAAATAAGTATATGATCCCCACTATTTATGAAAAGGAGTTAGTAATGCAAGTGCAACTAAACAATTGTGCTCTACACCTTGTAAGGAAATAAAAGTAATATGTACATTTTGAGAAACATTATTTAAAACATCAATCTTGTGGCATAAAATGCCCTTCATTGTATTCATCTGGGCAGTAATAGCATTCGACTCCTTACCAATTCTCTAGCCTCCTCCACACTAAGAGTCTCACTATTGGGAACATAGGCTTCCAACTTCTGAACCATTTCAACAATCTTCCCCTTAGAATATCTTGGTTGCAAACTTAGAGATAATTGATTCTATTTCAATTTTAAAAAGAAACTTTTAAACTCTTCACTTTTTACAAAATCATCATCTCCCAAGAATTCTTGTGCCTAGAAGGTTCTATCATCCAATATTTTAGCAGCCATTTTCAATTTAGTAGGAGCCTGTTCATTCTTAGTTTCTTGTTTTATCAAGAAATTTTGCCTTAGCTCAAAAAAAGAGTGGCTCTTTCCAAGAAATATCTGAGATGTCTTTTCTCTTTCCTTTTGAGGTATTTCTATTAATTAATTTCTAATGTTTCTTCCTCCTTTTGGTCCATGCTGATGTTTTTGAAGGACCCTCTTCATCTTCATCTTCCTCCTCCTCAATGAGCACATCAAGTTTTGGTGACACATGATTTACCATCTCTTCTCCTTGCCCTCAGGCTTCTCTAGGAATTTGTGCCATAATTTTCTCATAATTCTTTAAGCAAGTTTCAAATCTATCTAGATACCTTTCATCATGATAAAACCTCAGAAAGAAGGATCAACTCTCCTTATTTAATCCTCAACTATCATATTATCTTTCCACTTGTGTACTCTCTAAGCACAAAAATTCTCAAATAATTCATTCCTTATGAGATCATCCTCCCACAGGGCTTAGTTTGAGTCAAATTATATCCTCTCACATTTCTCAATACCACCTTGACCACATTTTCCAGATCATAAATCCTAGCCACTGAAGAGGAGAACTTATATTAGCTAAGAATAGCATCTATTAGGTCTATGGCTTGTTTTCAAATTATGAAGTCTTCTATTTTAAAACTTCTACAAAAGAAAGTCCCCCTTTATATGTTTCAGCCTAGGTGCTCTCTGTGCATTAGAATGAGTTGCCAAAAAAATTCTAAAATTACCAACCTTTTAGGTACAAACCTAGGTAGAATGTGGGGAGGGTGGATGCATCCATATACTCTCATGATGGTAGTATTCCCAAACAAGAAAATATGCCCCTGATTATGAATCAATTTGACTTCATCATAACACAAAGTTGGCCTAAGAAATTTTTGTACTACCCTTGGGACCCTCTCCATATTAGGCACTATCATTTTCATTATTGGAAACAAAAAATCATTGTAAAATAAAATAGAGTTGGAATAAGGATAAAACCTATTCTAGAGTCTACTCCATAATTGCACAAGGAGTGTCTCTCCCATTTATTTAGTTTGCTCAATGAAATCAAGACTGATGTGCCCAATATTTGTGTAGAACATCAGATGCACAAATAATGAATAATGATGAAACTTTAAATTCTTCAATTCTCTATTTTGAACAACTACAATTTTATTATGCACTCCATTTATTATGTGTTTTACAAAATCATATCCCATGTTCATAAATTAGTCCTGTATATTTATGGACATCAATATGAGGCACTACATGCATTCATTGTCCCATCAATGCCCAACACCTTGTTCACAAAAAATATCACGTAATAAAAATACTTGTAGAAGTATTCAAGGGGCATGGGCTTGTCTACTTTGTTTGGGATTTCTCTGATCTATTCCTTGTAGATTGGGCTATGAATTAGCATAACTCTGCCTATGAAGAAGTTTTTTTGAGATTGAAATGTTTTTTCCAACTTCTCTAAGTCAATCTGTTGTCCCATTGGTCCCTAGAGTCTAAAAGATTCAATGAATGTGTTTCTATCTAGCCTACATAATATACCCCCATTAGCCCTGTGGAATGATTGAGAAGAAGGTTTTATGATTTAATGAGAGCCTTCACCAAATCCACATCAATGAACACTTTTGGTACTGTTAGCTTCCCTAAATTCATTTCTCATAGATTTGAAGTAGAAGTGCTTTTCACTATGTTGTTATAAAAAAACATAAACAATTTATTACCATTCATGTTTGGGACTATTTGGAACTAACAATAGAAACGTGGCAGCAAGGCTAGTAGTGATATGGTGGAATGAAGAGAAAATCAAGTAGTGCCACATGTTGTTGACCTAGTGAGTGCCCGATTGGAGTACTGACAAGATAGTTGATTGGTGGTGACTATGTTAGGAGCAATGAATGGTATGCTAACACATGTCACATGCAGTCAACTAAGGTTTTACCAAAGGTTTGGAGGGAAGGAAAGATAAATGGTTTAAAATGAAATAATAAAATAGTTCCTAGAAATACTCATATTTGAAAGCTGGAGTAGTGAGAAGTTAGTTGATTGGTGGTGATTGCATTAGGAGCAATGAATAGTATGCTAACACGTGTCACATGCAGTCAACTAAGGTTTGACCAGGAAGACAAGATAAATGGTTAAAAATGAAATAATAAAATAGTTACTCCAAATACTCATATTTGAACTTGCAACATGGCTATACAAATTTGAGATATATTACCATAAAGAACTTTATAATAAGTAAAATTTTTGCAATATTTTCAAAAGTTTGTTCTACATTCTCAACCTACGATTTCAAATGGATGTCAGGGACATGTTTTTTACCCAAATATATGACTATCATATATCAAAAGAAAGATCGCAAAGTCTAGTTTCCATTTCTACAATCAAATCAAGTGCATGTAGCAATGGGCGAGAGCTGTTTCTAGTTTTGTTTGACTTGCCTCCATTTTCAACTATATTCTTGTTTGGTAGTTCATATGTAGTTTGTAAACAAATGGAGAAATGGGTAGTTGCTACACTTGGAGAGGATGTTGTTACTAATTTTATTATTCTCTCTAACTAGTTTAGGAGGACTTTTGGCAACATTTTGTTAGTAGATCTAGTGTTTTATCAAAGGGGGTTTTATCATCATTTTTGAAGAGATATTTACATGTTTTTAATGCATAATGATGGGAGTTGATTTAGTTTTCAGTTGTAGAGAGAGGAGAGAAACTTTTCTTTGGAAATGGATGAAGATTTAAGTAGATAAGTGGCATCACTTGATCAGATCTAAGATTTTCATTCTTCTTTATCGTCTCTTTCTCTTTCATTATACATGGTTGGTTCCAGCTTATTAAGCAAGGCTTTAGATGTGTTTCTAGCTATTCATCATCATTTTCTCTATGTTTGAACAATAATAATGGATTTATAAGTGATAGTTCTAGTCTTTTGTGTGTTTTATGAGTTATTTTCATGCATCTTGAATGTATTTGTCTCAAGGAAATGAATACAAAAGAACAAATGAATTTAGTTTCATTTTGATTCTTGTCTCCTATCTCTAATGTTTTCAATTTCTTCATGGTTTATGGACTAAGAACATAGATCCAATTTTTTTTCTTGTTTAGGGTTGTATGCATTAATATGTTTTTCAATTGGTTCAAGGAATCAAGTAAATGCTCAATTTATTATGACAAAATTGCAGTTTCATGGAAGGATTATGATAAGCATGAGATTCATTGTAAAAATTTATGTCTCATTCACAAAGTGAATAGATAGATCATTCATATCTTGATGTATGTTGTAGTTTATGGGATACCTAATGGATTTAGCATTAATCTCCATTGGAGATTGCATATTCTTGTTGTTTCATATCTGGATTATGCTTAAATCAATCAATATCAAATCATTTTCTCTTTTATGTTGTAGAGGCAAAAATGATACCCACACCTAGCTTGTGAATCTCACAGGTCATGTTATTAGCTATTTCATGCCTTTGTCATTGTATTAGCATAGAAGAAATTGTGGATTTATCTTCTTTTTATAGGTTTAAATCTATTTTTTTGCACTTGCCATAAAACTGAATCTAAGGTCTACCCACCTAGGTTTTGTAGATCCTAAAGAGAAGGAGTTTAGACTTATAGTTGGCTTGGGTTCTAGTCATTGTGCATCCATCATAGGAGTTATTTTCCCTTAGATGAATTTTGTTTTTATCTACCTAGTAGTTAAAATCACTGTAAAATTAGGAGCCAACATGATAAAGAACATGAAAGAAGAACTTGATCAAATAGAAAAGAATAAGACATGGTAATTAGTTCCTATGCCTAAAAATAAGAATCTTATTGACACTAAATGGGTTCTTAGAAAATATATTAATGAGAAAAGATATTTTTTAAGAACACAAAAATATTAGTATGAAAAGGATAATAAAAATATGAAGGAATTGATTTTGAATAGAAAGATCTGAAGTAGTAAGAATGTTCTTAGCATATGCACATTAAAAAAATTAAAGTATATCACATGGATGTTATGTTAGTGTTTTTAAATGAAAAACTTGAAGAGAAAGTCTACATTAAACAACCTAATGAATTTACACTTAATGAAGAAAAAAACATGGTTTGTATATTGAAAAAGTCATTATATTGACCAAAAAAAGATCCTAGAGCTTGGTATGAATGGTTAGATAAATATCTACTAAGTTTAGGATTCAGGAAAGGTAATAGAGATAGTGACATGTGTTAGCATAAATTATAATGTTATTCCTATTGGGGAGTATCCTAGTAGTGTTGGAGACATGTTTCAATGATTATATGTTGTATTTATGACAAAGTTTTTCATTGATGCCAACATACTAGTTATTCTGTGAAGATTAGTAGTGCAACAGATAGAGTTTAACTTCATTTAGTTTGAGAACTAAAGATATATTATGTACACATGAGATTATTTTCTATATTATGTCTAGATGCTACAACTAAGAGAATATATAAAGTCATGAATACTAGACAAAGTTATGAAGGATGTGGTGAAGGCAACTTTCAGCCAACATTTTTAAAAGGGTGGGTACTAATGTTTTGATTTTATTACCTACCAGAGATGGAATCTGGTTTAGAAAGACAAGGAAATTTTTTAAGACACATTCAAGATGGTTTGATTAGTAAAAAATGATCTTGTGTTCATCATATGAAAAGTTATGAAGACTATGAACTAACATATTGCTTATTATAATGAAAAGATGTAATATTGTAATGTAACATGTATTATGAAATCTTAAGTTGGTCCTTCATTATTATTGTAAATTGGGAAAGCCATAAGGATGACTCAATGATTTATTTTAGGACTTGGTATAAAAGAAATAACTTTTCCTTGAATGTAATTATTAGTAAGATGATTTTGTGTAATATACAGTCATATCTATGTGATGAATTGAGTGAGCTTGAATGCAAATATCTTTTGGATCAGAGAAGAGATTGGTATAGTTGAGGCATGGTGATATTACAAGGAATTGTATTTGGAAAGATAAGTTTTAGATGATTTTTTTTTTTATGTACACTTGTATTATTCAATGAGGATAGTATTGAAGTCATTTGGATAGCGGGTCCATCTTTCTTCCTTTCAACTTGTAACAATATTGGCACAACTTCTAATAGGGTTGGAATCTCCTAATAGGGACTCATAAGTACATATTGTAATTCATTAAACTCCTAATAGAGCCCATCATTTTACAAGGTAATTTCATATTAGTATATTATCTTGTGGGTACCATCCCTACTAGGATTGTCCCTCTACTCAAGGGTTTCCCTAGTTAACATATCTAGTGTTATTGTATATGGTTATCTTTCTAAGGTTGTTTCATCTAATTTTTATATGTTTCAAAGTAAGAAGATATTGATAGTTATTCTAATTGCATAAATAATTTAACCCCCTTATCTCATTTATCTTTGTGGACTTTAATTTCTATCAATTGGTATTAGAGCATCATGTTGTTGAAGGAAAAGATTAAAAACTTAAGGGGATCTATGGTGCACTTTAGGAAATAATGTGTAAAGTTTGATAGAGTTAACTATTATAGCTTGAAGGAAAAGATGAAGATATATATGCTATGCATGGTTCTATGTTACTAGTTGCCTACTACAAAGATAAAGGATGCCATTGAAGAAGATAAGCTTGAGGGTTGTGATGAAAATCAGAAAGACACATTTATGTACAATATGCTTTCTAGAGAAGCACTATTATTAGCTCTTCCTAAATTTAAATTTGGTCAAGTGAAATCTTTAAGAATCTCTCATGAAATTTGGAAAGATTTTCAAATTATGTTTGAAGGTGATAAACATGCTCAAAAGGTTAGATTAAAAAATTGGATATTCTTATTTCAAGATGATGAGATGATGGAAGATGAATATGTTGACTGATGGAGGGATAAAAAGGATAAATAAGATACCGAGAGGGGGGTGAATTAGAATATTAAGCATTTGAAACTCTCACCAATTCATTCACACATTCACTAATTATCCTATGCATGTAAAAAGTGTAATAATGAGCTTGTTGTATCGTGTGAAGATGAGCTATCACATGCATGTAAATAAACACATAACACAATATTTTTTACCCATAAACCCTCCAAGGTGAAGGTAAAATTGAGGTGGGGATGACACCCAAAAATCTTCACTATTGTAGTAATAAAGTTAACCTATTATAGTTATAATATTTGATCATAAAGTATGATCTACCCAATGATGGGTCAGCCCTGTTAAAATCTTAAGAGACTACTAGGTCTCACCTTGTTAGAGGATTTAACACTTACAAAAAAGTAAGGACTCTGTTAGGAGATTTTAAAAGATTTGTTAAGACCAATACATTAAGAGATTTACCTTGATTCAAGTCAATTATGTTGGAGTTGAGGAAAGCCAACTCTGAAGATGCCAAGATCACCTGCATGTGAACCTATCAAAGAGAAGCCATAGAAGGGAAGAGCATGGAGCACGGGCAAAACCCTAAACGGACATGAGAGCCATCATAATGCAAACACAAGAAGAAATGTATTTACAATAAGAAATGATATGATGATCTGATATTACAATGAGAGAGAGCCCGAATATAAAGAGCTCCAGGAAGCTTGTAGAACAAGCTGGAAGGAGGTAGAAGATAAGATTGACAACTCAGCACATATCCACAAAAAGTGGAATATGCTAAAAAAGGAGAAAACTCCCGAGTTGTCAACAACTAACCACTACATGCATTAAATATAAAAGTATTAAATAAATGCATGACCTAAGTAAGCTTAAGCAATAGAATAAATAATTAGATATTAATTATTTACTCTAACACCCCCCCTTAAGTGCAACTTAGGGAAATGCCTTAAGCTCACAAAACAAAGATGAATGCATAATGGGTCCCGGCAACGAGGCCATTTTAGGTACCCAAGTACAATGCAAGAAACCTCTGTAAATGAGGAAAGAGAGAAAACCACATGGGAAAAACCCTCCCCCAAAAAGAGGTAAGAACCCAGTGAAGAACTGAAGAAGTCTCCAACTAGGAAAATTGTCCCCCAAAACAGGAACAAAGAGTGATCATGAAGAAGCAGCATCACTAAAGCATGAAGAAGCCGCAAATCTGTCAAACTGCTGATCTGAAGAAACCTCCATGGAAGCAGAAGGCACAAACTGAGCATGTCTATATGGTAGATGATCCATCTCACCGAAATGCATAGGTAGCCAGCCACTGCAATCGCCTTGTATGTAGGATCAACCACTGAATACATAGTTCACACTATCGAACCATCGAACCATGGATGCATTAGAACACAACATAACCCCCCCTTAATGCAGACGGGGTGTGATGACAGGCAACTGAGAAGGTGAGCCAAATCTCCTGCAAACGAACCAAGAACGAGGAGAGAGGGAAAGAGGTACAGACACTAATAAAGACACAGTCTAACTGAATCTGCATGGGGCTAATGTCATGGAAGGGACACTCACTTGACAAAGGGAGAATGCCTAAAATAGCAAACAAATAATCCCCCCCATGGTGCTTTATGAAATAGTGCAAGTACACCTGACTCAAAACAACGTTCATGACTCCCAGAATACAAAAGTGACAGTTTATCTCAGTGCAAAATAGAAAAGTGCTTCAAAAGGATAGCTACAATGATTAGAACTAAAAAAGAGCTGCAACAAAAGAAAGTACAGCCGAAAAGAAAGCAAACCATGCCAGGAAAACGATCCTCAGGCCTAAAATACTCAAAATATCCACCATAGAGCAAAAACTCCAAAACTATGATAGAAAGAGAAGAGGCCAAAAACGAAGAAAAAGGACTACTTTTCTGAAAAGATGAGAAAACCAGCTTTCCAAAAATATAAAGTTTTCAAAAAACAGGCATGGGATGCAAAAGATATGCATGCCAGAGTAAAAAACAAGACTTCAGACTTCAACGGAAAAAATGAGCAATAAAAATGCATCAAAACCAAAAAATACCTACACCAAAATCTCTGTCTTGGAACCAGCTTTTCGGCGCTTCTTTTGGATCGGAAAAATACCTTCGTATGCAAAAGTTATGGCCAAAAAACCACAAGTAGGTCCAAAAGCAATCGGGAGAGGTGCATGCAAGGGCTGATGCAGTGCTGATGTCAGAAAGTCACGCAATTAAATTTGACAGTTTAATGGCCGTCGCAGCAAAAAAGTGCCACATGGCATAGCCACGTGGCAGGGGTGACGTGGCGGGTCCACGTGGCAAGGTGCCACGTGGCGCCCATGCCACGTGTCACCCCCGCAGTGGCTGACTCGGCCTGCTGTGTCAGCTGACCCTGCAAATGTGGCACAGAGCGGGCGGGCGGAGTGGAGTTGTTCAGCTGAGCGGCAGAGCCTGGTGGAGGTGACCGCAGGGCGGCAGAGCTATCGGCGGAGGTGGCGGATGCAAGATGAGCAGCCGGCGGAGGGCGGCGGCCGGGAGGTGGCCGGGCCGCGGCGGAGCGCGGGCGGCGCGCAGGTGGCGCGACGGTGGCCTTGCGGTGGCGCTGCGGCGGTGCACTCAAAAATCTTTTTTTTAAAATTTTTTTGCGCTCTGCGTCCGTACGATCCGTACGGCAGCGACCCTGGAGGCCTCAAAAATTTGCCAAAATTGCCCTGTCTCCAAAAATGACAAGTTTTATATGAATCCTGACAGTAAACGGCCTTCCGGATCCAATGGTGATGTCCGTTCGGTCCCAAAGTGCTCCGAAAAATTGATGATCCCCTAATTTGAAGAAAAAATGCACAAACAAACTAGGGTTTGTGACTTCAAATCACGGCTTCAAAATTTCTTCAACGAAGCTGCAGTAGGAAGGCTCTGATACCATGTTGGAGTTGAGGAAAGCCAACTCCGAAGATGCCAAGATCACCTGCATGCAAACCTGTCAAAGAGAAGCCATAGAAGGGAAGAGCATGGAGCACAGGCAAAACCCTAAACGGACATGAGAGCCATCATAATGCAAACACAAGAAGAAATGTATTTACAATAAGAAATGATATGATGATTTGATATTACAATGAGAGAGAGCCTGAATATAAAGAGCTCCAGGAAGCTTGTAGAACAAGCTGGAAGGAGGTAGAAGATAAGATTGACAACTCAGCACATATCCACAAAAAGTGGAATATGCTAAAAAAGGAGAAAACTCCCGAGTTGTCAACAACTAACCACTACATGCATTAAATATAAAAGTATTAAATAAATGCAAGACCTAAGTAAGCTTAAGCAATAGAATAAATAATTAGATATTAATTATTTACTCTAACAAGTTATAACTAATTTAGTTCTTGACTCTCAATTTTCTCTATAAGTTGACTTCGAATCTCCTGCTTGCCAACTGATCCTCTCCTCTAATTTGATAGAATTATCTTTCCCTTTCACTTCAGTTTCTTGAATAGGTCACTTTCTTTGTTAACTAATAATAGAACCCTTTCACAAACTTCTAATCTAATCTCGATCCTTCACTTGCATATAACTCCTTGTTTGCATGCATATGCTTCTCTTCTTTTTCTCTTTCTCTATCACTCTCACACACATCGATCTAGGTTAAGATCTTTTCTATTTAAAGAGTTTCATAAAGAATTTTCTAGATGATTCCACAATAGCTTCTCCATCCAAATCATTGATTGCACAACATAGGGATGTGTAATCTATGTCATTAATGCGTAAAATTCTCTATAAAAACCTCTACATATATTAAATTTTCCTTCTATGTCAGATTTTAAAGCATTTTACCTCATAATCTATTCCATTTATGAATTTTACATAAACTTTGCATTTCTTAGTATTTCCTATTTTATGATGCTTGACATTGTTGTTGCTTAGTCTATATTATGCTCAACACACACTATGCAACTCGACACTTGTATGCTTGAAACTTTCTCGATCATTGTTGAGCTCATCTCTTATAAAAAATTACTTGGTGACCATACAATTACTTGGCTCCTATAGATCTCAGTAAATACTTTCTTATGTACATGACTTTGCCTATATAGAATAGCTTGATTGTAGTGATGACCGTCTGACTCTACTTTAGAAATGACTAAGTGTTTGACACTAATAGACAACAATGGTTAGAGATACCAACAATCTCCCTCTTTAACATCAGTGGAAAAAACACTTTTTCATATTTACATCTTTACAATACAATTTGATAGTGAGCTCTCCCCCTATGTCTTATGACTTATTCCAATGAATAATGAATAAATAATGTCAAATGAATCAAAAAATAATTTCCCCCTTATTTCAAATATATTTATATATCTATTTCCCCCATATGAAGTCTATTTCCCCTTATTTTTGAACACTTTATGTTACTTCTTCTAGGGTTGAATAAGTGGAATTAATCCATATTTGTCAATGAATGTCTCGTGAACTCTAGTGATCATAGATAGTGCATGATCTGATGTGGTTTTGGATGCTTCCATAATGTTATTTTGCAACTGTAGTCTTGCAGCTAGATCAGTTAAATTGTCAACCACTAAAAGATTGTGATATTGTGTGATAAGATCTTGGTCTAATTGTAGCTCCCTTTGCATGGCCTCCAAATGGGTTATCAGTATTGCTTGAATAGAGATATATTTGGATCTCATATTTTCGTTAGTTGACTGAAACTCAACCAATATATCTTGAGCATCTAGTAGATTATTGTGATGATCAATTCTTGATCTTTTTGACTCTAATATAATAGTGTTGGATCTCTTCATCTCAACATGAATTTAGTTTATTTGTGCCTGTAGATCATTTGTGAATCATGGTACATTTGACAAAATGTTTTACAAATGTTTTAGCCTTTGAATTAGTTCTATCATAACCTATATTTACTCTTTTAATTTCACTTTCTTGTCAAAAATGGTTATGGAAACTTTGTCCACAACCTTGGTCTTGTGTCTTCTTGCAAACCAATCCATCAATTTTTCATTTAACTCCATATTTCCAGCATTGAATTGATCAACAATATTTACAAGTTGGGTGATGATTGGTGCATCTTCATCAAAATTTTGTACCTCAAAATAATCAATAAAAAAATTCTTTACATCATATAGTACTTCCTTTTTCTCAATCTCTTCTTAACTCTTCTTGTCTTTTCTTCTTTGCCAAAAATTCTTGTAGCAAAATGGTTTTTTGCAAGGTGAGATTTGCCAGATCCAATTGTGGAATCTCAATTATTTCATCCAAACTAACTTCAATATTTGGTGACATATATTTTATTGTTATCCATTCACTCAGCCAAGGAGTGATGTTTCTTGGAACTACTTTGAGAGTTGGTGAAGGAGTTCCACCACTCAATCATGCTTGTGCATCAATGCTCTAGAAAATAATGGTCACACTCAGTTCAGCTTTGGTTGAATCTTTATTTTCCTCAATATGAGGTGCTAAAAAAATCATAGTATGTGCACTTGTGTCTTTTTACTTGGCACTTGCCTCTGTATCTATGAGCCTTTACTGCTCAGTCTCTAGAGTGTCAGTATGTATTGGTGACATTCTACCTTATTGACTCAGCACACCTGAACTTTCTCCACTACTATAATCATCTTCAATGTTTACAGTTTCTATCTCTATTCCTTGGTAGATAATCAAAAAATTCTTTTCCAAAGAAATTCATCTTGATGTGCTACAACTTCCATTTTATTTTGTAATATAAAAAAACATTCTATATTTAGGAACAAATCTGCTCCTATACTTTTCCAAAAATGTGTCCTGTTGATCTTGGGATAGATCAAGCATAACTCTAATCAATGTATCATTACTTATCTTTTTATCTTCTACGTCTACCTACTACCATATTATTTCTAATCTATCAAATATATCTTTAGGTATTTTCTTCTTAATTCTAGTAGGAGCTAACTTATGATTACAAATCATATCCACCATAGCCTACTCAATTTTCTTTTAATTAACATTATCTAATGTATCATACTTTACAAATCTAAAATTAGATAATCTTGAATATTCTCATAGATTTACACACACCTCTTCAATAGTTTTAGATAGACCTTTAGGTATTCCTCTACCCAATCTCCATCTCTTTGTTCTAGGGGCATTGGGCTTTGTAGTCTTTGCTACTTTATTCATTGTAGACTACTTGGCACCAGCACCTACCTTGGTCCATGGTTTATTTGGTGGTAGACGAGAGAGGGGTGTCACTACTAGATTCTTCATGGTTCCTTGATCCTTCTTTCTCAGTAGAGCAACAAAAGCTAGGGCTTTACCCTTGTCCCCTTCTACTTCTTCCTCTTCCTCATCACCATTGTCTTTTTCTTCATCCTCTCCAAGACTTTGTGTTAATTGTAGTGGTTCCATTCCCTTGCCTAGGGTGTCTAATTTTGCTTCTAGGTCTTCAGTCATTCTTTTCCTTTACTCTCCTTAGAAGCTATCTTGATATTTATAGTTATTCTTTCTTTAGCTTCCTCATATTTACAAAAAGGTTTAGGCTTAGTGTCTATCTCTTCTTTTAGTATTGAAATAATGTTTGCACTCACCATATCACTGTCAATTTCATTGCCAAAATTTTATAACCAAGCCTTCCTCAGATTTATTGCCTACACAAATGTGTTGTCTGTATCTACAAGAAAACAAATATCACTATAATACCTTGTGACCAATTCTTCTGGTATCCTCATCCTCATTCTCATTCTTTTCTTGAATTCATCAAAGTAAGCATCCATTACATTCTAAAAATTTGCTCCTAGTTGAGTAATATATTCATTTATCTATCTTGTCACTAGTTTTTCTTGTTCCCAAATGATGTTACCAACACTAGGAAAATACTTTTGGATATAAAAGAAAATAGATACAATGAGGGATCCAAACATGCACATTGAATTCTTTGCTTTCCTTATAGATGACAAATTCTCTACTAGTTGTAATTTTTGTAGCTCAAAAAGATCATACTCATGATCTTTCATCACTATCATCCATGATTGATCCATTGCCATAGATGACACACTATTCAATTTGCTTGACTGATAGAATTTGTGAGCAAAAATCCTCACTGAAAATTCAATTAGTGGATCAAAAATGTTTGTAATAGATAGATCTCTTCCATTCCACTTGGCTCCTATATTTTCCCCAACTTCATCAAGACTCAGACATCACATGGTTTTCTTCTTTTCTAGGGTTGGATAACCTGTCACACTATGAATTATTTTCTTTGTAATCTCCATGGATTCATTCTATAACCAATACTTCATGTCATGGATTATGCTCAAAAAAAACTTTAATCCATTCTCTCTTGAAATTATTCAAGAATTCTACCCTTTCCTGTCAACAACTTTATAGTCATCCTTCAAAATTCTTCATTGCATAAATTTTCATATGCTTCTCTAATCTCTTACTCTCCTACTTCTCCAAGTGTACACATGTAAGAGCTTCTAACATCATGGATCATAATAACTTTAGGTGGTATTGAAGATAGCGCACCCATTGAATCTATGTTCAATGTAATTTCTAGAATACCATGAAACTTTTGTGGAGGAAAAGTGTCACTCTTCACCACTTGATTTCTACTAACCTCTTGACTCATTTTGATAGTTGATGAAGCTACCATGTTAGTTTCTAGGGTTTGAAGTTCTTTCCTTCTCTAGTTTACTTTGGCACAATTCATATCTCCACTAGTTCAAGTTTGTCCAAATCACTCTTGAGATATATTTTACTTATTGCTCAAATTTCCAAATCACTCTATTCTCTCAAAAATATATATGCAAGGTATGAAAAAATGTCTCCAAAATTCAATATATACCTTTGATTGATAATTTTTTAAGGCATGCTAATTTTATAAAACAGTGGTATGATAAGTTTATTAAACACAAAATGTTTGTTGTAGGTGATTGGGCACTTCTTTATGACTCAAGATACTAGCATAATCCAAGGAAGTTTCACACACACTGGTTAGGACCATAGGAGATTATTGATATATTTCCCAATGGTGTAGTTTAGTTATCTACCATTGATTATGTTTGCTTCAAACTACTTGTCAATGGGCACCACCTTAAGCTTTACCATAAACCAACTATCCATGAAGAGTTCCTATTGTAATTTCAATACAGTAAGGATATCGTCATTCCTATAGCCACTAAGTTTGGATCTTCCACCTTGATTCCTACTAGTTCTTGACTATGATAAAGACATTCATAATAAACACTTCATTTTTCAAAGTGCTTTCTTTGCATCCATTCCACTTGAAATTTTCTATCTTCCATCTTACCATTCGATTCCATCATTCTATCAATTCTGATGATCATTTCAAAAATCTTTCCTATAGCAGTTGACAGGTACCTTTCGTATAATCTTTGCATGCATTTTATTTTATTCATGCTTTGTTACGATTTGGTATTTCTTTATATTTGTTCACTCTTTCTTATCCTAGCCTGGTGGGATGCATGCCCTCATTTTATTGGGGGAGAGGAAATATTTAAAGGGATCTTTGATTGTCTTTTAAAAAACATTTTTCAAATCACATCTACCTTCAAAGTGCACTGAGATGACTAGAAATAAGTGGATATTTAATATCACATGCTGGTGACTTGTCCTTCTGAGATTGTGTCATTATGCAATTAAGAACATTAAAAGTAGTTATTTAACTTTTAATGATGATTTTAAATGTGTTCAGGTGATACAAGCTAAAATCATGAAATTTGATGCAAAAGGATATTATGAGATATGGTGCATTTAACTTCTCAAGTACATACCATTTAGTTTGAAAAATTAGAGACAATGTTATAGCCTTGATTTGCTAAGCTTTGAACATCAGAGTTTTTCCACAATTCAACTATAATCATCCATGGGTGGAGGTATATAGAGGAATGATCTTTTTTATCATCCAGTTCTTTTGGGAGATACAAATAGCTATGAAATGTTTAGGAAAAGAGGATGGTTGGGTTATTACCTTAGTTTGAATAGATTTAATGAAGAGGTAGCCCTTCAATTTATGACCACCTTAAGAGATGGAGTTACAGTGGTTAAAGGTTTGGGATTTGAGTTCTCAGAGGAAGTGATAGCTGAGGTCATTAGGTTGCCCCAGGAGGGCAAAAATTGGGAGAAAGAGTTTGATTTGAATACAGCTAGGGCACAATTCACCATACAATAGGACCTACCATTGGACATTGATAAGAAACAAGGAACTTCAAGGCTATCCTTGCCAATGGAGTTTATTCAACATTTTGCATGTATCATTTGATATTTTATGTGTAAGGGACATTACAAATATTTGCATGCCTTGCATTTTAAATTGTTGGCTCACCTACAACATGATTATAGACAGGTCAACATTCCCAACTTCCTATTTAACATTATTAAGAAGCAAGCTTCTCTAGTGTAGTTAGGAAGTGATTAGTTGGTCTCTCATCATGGTTTAATCAAATTAATTGTAGAAAGAGAATTAAATAAGAAAGCAATTGGGTCATGGGAGGAATTCTTGGAGTTAAAATATGTGGTACCTAGGTTGGTTGGCCTTAGAGGCCAAGGTGTAGGACAAAGGGAAATAACATCTATAGGATTCTATAAACTTTTCCCTAGGGTTTAAAATTCTCTTAAAGCTTCTCTTTCTAGTCTTAAATGAAGTAAGAAATGGATTTACCAAGGAAGAAAAGAAAAGAGGTAGAAACTGCTAGTGCACCCAAAGCCCCATCATCTATTAAAACTAGGTCATCCACTGAGAAGGACAAAAATAAAATTTTAGAACCTGATCTAGAAAGGCTAGAACAATAAAAAGAGGAGAGTAACCTTAATGAACCCCTGCACTCTCATGTGGAGGAAGACCTAAAAAAACCTCCTAAAGCACCCATGGTAGAAATACCTATAATTAGCCAAAAATGAAAGAGTTCCCCATGCCTATCAACACTACCCATGAGGTGAAGTGAAAGACTCTCTGAGAGTATGGTTCTAAAGGCCACTATTCCCATAATTACCCCTAAATTTTTTGAAAGTGAAAACGAGTTCTCTTTGAGGGAAAAATTGCCACAAACTAAAGCCAATGAAAATGAGAGAAAAACCCAAAATCTGCCACCTAAAGATGAGTGTAGTATTAATTATGTGCTTATTGACAATGATAAGGAATTTGATGAGATTGAAATGTCTAAGGAATTTTAAGAAAATCCTACTATGCAAGACATTTGTGAAAATTCTATAGAACTCCCTTCAGAGAATTATCCATAATCTAGACCTGAAATTGTTAAAGAAGTATTGGAAAAACTAGATCAAGAAGGGTTAGACAGATTAGCTACAATAGCCATAGAATATAGTAAGGAAGAAAAAGAGGAAATAGTTGTTATCATAAGAAAAAGAGGGTGATCTACACTATAGTCTATCAACAAAATCATCATTTGGTGCCTGAATGGATAAACCTCTTTCATTGTCAGCCATTGCCACCACTAGATTTATCGACACCTTTATCTACAAGAATTAATTTGTTTCAACAACTATTGTGGGAAAAAGCTCAATAGAACTGGGAAAAAGAAAAATTAAAGCATGTTATTGATGAGCAGAGCTTCCATTTGAAACAAAGTTTAGATTAGAATGAAGTTCTGAAGAGAAGAATTGAGCAGATTACAAGCTTGATTCTTGAGTTAATAGAATGTAGGTCACCATCGCCAGTATATGCTCTATTTCTTAAAGAACAATTTCCAAACTATAAGTTAACTAGAATTATGGAAGGTCTTAACCCCTTTTTCTCTAACCCACATGAATTTTAGGATGCATTTTGATCTATTTCTATGGCCTTGAAAAATTTACTGTGTGAATTGTATCTTCATAATTTGTGGTGCCTAATGACACTAAATAGAACCTAGTCCTATATGTAGGGGATGTGCAGTTAAGGGCATCAATGTCATGGATAAAAAATGAAATAAGAAGAGAACATCAAGCTACACCCTACAAGGAAAGTGAGATGACATCACCTTTGTTCATGAGTCCAAAAGTCCAACATTCTAGATGAACATATTTGGATTGGATTTCTATTTTGGAAAATCCTATAGGACATGGTAAGGTGAATACAGTCAGAGAGTAGGCTTTTATAGATTGGGAACAACATTTATCTCAAAATGTTGAAACAAAAATCATTGCCAAGGAAGTGATGGGTTAGAATACCACATGCTCTAGAAATAAGAGAACCCTACACTCCACATAATTTGACTCTTGCTACAATAAAGATTCCTTGGTATATTGACTTAGGGAGAAATCAATGCAAACATTGGTTACCATTAAGGCATCAATGCCCAATTCTCTTGTAGCTACTACTAGCAGTAAATGACAATGTAGAAGATCATGACATGATTGTTGAATTTAGACACTAGAAGTGGTTCAAGAAAAATTATGGTTACTTCAATTATGTGAGGAATGAGCCACGTGAAGGGACACCTAGTGACAAGAGAGTGAGGGCCCAGATCAAGAACTTTATGATTGTTGGAGACCAACAATAGTTCAATTAGAGGAAATGATGAGCCTCTAAAAGGCCATTATTTTGAGAACCTTTTATCTTATTTTTAAACAATTATCTTGCAAGAAACATTCTATTACTCTACGGTTTAAGCAAAAGAACTTATGTTTTATGAATATACTATCTATATGTTAAGACATGTAGATTGAAGTATAGATTGTTTAGTTATTCTATGTTTGCTTGAATCTATGGTTTTTTATGGTTTAATGAAGGAATACTACATGTTGATAAACATTTCCTCCTTCATGCTATGTTGGGTAGGTTCCTTCCTATAGCCATAGGATTCACAAGAGTGATAATTTGAATATTATACCTTTTCTAACATTGATGATAAAATGAATGCATGTATGTAGAAGTTGTTGCATTTAATGTTTTGCAAGTGTTTTCCATGCATATTGAAGACAATATTTCAGCACTGAGTCAAAGCTAACTAGATGGTTGATGAATCACCATGTAAGAAGATTATGGTACAAATTCTATTATGGTGGTGCAAAAAGATAGATTCCTCAACCTGCTATATTCTTGGACGAGTTAAAACACAATTAGTAGTGTTTCTATTGTAAACTTTATAATCTATAATTAATCCTTGTTGATGGAGTGATCGTAGGAGTAGGAAGTTGTTGAAGTTTTCCTTTAAATAATTTCCACTATAACCTTGAAAAGGGATTTTGGATTATTGATTTGTCCCTAGTTTTGACCAAGAGGAAAATAGAGTAAATTGTTCTATTCAATAGAGTAGAATCTTGTTTTTAAATATAATCTCTTATTATGAATGAATAGAATTTAGAGTTCAAGTTTCCACTATTAGACTTGATTATTTTCTATTCACTCATCCAAGGGGGCCCACTTAGTGAGTGAACTGCTTTGTTAGAATATATTTCATTTCTTAGTTTGTTTCCTTACAAAGTAGACTTTTGTTGTTCCTATAGCATAGGTATTTAAATAGATTTACTATTTACAACATTACTCTAAGCTTTAATGCAAATTTCATTTTAGTTCGTAGCTTAGTTTTCTTTAGCATTTATTTCTTGTTGTAGTTGTAATGCTTAATTAGGAATTAGAGCATATACTTTGTAGCCACCCTCTCAAGCCTACACTCCTGGATTGACAAATAAATTGAAGTCGGTATGTTATTCTTAGGAAAATACATGATTATGTCTAATCATGGAGTTAATGTAGAAGGATTTCCAATCCTTTATTACTATGATATTTAGTTGATTGACCACCTTTCAACTAGGTCTTTTCTTTACAACTTGGTCTCTTCCATATCACTTGGTCTCTACCATTCCACTCAGTCTCTTCTAAAGTGCTCAGTGTATGTTGCAATGCTCAGTCAACATAGAAAATTTTACTGACACTCAAAAATCCTTCATAATCTTTTCTTATACATCTTTGTATATGTAGATATGAACTTTGGCACATTTCATGTAAGGAACTGATGTATGATATATCAATCAAATATACAATTCCATACATACCTCTCTTGCTTACTTTAAAATGACATGATCACCTTTTGCATTGCATTGGGTGATCTCAACTCCATATGCTCCACCATTTTGATCTTCTATTCTCTTTTTCTATTTTTGATGCATTTCCTTCTTAATTTTCTCAATGTCTACTTTTCCTTTGCCTTTATCTTTAGTTTTATTCTTTGAATGTACTTGAGTCTTGCAATTCTTGCTTAGATGTCCAAACTTGTGGCATTTGGAGCATGTATTGTTAGGTGCATTATTCTTGCTCTAATTTGTCTAGTAAGGTTTTATCTGAGATTGACATTCATATGCTCTATGACTATACTTCTTATAGTTATAGAAGCATCCTTCAAATCTAGGTGTAGTAGATGCATTCCTCATTCTTGACCTACACTCATGTATTTGATGTCCTTGTTTCTTGTAGTAGAAACAATAACCAGTAGACTTAGGTTTAGGATTTTTTTATACCATGTTAGCTTCAAAAAATGTTTTTAGTATGATCAAATTTTCCACAGTGATAGCATGTTGGTTTGTCCTTTTTTTTGCATTCCTTAGCTCTCCATTCTTGGATGATTCTCCTTGTTTAGTGCATGAATGTTTTGACCCATCAGAACAATTGGATGACCTCATAAGTTCTTTAAAGTACTTCATTGTCTCTTTAGATTTGTTGAATCTCTCCATAGATTCTTTCTTGGTTTTTAGTTCATTCTTCAATACGTTCTTCTGTGATTTGAGATTTGCAATTTCCACATCCTTGTGATTCAATTCTTGATTTGCAGGCATTAGTTGATTCATTAAATCCAATTGTGTGTTTATGAGCTTCTACACATTTGATATCCTTTCTTCAAGTCTGGTAGCCATTATTATTTTGTCATCATCATCCATATTCCTATTTTCTTCAACTTTCTTCTTTCATTTAATCACTTCACATAATCTTACTGATTAGATTTCATGTTCTCTTTTCAGTCCTCTTATTTCTTCATTCAAGAGTTTGTTCTTTTCAAGTAGATCTAGAAATGCTTTGTCATTTGGATTGATTGATTCAAATAATCATTCAGTCTCAACTTCTTCATAATATTTTTAAAAAATTTGTATCACAATTTCCTTTCTCCTTTTTAGGTAATCCTTCATATATTGTCTTTCTTTCTCATGTTTCTACAATATGAGTTGGATGTCAATCACCTAATTGTCAATAATCTTGTCTAGTTTGATGTCTTCCATCTCCAAGTGATTAAGCTTCTCTCATAGAACCAATGCTCCAATACCTATTGTTGACTCTTAGTTTGATTTGTAAGATGATTTCAACTCTCCTCCTTGCTAAGCAATCCTCTCCTTTGACCCAATAAACTTTTCTTCCCCCTTTCAATTCACTGCCTTGAATAGGTTACTTTCTCTATTAAGTGATAACATAACCCTTTCATTAACTTCTAATTTGATCTCTATCCTTCACTTGCATATTAATCCTTGTTCGCATGCATACACTTCTCTTCTATTTCTCTTGTTCTGTCATTCTCACATGCACCGATCTAGGTTAAGATCTTTGCTATTTAAAGATTTCCATTAAGAGTTTTCTAGATGGTTCCAAAATAGCCTCTCAATCTAAATCATTGATCACACAACATAGGGATATGTAATCCACATCATTAATGTGCAAGATTCTCTATAACAACCTTTACAAACATTAAATGTTCTATTTGTCTTTTTTCTATTTTTTCCAATAGTTCTTTGAGTGACCTTTTGGATGTATTTTTTGGAGGTCTATTTCATGTTTTCTCTAGGTAGCTCTCTCTATTGCTTTCTTCTTTGTTTCTTTCTAGACTTTATGTAAAAGGTTTTAGGTCCTCTAAAACCTATTTTTACTTAATCAAAACATTAAATTTTTTGTAACAACCTCTTAATATAATAAATATTCCTTCCATGTTGTCTTGAAAAATGTTTTACCTCATAATCTATTCCATTTTTGACTTTTATGTAAACTATGTATTTCTTGGTCTTTACTATTTTCTAATGCTTGGTATTGTTGGTGCTCAGTCTTTATTATACTTGGCGCACTATGTAACTTGCCACTTGTATGCTTGAAACTTGTTTGGTCATTGTTGATCTTGGCTCATATAGAAAATAGGCACTGACCATACACTTACTCAGATACTATAGAGCTCAGTACATACTTTCTTATAAACATGGCTTGACCTATATAGAGTAGCTTGGTCACAATGATGACCATTTGACTCTGGCTTGTAAATGACTAAATGGTTGACAATAATAGACAACAATGATTAGAGATACCAACATAATATGTAAGAAGAAATTTTAGTAGAGTATCAAATATTTTTATAGGAATTAAGACATGTGGAGGAGAAAAATTAGAAGATGAAGTTGTATGGAAGATATTGAAGACTTCAACACCTACATACAAATAAAAAACAAAATGATTAAACAACTTATTCCTTGCACATCTGATTTTACAAGAGAAAATAATTTTGGGAGATTACAATCAGTAGAAATGTGGATGAGATAGAGAGGAGAATTTCCTAGAGTTGAAATTTCTTTTTTTATACTAAGTGTCAAACCTATTTTGACAAGGAGTGCTAGCACAAGTGGAGATTATGCCATTAGTAATTGAGAAAAAGTAGATGAAAGGGTGAAGATTGAGGAAGAAATTCCCCTACTTATGTAGAGATAACCTAAAGGTATAATGTTTTTAAAGTATTAGACTTGTAATTAAAATTACCATTATTCTTCTAAATGTCCTAAGAAAGTAAGGAAGTTTAGAAATTCCTATGTCAAGAATGCCTAAGGATTTCCTTTTTGTTGAAAAGGAATAATTTAAATCTAAATTGGAAGAATTTGTTAGATTGTGGTGACTGATTAGGAAAGTACTATACATACTTCATAATTAGTGGGGTTCAGGGCATCGCCCTAAATTTTTTTTTTTTGGGTACTATTCACCAATCATTTTGGTACTATTCACCATTCATAGATTTGCCACTAAAGTTATGGCTAATTATGGCCGACATGTTATAACCCTAAAGTGGTTTAATACTTGTATAAAAGGGTTTAGGGTTGGGTATTTTTCATTATGTTGTGATGTGAAATTGGTTCTTGCGGCGGTATTGAGCTGTAAGGGATTACAAATTGTAATCTGGTTGTAATCACTAGATTGTAATAAGATCGGACTTGCTATTTGGTGGATGTAGCTCAGGGATTGGGTGAACCATGTTAAATCTTGGTGCCTTGTGTTCATTTCTATTTGATCTATTATTTTCTATTATTGGTTATATTTGCATGTAGTTTTTATTTCTGTCCGTGGTTTATCCTAACAAAATTCTTGAGTGAGAGTGATGATGAAATAGGATTTATTTCCATTAAGGAAGAAAGCCCCAAAAAAGAATAACTTAGAGAAGAAAAACAATTATTATCATAAGTTGAAAATAAGAAATCTGATTTGATTATAGATAGTGATTGTTCCCATCACATGAATAGAGTGTTGGAATATATATATATATATATGGGAAACACGATATTGAGAGGGGGGTGGGGTGTTGAATCAAGATCTTCAACTTTTGATACCAAAATCAATTCTTATTAAATCATATCCAATTCATCATTAAAATAATAATGCTAAAACATGAAATAAGTTCATTGCATCCATAACAATTCAACAGATAACACAATCATTTGGTTACCCAAAAATACTTCAAGATGAAGGTAAAACTAGGGTGGGGATGAAACCCACAAATCTTCACTATTGCAACAATAAAGTTAACCTATTAAGGTTTAAATGTTTGATCATAAAATATGATCTACCTAGTGATAGGGTTATCTTGTTAAAGACAAAAAGACTATTAGGTCTTTCCTTGTTAGAGGGATTGATCTTTACAATAAAGTAAGGACTCTGTTAGGAGATTTACATAGGCCTGTTAGGACCACTCTATTAAGAAATTTTACTTGTCTTAATTAAAAAATAAATGATTTTGTACTTGACCCTTGGTATGCTCTATAAGATGATCTTGGGTCTCCTCTTTCCTTTGTCTTTGATCTAATTCTCCTAACCTAATAAATCTGTTAAGTGTTTCATTACTCTAATTACTCTCTCTACTAGATATGCCTTCTAAATCCTTCAAATGCATGTTCCCTTCTTCATTTCATCCTCTATGTAATTTAAGAGTTAGAATACTCTTTAAATATACTTCATGTGAAACTTCCAGATCTTAATCAAAAATTTAAACTTCATCATCTTTTGACATTTATGTCCCCTTTCTTGATTGGTTAAATTGTTTATCTAGGGATGATCACCTTCTGCTAATGACATGTAATTAGAATCTGATTTGTCTCTAGAGATATTAAATATCATAGAAATGTTGACCAAAATGATTCACATATGAGTTTGTGTTATTACAAACTCACATAACAAAATTGTATTGTTTGGTACTTGATTGCTTTCGACACTCGATCATATATGTTGTTGCTTGACTTCTATAAGTCTATGTACTCAACACTTAATAACTTTTCAATATGCTTGGTCTTCATCAAATTTCTCATCTCATACTATAATCCTTGGCTTGCATATCTTCTTGGTCTTTATAGAATGCTCGACAATCATTGTTCTACTCAATTTAAGAGTAACTTTCTTGGCCTTTACTAGATAACTTGGTCATAGTGATGACCTTGTAATATTTCCTAGTAAATAACTTGAAAATGAATAAGTGTTTGGAAAGTAATTGATAATATAGTTTCAAAGATCAACAATCTCCCCCTTTGACATTAGTGGAAAAACACTGTCATGAAACTAGTCCTTATAAAAGTAGATTCTCCATTGAGACCAAAAAAAAGTGTATTGGCTGAGTGATATCTTCATCTTCATAACTCTCTTACTTGTGAATCCCCCTTACTTGTTTCTTCTCCCTTATTACCACTTATCAATTATCATCATTGACTAATTTAATATCCCCCTTATTGTTGGCACTGATGGTAGCTAGGGTTGGTGGGGTGAGTTGAAACTTCTCAAAAAAATTATGATGACTTGCATCAATATTAGAATAGCATTGCTTCCATATTTCTTTTACCTTTACCAAAATTTGAAACTAAATCTCTATCTTGATAGCTAGGTCAATGAATCCTGCAATGTGTGCAAAATGTTTATCTCTCTAAAAAATTTCCTTGGCAGCAAAAATAACCTTCTAAATTTTCTCTATGTATGGAAATAACTGAAGTTGAATTGATTCCAACTTAGTCCTTATTTCAGCATCTTTAGCTACAAGTTTAGCTAACTTTGTCCGATTAAATATAAGTTCACTGAATGAACTTGAACTTGAACTTGTGTTTTTACTCAATGAGTGAACATTAGTCTTCGTACTTGAATGTAATAATTGTAATGATCATTGAGTATATGTTGTAAAAAAATATAAATCAATCTCAAATATAAAGATTTTATTGTTCTCAAAACTATTTCCAATTGTTTAAATATTGTAGAAAGCTCAGCTTGTTGCTGTACATGTTCATGTGAGACTTTCTACCAAACTTTATGCTCCATTCTTCTTTAGGACCATTATACCAACTTCTCTTTTGCTTCTATGTCCTCTATCTAAAATATATCAACTAAATGTACTAGTTGATCCAAAATTATATGCTGATGATTGACATCTATAATGCCAAAAGCATCTATAAAAATATCTTTGACAATATGTAATACCTGTCTTCTCTTTTGTTCTCTCTTCAATTGTTCTTGTTTGGCCTTTCGACTCAAAAAGATTTGTAGTTCATGCATTTTATCTAGTGTAAGATTATTCAAATCATATATAGGTAATGCAATTACCTCATTGAGATCTATTGACTCTTCAACACCATCTTCTTCATGAGTCATAACCTGAGATCTTAAAGGTGTATCACTCAATAATGATAGCTATAATTGTTTCCCTTTCCCATGACTTGATCTCTCCTTTGGTTGCTACACTAGTGTACATATCCCATGTTGTATATGTATCACTAGTGTAGGTTCTATAACCTTTGCACTAGGAATTTGAATGAGAGCTTGAGTAGCCTCTTGTTCTTTCTATGTAATTCCTTCATCTACCAACTATGTGCTTAAGAATTTTTTAGAATTTTATTCTTTCTTCAAAATTTGCATATAAGTCATTGGTGGTGAATATTCAATCAATGCCTTACCAAGTTTCTTAGTACTTGTAGCCTCTATAACCGATGTGGCTATCACATCATTAGGCTTCTTAACTTCAATCTTTCGATATTCAATTACCTGTAAAATTAGATTTTCATAGAGTTTTCTTGAGTCATTCATCAATCCTTGAATTTATTCTTCAATGAGTATATTTGGATTAGGTGGAGGGATTTCAATGTCATGTTCAATTGTGATAGTATCCTTAAATTTAACTCCACTGATAAGTTCCTCCATTTCTGCTACTAACTTAGCCACTTCATACGTTTCTTCTTTAGAATTTATAGCATATTGGCTTTTGCTCATTTCTATAGTTTGAATTTTTACTCCAAATACATCTTTCTAGAATTCAATACTTTCTTTCTCTACTTCAGGAACTTTGATCTTAAAAAATTTCTATGCCCTATCTCTTGGCATAAACTTCTTAATAGAATCTTTAAGGGCTATAGACATATGCGTCTTTCCAAAATCTATCATGATATGTGTCAATGTTGTTTCTCTTATATTCTTCTCTATGGTCAATGCCCATTTCCATTTGGTATCTACATTTTTATACAATCCCATAGAAATTCTACTTTCCACTTCCATAGGTGTACATGTAAACTTGATCAACATATTAATTAAAGCTTCTTCTAGTTTATCTTGATCTTCATTGCTTAAAGAATCATATGGTAGGCCTTTAAGAGAAAAATTATTTTTTGATTCTATTAATTTTTCACATACCTGATCCACAGTCATTGGAGAGAGTACCTTTACCATTTGTAATGTGCTAGTCTAATCAGACTCTATCCTTCCTTCATCTTCCTCCTCCTCTTGTGCAACTTTAAGTTCCTTTGGCTTCTCTTGTACATCATCTTGCTTTCTCTTCTTTTATGGGCTTCCTAGTAGTAGCTTGATAGTAGGTTGTGCTAACCTCCTTCTTGTGATGAACTCCTTGCCATTTGACCTTGATGGTGTTACTATTTCTTGCATATTCTTCTGAAGGTCTTCCTTTACCTTAGGTGCAATAATCACAACCTTTCTTTGTTTTGGTGCCTTCTACTCTATGACTGCAAATTCTTTGCCTTTTCCTTCCTCGGCTTCTAAGGGTTGTTCTAACCCTTCTCCTTGTTTAGTTTGACTAGACTTAGAAACTTTTTTTTTTATTTTCTTGCTTGTCTTAGGTGTGCCAACCTTGGTAGTCAACTTGAAAATAACTATTTCATATGTACCAAACTACTTGACACTAGTATCTATGTCTTTTTCTAATAGTGTAGTGACAGCTACTGATATGCCATCCATATTTACCTCATAGGGCATAGGTATGAACCATGCTACCCTAGGTATTACTACTTGAGCATACACAAAATTTGTTTCCATAATGAAACATATTTTGTCATAATATTTATCTAAAACTAATTTTGGAATCCACGTCATGTTTTTCATTTTACTTTTGAATTCATCAAAATAGTTGTCCATGACTACTTCAAAGTTATCTCCTAATCCATGTATTAGCTCATTCAACTTATCTACCAAATTTCTATTTCTATCCCATGAAATCCTTCCAATAGTAGGGAAATAGTTTTGTACATAGAAAAATATACAAGCTAATAGGGATCCAAAATTATAAGATGTATTCTTATCTTTTCTAACTAATTCTAGGTTCTCTTTAAGTTTATATAACTATAGGTCTACAAGATAGTATTCATGATATTTCTTCACAATTTTATATCCCAAATTAACTACAATGCACAACATGCTATACAATCTGCTAGATTGATAAAACTTGTGTGCAATCACATGAACAAAAAAATAAATTAGTGGATCCTCAATGCAATCTATTGACATCCACATCCATTCAATTTTGAATTAGTTAGGTTTTCAATTTCTTTTCATGTACCACTCCTTATGCTCTTATGTCAATCCAATGTTGGATAACTAGTTACTCTTCAAATAATTTCTCTATTGATCTTGATTGCCCACCTTCCAACCATACTATCTTGGCTTAGAATAATTGTTAGCCATTTATTCTTGAAAACTTTGGGAAAAACTAGGGTATGAGTAAACCCTTTGTCTACAATGATTTTGAATTCATCATTTAGAGTTCCATCTACACACAACTTGTCATAATCTATCCTGATTTCAAAGTCTCCAATTTCTCCAATTTTACATTGATAACATGATCTGATGTGTTGCACAATCAAGACTCTAGGTGGAATAGATGACAATGCTCCATCATTATCAATAGGGGTTTCAATATTAACTATGTTTTTAAAGTTTGGTGGAGGCCTGTAATCATTCCTTATGATTTGTGCATTGTTATCCTTTGCCACTTTACTTCCAAATGCCATTTGTGAACTAGGATTTTCAATAAAATCTTTTTAGAAAATATCTTACTTGGAAAAAAGAGTGATACTTCATTTTAAAAATTTGATAATTCCTTGTTGTGATTCCTTGCTTTGGTTGCTAAGATCACATTCAATATTCTCTTGAATTCTTTGATTGTCAGGTAAGAAAATAATTGTTCAAATTTGATATATGCCTTTTCTTTCAATTCATGTTTGCAATAAATGTCCTAATACTTAGATATTGTATGACAATTGGGCTTGGCCTTTACTTTTGTTCTATCAACAATAAGCACTTAGTCATAGCCAACTCACTCAGTTAGTGTGTGATCCTTCTTGATCACTTTTCTATACTATAGGACTTAGTCAATATAGACTATACCACTGATGCTCAATACTTACTAAATTTTCATTTCTATTACTTTCATGCATCTCTTAATTATGAAAATATATCTTTTCAACACTTTAATGCTAGGAACTAATATAAAATATAGATTTTAGTAATACATTTCCTACATACCTCTATTCTTTTAGTGAGATGTAGTGTGATCACTAGATCCATTAGATTGGGTGATCATAGTGTCTTCTACTTTGCTACTTCCAATTCTTACTACCTCTATCCATGTCTTCTTCTTTTCTAATTTTTCATTTACATTTTATGATGCTGGTGTAGGTGTCTTGGTTTTGCGATTCTTACTATCATGTCCCTTTCTTAGACAACTAAAACATACTATCTCACCATTTAACCATTTCTTGCAGTTTCCTCTAAAATGTGTCCTGAAGGAGGATGTGTCCATATTCTCCACAATAGTGACAATTATGTCATGTTTTGTAATCCCATTCATAAAAAATTCCTTTCTTTGTTGCATGAGTTTTTTTTTAGGTGACCATTTTGATTTCTTCTTAAGTATACACTTATAGGCCTTATGTCCATACTTTTGACAATTCTAGCAGTTACCTTGGAATCTAGATACCTTTCTAGTTGAATCATTGTTTTATGTTTTGCATTCATGGGCTTGATGTCCTACTTTCTTGCATTTAGAACAATTACCACTTGGCTTAGATTTAAAAGTTTTCTTACCATTTTTGCTTCTTTAAATGTTTTTTTGTACTTTTGATATTTCCACAATAATAGCATGTAAGTTTACCTTTTGATTTTGCATTCCTTTGTTCTCCACTTTTCGATGATTCTTCTTCTTCAGCAGTTAAATATTTCTTGTATCCAAGTACAGATGTGTCTAAGGCTCTTGGTGACTTCATCATGTCAAAAAATTTTTTTATTGCTTTGTTTGGTTTGTTCATCCTTTCCATGAGTTCCTTTTCATGCTTTAACTCATTTTTCAATTGCTCATTTTGTAACTTCAAGTTTGTGATCTTGAAATCCTTTTCATTTGCTTCTCGATTTGCAATCACCATTTGATTTATCATATCAACTAAGTATTTTTAAGCTTCTAAACTTCAAATGATGTTTCTTCAAGTATTTTAACTATTTTCCTTTTTTCTTCTTCAACCATAAACTTATCTTCTATTTTCTTTTTCTTTTGGTTGACAGCTTCATGCAGTGTAATAGATTGGATTTCTTGTTCTATATTCAAATTATTTTTCTTCTTTTAATAGGGCACTATTCTTTTCTAGTAATTATGTCATTGCTTCATCTTCATAACTAGTCTTTCCATTATCTAGCAAGCCTTCTATGTCAACTTCCTTGTATTGAGTGTCATTTAGTTGTGTAGCCATCTCTCCTCTTCTTTTAAGGGATTTTCTCAATTATTCTCTTGTTGTCTCTAATTATTGCAACCCAATCTATATTTCAATTATATGATTTTCAATCATCTTTCCCATCTTGTATACTTCCATCTCCGTGATCTTAGACTCAAGCTATCTAGCTTTCTAACAAGAGAATTGAGCTCTGATACCAATTGTTGGGGAAATTAGATACTGAGAGGTAGGGGGGGTGAATCAAGATCTTAAAATTTTGATGTTAAAATCAATTCTTATTAAATCATTACCCAATTCATCATTAAAACTATAATGTTGAAACATAAAGTAGGATCATTACATCCATAATAGTTCAACACATAACACAATCATTTGGTTACCTAGGAACACTTCAAGATGAAGGTAATGCTAGGGTACGGATGAAACCCACAAATCTTCATTGTTGCAACAATAAAGTTAACCTCTTAAGGTTACAATGTTTGATCATAAAATATGATCTACTTGGTGAGAGCTCTATCCTATTAAAGACTAAAAGATACTATTAGGTCTTACCTTGTTAGAGGGATTGACACTTACAATAAAGTAAGGACTATGTTAGGGGATTTACATAGGCATGTTAGGAGCACTCTATTAAGAGATTTTCCCTATCTTAATTATAAAATAATTGATTTACTACCTAACCCTTAGTACGCTACATAAGTTGATCTTGGGTCTCCTCTTTCTTTTATCTATGATCTGATTCACCTAATTTGATAAATCTATTAAGTCCTTCACTGCTCTGGTTGCTCTCTCTACTGGATCTGACTTATTCTTTCACATGCATGTTCCCTTCTTCATTTCATCCTCTATATGATTCTAGGGTTAGAATTCTCTTTAAATAGACTTTATGTGAAGCTTACAAATCTTAATCAATGGTTTAAAATTTATAATCTTTATCTATTTACGTCCCTTTTTCTAATTGGTTAAATAGTTTATCTAGGGATCATCAACCTTTTCTAATGACGCATAAATAGAATTTTATTTGGCTTTACAAATATTAAATCTCATAGAAATGTCAACCAAAATGATTCACGTATGAGTTTGTGCCATTACAAAGTCACATAACAAAACTGCATTGCTCAATACTTGAGTACTTCTAGCTTAGTCATGTTTACTGTTGCTTGGCTTCTATAAGTATGTGTACTTGACACTTATTAACTTTTCAATATGATTAATTGTCATTAATTAATCAACTCATACTATAATCCTCAGCTCATATATCTTCTTGGTCTTTACTAAATGCTCAATAGTCATTATTCTATGTGGTCTAAGTGTAACTTGCCAGGCCTTTAATAGATAACTCAGTTGCAGTGATGACCTTGTAGTATTGCCTAGTAAATAACTTGATAATGACTAAGTGTTTGGACACAAATTGGCAACATAGGTTTAGATATCAACATAGAGATATCAATAAGTTTGTTGAATTCAATAGCTATGATGGAGGATTATTTACAATTGGAAATAATATAGTGTTACCTATAAAAGGAAAAGGATCTATCACACTTGATAGAAAGACTAAAAATGATGATGTTTACTTCATGGATGGTTTGAAACATAATTTTTTAAGTATTGGACAACTAGAGGACAAGGGATATCAGTTGCAGTTTACAGAGAAGACTTACTTTATCCAAGACAAAAATGACACATTGATTAGTACTAGTAAAAGGAAAAGAGACCATGTATTTATGTTGAATCATACTAAGATGACATGTTTAGTTTCAAAAGTGGATGATAGTTGGTTATGGAATAAGAGATTTTGTCATCAAATTTGATAATATTGTGAAGGTCAATACTACATTTGCAGTTAGAGATTTTCCTAAGACCATGCAACCTACTAACATGGTGTGTAAGGAATGTGTAATAGACAAATATAAGAAAGTTCATTTCCAAGAAACAAATTTATTACTTCAATGAGGATTGAGATTATGCACACAAACTTGAGTGGTCCTAAAAAGACAAGATAATTCTATGGTGAAAGCTATTTTATTATTTTTGTTGATAAATTCACTAGAATGACAAGGGTAGAATTTCTTAGAGAAAAATCTAAAGCTTTTGATAAAATCAATATATTTAAGAGTAGAATTGAGACTAAACCTTGTTTAAAGATTAGATGCTTGATACTTGATAGAGGAGGAGAGTTTATCAAATGAGTTTAACAATTTTTGTGAAGATAATGGCATAAAGAGATAGCTTTCAACCCTTAAGAAACCTAAGAAGAATGGGATAGCAGAAAGGAGAAAGAAATAAAAATAGAGGAAATAAGAGAAATGATGCTTGAAAATAATGTATCAAAAATATTTTGTAGAGAAGCAGTAAATAAAATATTATAGACTATGAGTAGAGTACATATTAGAAAAATCACATGTAAGACATCTTATGAACTTTGGTTTGGATATACACATTCTGTGAAGTATTTTAGAATATTTGGAAGTAAATCTTATATTAAGAGAAATGATGATATTGGAAAGTTTGATTCAAGAAGTGATGAAGGTATGTTCCTTGGATGTTCATTGAAAAGAAAAGGCATATAGATGTTTTATTAAGAGATTTAAGACTATCATTGAGAGTAGTAATGTGAGAGTCAATGAAAAGTTTAGAATTAAAGAAATGATAGTTGATTATAATTCTTATGAAGAGACTAATCCAAGAACTATCTAGTATAATGTTGAGTAGGAATTATTTAATGTGACTGACATTGATTTGCACACTAAAATTTGAAGAGAAGAATAGAGAGAAGAACCTAAAGCTGAACCTAGAGAAAAAATTAGAGTTGAAGCACTAATGCCTAAAAAAAATTTGATAAAGAATTACCATGTTTAATAGATCATTGTAAGAAAATACATAGGAATTATTATAATAAACAAGTTGTATTTAATTTCTCAAGTTGAACCTAAGAATGCTGATGAAGCTTGTAGGGATGATTATTGGATTAAAGCTATGAAAGAAGAACTAGAACATATTAAGAAGAACAAAACATGGGAATTGGTTCTTAGACCTAAGAATAAGAATATTATTGGAACTAAATGGGTATTTAGAAACAAGATGAGTGAACAAGGTAAAGTTGTAAGAAACAAAAAATTGGTATATAACGGTTATTTACAACAAGAACGAATCAACTATGAAGAAAATTCTACACCTATTGCTAGATTAGAAGAAGTAAGAATATTTTTTGCATGTGCAACTAAAAAGAACTTTAAAGTTTATCAGATGGATGTCAAATTATCTTTTCTAAATAGAGATATTGAAGAACAGATATACATTTAGCAACCTGATGGTTTTCCTTTGACAAAGATGATATGGTTTAAAGATTCAAGAAGACACTGTATGGAATAAAATAGGTACCTAGAGCCTGATATACAAGATTGGACAATTTTTTAACTAACATGGGATTTGTGAAAAGTAATGTTGATATAAACTTGTGTTTAAGAAAGAATGATAAAGGATTATTTATTTTTGTAATATTTGTGGATGACATAATTTTTGAAGGAAATGATGAAGAAAGTGAGGCATCTTTAGAGAAAATGAAGAACGAATTTGAAAATAGTATGATTGGTGAGATGAATTAATTCTTGGGATTATATATTTTATAGAAAAAAGGAACATAGTAAGGCTTTAGAATATTATTTGTAGGCATTAGAATGAAATCCTTCTTTACCGCAAGCTCTTAATAACATGGCCTTGATCTGTCATTACGTGTGGCTATCTATACTATAGAATGAATTCATTTAGTACGAAAAAGAAAAGAGGCTTTCTACATATGCACCATCCAAAACAATGGTTTTTTATCAGCTATAGTCAAAAGAATACCCCTCATAGGAGCCCAAATATGAATGGGTAAATATAGTTTGGATAGTCCATGGATAAAATAAAATCAATTCAATTGTTTTCATATCACAAGCTAAGTACCTTAAAGACTTATCAAAGAGATTTGGTTTAGAAAGTTGTAAACTATTAAGAATACCTATGGTAACTAGATGTAAACTATCTAGTGAAGATGAATCCACTATTGTTGAATACAAAATGTACAAATCTATGATTGGTGGATTGTAATATTTTACACATACTAGGCCTAATATAGATAATGCAATTGAAATTGTGGCAAGAGTTTAGGAAGATTGAAAAGAGACACATTATGCAACAGTAAAAAGATCTTTTAGATATTTTAAATGAACACTTCATTATGGATTATGGTATGATAGATCACATGATTTTACCTTATGTGCATACACTAATGCAGATTGGGAAGGAAGTGTAGATGAAAAAAATAAAACTATTGGTGGAGAATTCTTCTTGGAAGGAAGATTGATTTCCTGGGTAAGAAAGAAACATGATTGTATTTGATAGAGTACAATTCAAGTAGACTATGTAGTAGCAAAAAATAGTTGCATTTAGATGATTTAGATGAAGAAAATTTTGAAAGACATTTGGAATGACTTTACAAAGCCTATTATCATACACCAATAAAACTAGTACAGTGAGTATGTCAAAGAATCTAATTTTACATACAAAGAGAAAGCATATATCTATTAAGTGTCACTTTTTGAGATAAACATTTGAAGAGAAAAAGATCACATTAGAGTATGTCATCACAAAGGAGTAGATAGTAGACATTTTTACTAAACCTATGGAAAATGACACATTTGAATATTTGAGAGGTATGCTTGGGGTTATGCCCTAGCCTATTGGAAATATTCAAGACTATGTTAAGTTACTGAGAGGGGAGGGGTGAATCAGTAACTTCTAAAACTTCAACAATTTCAAGTCATAATCCATCAATCCAATTAGCATTTAATTCATCACATATAATCTAATCTAATTGCATGGATAAGAAACTAAAAAAATGAAAGCATCCATAACACTTTTGACACAAAGATTTGGTGACCCAGAAACCTTCCAAATAGAAAGTAAAACTAGGGTGGGGATGACACCCACAAACTTTAGTATTATAGCATAAAGTTGGCTTGTTAAGGCTTACATTGATCACTTCTGATGATCTACCCTATTAGGAGAAATGAGGACTACTAGGTCCACCTTGTGAAAGGATTTCCAAACATACAATGAAATATGCACTCAGTAAAGAGATTTATGAAAGACTGTTAGGTCTACCTTGATAAAGGATTTGACTAGTCCACCTGTTAGGATAAAGTAGTAGTATATCTCTAATCTACCACTTAGTTTGGTGAATGAGATTACTTTGTGTACTTATCACCTTTCTATGATAGATATGTCTTTGTTGCTCCTTATACTACAATGACCTTTGTAATTTGTTCTTTTCTGCTCTTTTGATTGCATTTTGTTACATACATACACACTTGGATATGAGATAATACTTTATGTATATATACCAATCCAATTGACATAATTACAAAGTTGGCCCACATGAAGACACTCAAGTTCTAAAGACTAACTCAGTGAGGTTCTAATACTCAACATCCACTATTGATGCTTAGCATCATCATGCACTCGGTAGACATAAAAGCTTGGTCCATATTGATCACTTCCAACTAGTCTTGAATTCTATCTACACTAGTAACTTTGTAGATATTCTTAAACTTAGCATGAACTGAATCACTTGTTTACCCTAGAAAAACTCGGTAAACATTATCACCTTGAGCTCAGTATAAACTAAAACATATAGTAGCTTGATTAACACTGGACTCGCATCACATACACTACAAACTCAGTGAACACTGCATAGCTTGGCTTGCACTAGTAAACTCAACAACAATTGAAATGCATGGTTTACACTACTAGTCTTTACACTAACTAAATCTACTTGGTAACCACTAGGATTTTTCAAAGGACTCAATAGCAATTGTAGAACTTGGTAGCAAGTGAAGTGCTTGGTAAACACTATAAACTATACAATGAGCTAGGTAGCTATATGCAATTTGAATAAGTGTGTGTCACTAATAACAAACTTTATTGATATGTCAACAATCTCCCCCTTTGGCATTACTAACAAAAAAACTTATAAGACAAAACTAAATACCTTATATCCATCACCATGTGATACTTTCTCAGTAGAGTATACTATTTTTGAAAATTTTCAAAATTGATTTTGTAAGGGATATACCTGTAATACACATCTTTTTCTATATACAACATATCTTACTATACATTTCTTATCTCCCTCATACTGCATGTTCTCCCCCATACCATGTGTCTTACCTTTCTCCCCATACTGTCTTTCTCCCCCTTTTTTATAGTAATGCCGAAGATGTACTCAATTTATTTACATAGAAACACCAAAATGAGATAAGAATTTAGAATGTACCTTGATAATGATTACCAAGGTTTTATCCCAATTTTCTTGTTAGACTTTACATGTTTGAAGTGCAATTTGTACCTCTACTAACAATTCTATCATATAGTCTGCAATGGAGAAGTTATTGTCATGGATGAGGGTTTTTCAATGTACAATATGTTTTTGCAGTCCATCCATGTTAGGAAGGATCATATTTTGTAAATCTATCAATGTGGATCTAATCCTTGCTTCTTCTCTTAGCAATTTATCTTGCATGTCTAACAAAAATCTTATTTTCTTGAAATGTACAGAGCTTGAACTAGGGTCAAGTTGCAACTACTAAGAATTGACCTTCAGATTTTCATCTATTTTGGACAGTTTGTCCTTAATTTTGTTTGTAAACTCAAAAACATTACAAAGCTTCCCAAAAAGTGATGACACATTTGAAGAAGATGTTTCTAAATTGTCCAAAATTATAGAAAGTTCTACTTGACGAATGACTATCTGCTAAGCAATGTGATCCAACACTTTATTGTTAAACTTCTTTTTAGCCTTCTATATTAGCTTATCTTGTCCACTAGTATCTTCATTAATTTTTTGGATTAATTCTGCTAGCTGATACAAAATTGCTTAAGAAGAATCAACCTCAATACCTATGGCTTCTGTCAAAATGTTCTTAGCATCTTCTATTATTTTGAACTCTTTATCTCTCTTCTCTCTTAGTCTTTGCTATTTTTCCTTCTTCTAGAGGATTTCACCAAATGTTTGCATTGGGTCTAGATTGAACTTATAAATATCCCAATTTGGGATTACTATTTCCTCATCTAAATCAATATCTTCCTCTATCTCCTTTCCTTTCCCAAAAAAATTTGTGCTCGATTGAACCTTGGGCTCAACCGTCCTTACACTTATTGGTTTTGTATCTAGAATAGAAACAATGGTAGACATGCTAGGGCTAGCAAAAAAAATAGATATAGTGCTAACTAAAGGAATATTTATAGAAGTACCTAAAGAATTCAAATTTTATGTAGCCAAAAATTGTAGTGCCCAAAACTAAAGTACTCAAAACTGGTGTACTCACAACTAATGTATCCACATTTGATGATACCAACTTGGTTGATGAAGAAGGAGTCTACAACTTGGTAGATGAGGTGGAAGTTACTTATATCAATGATGTGCTAAGATGAGTAGGGGCAAAGAGTGATTAGAAATTTGAGTTATCACTGGTGGTCACAATCAAACTTGCTGAGGTAGTCTCCATGCATGATGTAGTTACTAGTTTTCTTGGGGAGTGACAAAGTGAGGCAATGATTTCTGCAACTATCTTGATTGGGTTAATCTCTTCATCATCTTTCTTTTATTCCTTGGCAACCTCTTGCTCCTTATATTATTCATAATCAACTATAGTAAATTATTTTGATAATTCATCATCCTCTTCATCCTTGTCTTCATCATCATCATCATCATCCTTAACATCAACTAGAAAATCACTTGGCTTGTGAAGATGATAAAGATTCTTCCAAGTTTTTGTAGCATTCTTCACATCATATTTAATATCCTTCATCAAAATTAGGCAAGTATTAAACTTAAGAGTCATCTTATCTTCATTTTTCTTCAGTGACTCTTTTACCTCTGCATTAGATATGCTCGGTAATAACTACATCAAGGTTTGCCCATATATATCCTTGACAGTTTGCATGGCATGTTCCCACCTTGGCTTTATTTTATCCATTAAGATACTGGGAATCTGAGAAGCAAGCAAGTCAGGGGAGTACTTCCACTTTCCCATTTTGTCTATGACTAGATCTTCTATTTGCCTCTTCTCTTCATCTATCTTGATTTCATATTTCAAAGCCTTGAAGTTTGTTATGCTTGCTTCATCTTTCAATTCTTGTAACCTATCCTAAAAGGTAGGTGGAGGTTTGTTGAATATGATGTCTCCACCTTCTTTGTTAGCTTTCTTCCTTGACCTCTTGGTGAATACTACAGTAGATGGCTTTGTTGGCTTGGTGATGATCACCTTGCCCTTCTTCTTCAAAGGTTCTTCTTTTTCTGACTCTTCCTCATCCTCTGCTTCCTCAACTTCCTCATCCTTACCTTTTTTCTTGGTTAACAAAAGGGTTGAGCTTGATTTTAGCTTTGCAATCCTTCTTTTTCCTTTGCTTACCACATGAGGGAGCTTTATTTCAAGTTCAATCTCATCCTTTGCTTCATCATATGTTCCAAAGTATGTGGCCTTAGGATCAACCGGTTCATTGACAAGTGCTTCAACAATGTCCTTTGTCTCATCAAAATTAACCTCATAACCAAGAGGTTTTACCCACACAATTGTAGGCCTAACTGCCTAAATGTAGACCTTGTCACTATCCACCATTAAGTATATATCATCTTTATAGTCTTCAACTACCTTCTTAGGAATTCTAAACCTATTGTTCATTTTCTCCTTAAATGCATCAAAGTAGTTATCCGTGATACTATTGTAATTCTCACCCATCTTGGCAATATACTCATTTTTTTGGTAAAGAACAAGCACATATTTTCTCCAAACTATATTAAATTTAGAGGGGAAGAATTTCTATACATAAAAGAATAGGCAAGTTAACAAAGAACCAAACTTACATGGGTTATTATTTGATGGCCTTAGACTTTCCATGTTCTTCTTGAGTTGCTTCAACAATAGGTCAGCAAGGTCATATGATAAATTGTTCTTAACTACCTTGAATGCCAAGCCCATGGCTTCACATGATGCACTGTTTAGTTTGCTAGAGCTACATATCTTGTATGCAATAATGTGAATACCAAACTTCAACTCCACATCTAAAACACTATTGATTTTCATTCCTCTGTTGTCCCATTTAGCTAGGGTTTTCTTCTCTAGTTCTGCTTGACCTAGGGTTTTTGTCATTTTGGCTTTGGCTAGCATTGGGAGGCCATTGATTTGATGAATTATCTTCTGAGTTATCAGAATTGGTTGTTCTAATCATAGATACCCATTATGAACCTAGCTGAGGATAAACCTAATCCATTTGATTTGTAATTCATGGGGCATGTGTGGGATGTGAGTTAACCCTTTGGTTTCCAGATGCTGGTGTTTGGGTTTCAAAACTCCATTTACACAAAGCTGACCTTGGGCATCATCTATCTTTAATGTACCAATTTCTTGAATAACGCATTTGAAATGAGTATGAATGTCATTGATTAGAAGTACCTTTGGAGGAATTTGAGATTGCGCACTACTTGGATCTAGGGTTTTGACAACTGTAGGAGTGAGCTTGAAATCTAGTGGCTTCCACTCAACTCCATGAATCAACATGTTAGATCCTCACTTAGCCTTGCTAGTGTTGGATGCCATTTTCACTTGGTAGATTAAGAGAATTTGAAGAATTTTCACTGGAAATTTTCTCAAATTGCTTTGTTTGCACTGAAGATTGCACTTCACAATAGCACTCAAAATTTCATGGTAAGAAATGACTTCGACTCCATGCCTTTTGTTGAAATTTTTCCATTAATGCTCTATACAAAAGTAGATATGTTGAAAAAATATCATCCACTACTTTGCATTGATCACTTAGTGAAGTTTTTATGACTCGATAACCATATGTATCTTCATTACTTCCGACCTTGCTCGGTAGAGTCTATGAACTGACCTCACTCTGTAGAGAAGGTAACTTGGTAGATATTAGAATTTGTATCATTCTATGATCCCTTTGTATCCTAAATATAGATTTGGATCTTTGTGACCTTTTAACTGGAATGGATTTGGATGTCTTCTTTGATAGCATGGTTTTAGTTCTTCGTTGAGAACTTAGTTAGAAATGGTAGAGTCACCCAATTCTCAAGTGACTTGTTCATCATTGTTTGAACTAGTATCCTCAATAGACTTAGGAACCCATTGCTGTCTTATCTACTTTCAGATGTTATCAACCTTTGCCTTCTTTTCATCTTTAATTCTACTAGTATTCATACAGTTCTTGGCAAGATGACCAAGTTTAGTACAAGTGAAACATCTTTTGGTAGTATCTCTTTTCCTCATATGATGTTTAACACAATTTATAATAATGTGTTCAAATTCTCCACAATAATGACATCTGCACCAGGTATTGTAGTCCCAACCAAATATTGCTTTCACAATTTTCTCTATTGTGTTTAACATCTTGGTTTTGCATTCTAATGCCTTGTGTCCATGTTTCTTACATTTGTGATATTTGCCTTCAATTTTTGGTTTCTCTTTGCATTCATTAGCTCTATGACCATTATTATTGCAATTGTAGCATTTTCCATTGAATTTTGCTTTCCCATTACTCCAAAATTTGTTTGATATATGACCTATCTTACCATAGTGATTGCACGTAGGTCTATGATTCTTTTGAGCACCTTTCTTGGAGGATTCACCTTCTTCTTTATATAAAATTCCTACTTTAGCTTTCTTTCTATAAAGATTCTATTCCTTCAATTAATTCATGTCTTCTTGGGATTTCATCATTCTTTCATTGATTTTCCTTTTAGAGTTTAGATCATTTTGCAATCTTTCATTCTCTAACCTCAGGTTCATGATTTCTTCATTTACATTGGTGAGTTGATTGATGAAGTCAGTTTGCTAGAGGGATAGATGTTGAATCTCATTATCTTTTCCTTCCATTTATTCTTTTGTTTTGTTTCTTTCTTTCATGATTTCACATAGCCTTACTGACTAGATTTCTTGCTCTCTTCTTAGCTTCCTCACTTCTTCTTATAGTGAACCATTCTTCTCTAGGAGTTCTTTGATTGCATTATTTTCTTTATATAGGCTACTTAATGGATGAAAGTCTCCAATTCTTTCTTTAATGTAGTGATGATCATTTATTCAAATTTCAAGTTCCTTTCTTCTTTTCAAAGATTGGGAAAGTTGCTCCTTTGCTTCTTGAATTGGGCAATGGCCATTTCCAAATCTAACTTCTCATTTCCAATAGCTTTTTCAAGTCTGAATATGTCCATGTCCTTGATCTTTGATCAAGCTATTAAACTTTTTCCTAAGAACCACAATAGCTTTGATACAATTTGTTGGAAATATTCAAGACTATGCTAAGTTACTAAGAGGGGAGGGATGAATCAATAACTTCTAAAACTTCAACAATTTCAAGTCATAATCCATCAATCCAATTAGTATTTAATTCATCACACATAATCTAATCTAATTGCATGCATAAGAAACTAAAAATATGAAAGCATCCATAACACATTTGATTCAAAGATTTGGTGACATAGAAACCTTCCAAATAGAAACTAATATTTGGGGTGGGGATGATAGCCACAAACTTTAGTATTATAGCATAAAGTTGGCTTGTTAAGGCTTACATTGATCACTTTTGATGATCTTCCCTATTAGGAGAAATGAGGACTGCTAGGTCCACCTTGTGAAAGGATTTCCAAACATACAATGAAATATGCACTCAGTAAAGAGATTTATGAAAGACTGTTAGGTCTACCTTGTTAAAGGATTTGACTAGTCCGCCTATTAGGATGAAGTAGTAGTATATCTCTAATCTACCACTTGGTTTGGCAAATGAGATTCCTTTGTGTACTTATCACCTTTCTATGATAGATATGTCTTTGTTGCTCCTTATATTACAATAGCCTTTGTAATTTGTTCTTTTTTGCTCTTTTGATTGCATTTTGTTATGTACACACACACTTGGATAGGATACAATACATTACATATATATACCAATCCAATTGACATAATTACAAAGTCGTCCATCATAAAAGTTTACACAAATATTACAAAGTTAGCCCACATGAAGACACTCAAGTTCTGAAGACTAACTCAGTGAGGTTTTGATACTCAACATCCACTATCAATGGTCGGCATCATCATGCACTTAGTAGACGTAGAATCTTGGTCCATACTGATCACTTCCAATTAGTCTTTAACTTGGTCTACAACAATGACTCAGTAGATATTATGAAGCTTGGAATGAACTAAATCACTTGTTTACCATCGTAAAACTTAGTAAACACTATCACCTTGAGCTTGGTATAAACTGAAACATAGAGTAGCTCGATTAACACTAGACTCGCATCACATACACTGTGAACTTGATGAACACTGCACAACTCAACTTGCACTAGTAAACTTGGCAACAACTAAAATGTATGATTTATATTGATGGTCTTCACACTAACTGAATCTACTTGGTAACCACTGGGATTGTCCAAAGGACTTGGTAGGAACTATAGAACTTGGTAGCAATTGAAATTCTTAGTAAACACTATAAACTATACAATGAGCTCAATAGCTATATACAATCTGAATAAGTTTGTGCCACTAATAAAAAACTTGACTGATATGTCAACACTAGCCTTCTTTTTAAGTAGTTGATATAGAGATTGCATCAGTCTAGTGGTAGTAGAGCACTATTTCTTTTATCTAGACTGGATGCTTGATGCTTCTCCTATGGGGGAGCATTCATGTTTGAGCTAAGTCATAAAGGAATCTATGTACTGGTATTTAATAATGTCTTTGGACACTTGAGAGCTTATTGTAGATCATACTTAGAGAATTAACATAATGACACCTTTATTATTGATGTCAATGGGGGAGAGAATCACAAATGAAACAAATTACATGAAAGATTAACCTTTAGGGGAAAGATGAATACAATATATCTATGGGGGAGAGATGAAAATATCCTATGGAAGATCATTCTATGGGGGAGAGATGTTCTTAAGGGAGAGATTAATTGGGATTGATGAAGATGATTTGAAAAGATGTTGATGTATGGGGGAGATTAACACCTTTGTTGTGCATTTTGGTTATAGTACAAATGATAGTCATGGACAACATGAATGGGGGAGCAATTGCAACAAACATACATTTGGTATTCATGGAGCTAAGATTTTTTTCATCTATGTTGCTATAAATGCCAAAGGTGGAGATTGTTAAGGAGTATCTTAGCAGTGTTAGAGACATGTTTCAGTAATTATATGGTACATTCATGATAGAGTTTTTTTTATTGATGTCAACATACTAGTTATTCTATTAAGACTAATAATGCAACTAAGAAATTTTGGCTTTGCATAGTTCAAGGACTAAAGATCAGCTCATGCACATGTGGGATTATTTTCTAAAGTATGTTTATATGCTACAACTAAGAGTATGTATATGTTAAAAACAATAGTCCACCAAGATAACTAGGGGGGGTTGAATCAGTTATCTAACAATTAAAACAATTATCTTCTTTAAATAAACTTAACCATTCAACAAAAGTAAACAACAACCATAATAAGATGCATATAGAAAATTACACTAGATATGTTGACTAGGGAAACCCTTGATTAGAGGGAAAACCCCAGTGAGTGATGCCCATAAGATGATGCACTAATATAAATATTCATTGTTAGAGGATGGACCCTATTAGGAGTCTATTACAACATTTAGTACATATGAGTCCCTGTTATGAGACTTTGAATTATTTTTAGGAGATTCTAACCCTATTAGGAGTTTTTCCAACACTGTTAGGAGTTGTAGTAAAATGTATGCAAGATGAGCCCACTGCCCAAACATGCAATTTCAACTACAAGAAGAGATCACTACTCAAACATGCAATTTAATACTATATTTTTCTTTCCTTTATTCTACCAACTAAACCAATCATTATCAGACCTTGCAAACCAAGTCACAAACCTTGGACCCAAATATCAAACCTCAAATCACTCAGCAAAACTTTGGCAATGAAGTTTCCTTCACTTCCACTCTGCTCTGCTTAACTTTGCATTCTTCTCTCTCTATTGTTTATAATCACCTTGCAACAATACAATTCAATACAATACCATACTCCATGATAAAGGTAAATTTCCTTCTATTATATCGAGTCCATAAAAAAATTCACTAAGTCAGTTGTTAGAACTTCTCAATTAATCATTATAGGACCACATTAAGAACATGTTACACTTAGTGATAACATTAATCTTTTGCCTTGAAACTTGAATATTTTTTTGTACATGCAATATTATTACAACTGAACTTAGCCACATCATCACCATATGTCTTCTTCATATACTCAACCTTGATTCTTAGAATAATAATTTTGCTAAGAGATATAACACATTTACGACAACATGCCTCTCTAAACTCTATCTTAGAACATACATCACCAAAATTTACATAGCTTGTTCTAGACTTATCATTTCTTCTTCTAACATTAACTACATATACTAGATACTTAGAAGTATCTTCCATAACCTTGGATATTTAGAATACTCAAATAGCCATCTGTACCAACTTTATCTTTCTATTGTTCTTTTGTCGGATACCATAGAAAACTACTATGTGATATCAATGAAAAACTCAATCATGAATGAAACATATCATCATAGTGACATATCTACAATACTCCTCCATAGGAATATCATCAACATTCATTCTTCCAACAATCTCTCAATAATCTTCCCCTTTGGCATTGATGGAAACATAGATGAAAAACATCTAGTTCCATGAATACTAACAAAAGACTATCCATCTTTCTTTTCAAATCCTATTCATCAATCAATCTCCCCCATTGATATACCTCAATGTGTTTTTTGTCAAACTATTATTCCATGTTGTACTTCTTCTAAACATTTTCTTCCTCATGATCTTCTCATGCTATTTTTCATTCCAAACTTCTCCCCCATTGAAATCAATGTCAAAGGTTTCAACAACCATCAAACTCTGTAACAACTAATTCTTACTAGCTCAAGTGTCCAAAGACATAGTTCAAAAAAATATCCAACAAGAGTTCTAGATGACTCTGTGCATCATAGATACTCCCCCATATAGGAAGCATCGACATTCAATCCAAATAATAATGGTGCTCTATTACACTAGACTGGTGCACTCTTGCATCTTCTACTCTAATGTAGGAAGGGACATAACCCCTAGCATACCTCGTAAAAACTCAAAAGTCTCTTTGGGAAGAGGCTTAGTGAATATATCTCCAATCTGCTCTTTAGTGCTCACATACTCCAATCTAATTTCCTTTTCTGTAACTTTCTCTCTCAATGTGTGATACTTAATAGAAATGCACTTGGTCTTCAAATGCAAAACTAGATTCTTAAACATTTTTACCATGCTTGTGTTGTCACAATGTATGACAATAGGTTCACTGATTTCTATCCTTATATCCTTCAGCATCTACTTTATCTAAATAATTTGATTGCAATTATTTTCTATTGCAACATATTCTACTTCTGATGTACTTTGTGATGTACAATCTTACTTCTTGCTTAGCCAAGAAACTAATCTTCCTCCAACAAAGAAGGCTCCACCACTGGTGCTCTTTCTATCATCCATACGACCTGCCCAATCAACATTAGTATAAGCACTTAGAGTACAATCATTAGATTTTTCATACCACAATTCAAACACAAATGTTCCTTTCAGATATCTAAATATCCTTCTAACTACTACATAATGTGCTTCTCTAGGATCAACTTGAAATCTTGCAACAATTCCAACTACATTTTCTATATCCATCCTTGTGTGAGTTAGATATTATAATCCTTTGATCATAGATCTATACTTCTTTTGTTGAATAGTAGGTGTCCCATCCTTTGTAGATAACTTGTGTCCAGTTACCATAGGTGTTCCAATAGGTTTGCATGTTTTCAAACCAGACCTTTTTAGTAATCATTCAAATACTGAGTCTAAGAAATAAATATTCTTTCTTTATTTTGTAAAATCTGTAATTTTAGAAAATATTTCATTTCTCCTATCATACTCATTTCAAATTCTTTGTTCATCTCTTTAGCAAATTTGTCACTTTCCTCATCATTTCCTCCAAATATGATAATGTCAACAAATATTACCAAAATCATCAAACCATCATCAATTTCTTTCCAATATAGATTACTATCTTTTATACCTTTGCTATATCCAAGCTTTGTCAAATGCTTGTGCAACCTTGCATACTAGGTTCTAGGTGCTTGCTTCAAGCCATATAATGCTTTCTTCAATTTTCAGACTATGTCCTTATCATTTGTCAAAGGACAACCTTTAGGCTACTCAATGTACACTTCTTCTTGAAGTTCTCCATTTAGAAATGATGATTTTACATCCATCTGATACACTTTGAATTTCTTTTGCACTACATAGGATAAGAATAATCTTACTGCTTCTAGTCTAGCCATTGGAGCATAGGTCTCATCGTAGTCTATTCCTTCCTACAGTGAGTAACCTTTATATACCAATCTTTCCTTGTTGGTTATAGTTTCACCTTTCTCATTCATCTTGTTTATGAATACCCATTTAGTTCCTATCACATTCTTATTTGTTGGTCTGGGGACCAATTCCTCTTTCATAGCTTGTTTCAATTAATCATCTTTACATGTTTCATCTAAATTTTTGTGTTCAACTTGAGATATCAAACATATTTCTTCATGTATTCTACTTCTTTTCATCACCCCTTTATCTCTACTTCTGATGATCTAGCCAGATGGGTGATTCTTTATCATATTCTTTCCTAAAGTAGGAGTTGCTATCTCAACTCTTGGCTCCACTGAATGTCTTGAGCTTTGTTCCTACCTTGACTCTCCTTCATTTTTCAAATCATTGTTAGTATTAAGAAATACCTCATCACTCCTTGGTTTAGTAACAACATCATCATCTGAATTCTAATAAACTATTCTTTCTTGTATCCTAAATTTTTCATCAATTCTCATATTTTCACTTTCCATAATAGTCTTAGTTCTCAGATTATAACACCTAAAAGCCTTGATTTTCAATGAATAACCAAGATACATACCTTCATCACTTCTAGCATCAAATATACCAATATCATCATCTCTTTTTATATAACATTTACTGCCAAAAATTTTGAAATACCTAACTATAGGTGAGTGACCAAACCATAGTTCATAAGGGGTCTTGTTTGCATCTTTCCTAAATTGCACTTTGTTCATAGTGTAGACTATCATATTCACACCTTCTCTCCAAAACATCTTGGATAAATCATTCTCATCTAACATAGCTCTTGTCCCTTCTATAACTAACTTGTTCCTTCTTTCTACAATGCCATTTTGTTAAGGGGATCTCGAAGCTGATAATTGTCCTTTGATTTTATTTTTTTCACAAAACATGTTAAACTCATTTTAAGTACTTTCTCCTCCTCTATTTGATCTTAAACATTTAATATTCATGCCATATTTATTCTCAACTCTATTCTTAAATATCTTAAACTTATCAAATGCCTCAAATTTCTCTTTAAGAAATGCAACCTACATCATTCTAGAAAAGTCATCAACTATAATCATAAAATACCTTTCATCAAAAAATCCTTTAGTCTTTGTAGGATTTCTGAGATTTTTGTGTACAATCTCCAATTTTTTTGTAGTAGTAAACTTCTTGCTAGGAAAATAAGTTATGTTATACTTTGTCAACACACATTCCTTGCAAATTGTGTTAGTAGGCTTTACAATCTTATGCAAATCTCTAACTACAAACATACTACTAGTCTTCACAATAATGTTAAAGTTTATATGATAAAATATCTTATGCCATAACCAACTGTCATCTACCTTTGTAACCAAACATGTCATTTTAGTAGGATTCAACTAAAATACATTACCTCTAGATCTAGTTCCTATTCTAATTACCTTTCCATCTTTGTCTCTAATCATGCATGTCTTCTCTATGAACTACAACTGATAACCTTTATCCACTAGTTGTCCGATATTCAAAAGATTGTGCTTCAAACCATCAACAAAATATACATCCTCAGTGTTAGTCTTACCATCAAGAGTTATAGATCCAATACCTTTAACTTAACATGCTACATTATTTCCAACTCTGACAATGCCTCCATCTTGACTTTTGAAGTCAAAAAACTTGTTCATATCTCTAGTCATATGATGTGAAAAACCACTATCAATTATCCAATCAAATTTATTTTCAACCTATTACACCAATGTTTTTTTTTTTGGACTTCCTTCTTTAATTGCCACAAATCTAATTTCATCATCACTAGCACTCACTGCTTGTTCATCAGAATCATTTTCTTTATTTGCATACAAACACTCTCTATCTTTTCTAGGTTTGTAATTTCCTTTATAATTTTCTCTCTTTTAGGATAGTAAGATTCCTAATGACCATATTCATCACAAGTCCAACATTCAAATATTTTCTTACCTGCTTTTTCTCTTCTTACTAGAAGGACTACTCTTTCTTCAATCTTCCTATCCTCCTTAGATCTATTGTTGCTAGTAAAATCTCCTCTAGCACTTGTGCTTCTTGATAAACTAGGTTGAATATTCAAGGCACTAAAAGTTGTCTCTATTCTGATCAATTCTTCAGACTATCTAATCTCATTCTCAATAGCTTCAAGTCTTCCAAGAAATGTCTCCTTTGTGAAATCTTTGGTACATGATATCAAAAACTGTATCATTTGAACTGTTGGCTTAAATGGTGGTGTTAAGCTCTTCAATATATTCCATATAACTTCATCATCTTCTTTGGTTCCTCCTTGAGATCTAATACTTGTAGTAATCTCTAATATTCTACCTACAAATGTTCTTACATATTCATCTTCCATCATTTTAGCATCTTGAAATACACAAATTCAACTTTGTAGCCTTAATTTCTTGGAATGTTTGTCACCTTTGAACCTATTTTCTAAAGCTTTCCAATCAAATGAGAAGTAGCAAGTGACTTTTCTTGATTGTATTCAATTTTAGGAAGTGCAGTCAATAATGCTTCTCTAGCTCTCATGTCACACATTAAAAGATCTCTTTTTGCTTTGGTACAAGTTTCCAAATCCTTTTTAGCAATTATTATCTTCGCTGATTTTGTCAAGATCCAATATACCGGACCTGTACACAATAGATGTGTCTTCATCTTTTCCTCCTAGCTATCATAATTTTTTCCATCAAACTTTAGACTATCATTCCTAAATGCTCACCATGGATCTCCCCAAGTTGTTAAACTTTATCTTTAAGGACTTGATGCTCTAATACCAATTGTTAGAAACAATAGTCCACCAAGATAAATGAGAGGGGGGGGTGGTGAATCAGTTATCCGGCAACTAAAAAATTTATCTTCTTTAAATAAATTTAATAGTTCAACTAAAGTAAAAAACAAACATAACAAGATGCACATAGAAAATTACACCAGATATGTTGACTAGGGAAACCCTTGACAGAGGGAAAACCCTAGTGGGAATGATGCCCACACGATGATGTAATAATATAAATATTCCTTGTTAGAGGATGGACCTTGTTAGGAGTCTATTACAACATTTAGTATATATGAGTCCCTGTTAAGATAATTTGAATCTTTTTTAGGAGATTTCAACCGTATTATGAGTTGTAGTACAATGTATGAAAGATGAGCCCACTACCCAAACATGTAATTTCAACTACAAGAAGAGCTCACTACTCAAACATGCAATTTATTGTTATGTTCTTCTTTCCTTTTTTCTATCAACCAAACTAATCACTGTCAGACCTTGTAGACTAGGTCACAAACCTTAGATCCAAATATCAAACCTCGAATGACTCAACAAAATCTTAGCAATGAATTTTCTTTCACTTTTTCTCTACTCTACTTAACTTCACATTCTACTCTCTCTATTGTTTACAATCACCTCACATCAATAAAATTCCATATAATACCATACTTCATGATAAATGAAAGTGTCTTTTCTTTATACCAAGTCCATAAAATAATTCATAGAGTTAGCTATTTGACATTCTCATTTAACCATTATAAAACCACATTAAGAACATGTTACACTAAGTGATAATATTAATCTTCTGCCTTGCAACTTGAATATCTTTTTGTACACATAATATCATCATGAGAGAACCTAGCCACATCATCACCAATATGTATTCTTCATATCCTCAACCTCAATTCTTATAATAATAATTCTTCTAAGAGATATAACAAGTTTACCAGAACATCTCTTTGTAAACTCTATCTCAGAACATACATCACCAAAACTTATATAATTTCTTCCAGACTTATAATTTCTTCTTCTAACTTTAAATACATATAATAGATACTTAGAAGTATCTCCCATACCCTTAGATAGTTACTCAACTAGTCATCCATACCAACTTGATCTTTCTGCAGTTCTTCTATAGAATATCATAGAAAACTATTATTTTGACATCAATGACAAACTCAGTCATGAATGTAACATATCATCATAGTGACATATCTACAATACTCCCCCATAGGAACATCATCAACATTCATTCTTGTAACAATCTCTCAATAGTATAGAAATATTAAAATTGGATAGATTTGTGGAGACATATTTCAAGAAAAATTTCTAGAAAGTGGTTATTGATGTTTTGATTTTATCTCCTAATAGAGATTGAATCTGATTGAGTGAGTTAAGATAGAGGTTAAAGACATATTGAAGATGGTTTAGTTAATCATGAATTATTAGATGTTGGTTGTATGGAAAGTTATAAAGACTCTAAAATGAAAGATTACTTATAATTGTGAAAAGATGGAATATTGTAATGTAAGGTGTATTGTAATATCTAAAGTTGGTGCTATATTATTATTGTAAATTGGGAAAGTATCAAGGGCAACTCAATGAATTTTTTTAGGACTTGATATAAAGGAAATAAATTTTCCTTGGTTGTATTCATCAATGAGATCATTTTTTATAATATGTAGTTATATCCATGTGATTTATTATTATAAGCTTATACACAAACATCTTTTGGATCAAAGAAGAGATTGGTGTAGTTAAAACATGGTGAGATTACAAGGAAATTTATTTAGAAAGATAAGTTGTTGTTTGGACATTTTTTATGTACACTTGAATTATTCAATAAAGATAGTACTAAATCTGTTTGGAAAAAGGGTTGAAATTGTTGATCTCTAAGCCTAAGTTACATATTAGTGTCTAACACTTAGTCATTTCCAAGGTAGCATTGGATGGTCATCATTATGACTAAGCCATCCAAAGAAGGCTGAGATACAAAGGATGTGTTTATTTGTTAACACATGCTGAGAAAGTCAAAGATTGCTGAGTACCCTAGTTGAGACTGACCAAGCATATAAGATGAGTAACACAATTGAGACCAAGAAAGTAGAAAGATAGTTATTGTCAAGTGAATGGGATATATTGAACGAGTATTTATGCAAGCAATTGAAGCAAACTTACAAGCTATATCTCAGAGTGCTGATTAGGCTACATGATAGTGTGGAACTTTAAAGGAATTGTATGGGAAATTGAGATATTGTTTTTCTTAGTTCACTCTTGTATTTTTTTTCCAAAGATCTTTTTGAGTACAATAGTTGAAGGAAGTTTGATTGTGGGTTCAACTATGTTCTTGAAGCTCCTAACATGTTTAGAACCTTCTAACAAGGGTTCAAGGTATCCTAATAGGGATCTTCCATGTAACAAGGATTATTGTACTAAATCTATTGAATTCACTCCTAACATGGCCATATCCTTTCACAAGGAATATTTATATTAGCATACTATCCTTTGGGTACCATACCCATTTGGGTTTTCCATCTGATAAAGGGTTCCCTAGTTAACAAATTATTATCATTGTGGATTCTTTATCCCTTGCTATTTTTCCCTATTTTAGTTATTCAAGCTCGATTTATTAAGTTGAATTTATCTTGAACTTTTACACAACTAATTCATGCATCCCCTACCTTAGTTGTATAGGTGGGATTCATTTTTCATTAGTTGGTATGAGAGAATTAGGTAGAATTAGCTCCTCATTATATGTGAAGCTTAAAAAATAAAGGATATCCTCGAAATTTAGAAATGAAAGTCCAAATTTTGATGGAGAAAACTATGGAAATTAGAAGGATAAGATGAGGACTAACTTGATCTACATGGAGATTTATTATTAGATGTTTACAAAGATGAAAAAGGATGTAAACAGAGAATACAATCTATTTACAACTTTTTCTATAGAGGAGAAACACATTTTCATGTACCACATGTATGCTAGAGAAGTACTAATCTCTACAATTACAAAAATATAATTTGTTGAGGTAAAAGGTATACAACTTGTTTAGGATATTTTGAAGAGCCTAGAAGCACTTTATGAAGGAGATAAATATGCAATGAAGTCTTGGGTGCATAATTGGAAAACTATACTTGAGAATGTAAGGATGAAATACGATGAATATGTTAGGTGATATATTCAAATAACCTATTAGATTATTGAAAATATAAAAGGTTTTAGAGGAATCATAAAAGAAGATGAGATTTTAATTTTTTTATTAAATTACCAACTCCCTCTTATGAGACTAAAGCAATAGAAATAGAAGAAGGAATTCCTGTCATTCCAAATTCTAATAGAGAAACTCTAATTGGAAAATTGCAAGAATATGAAGCTAGGATAAAGAAAACTCTACCTTTATTTGATATTAATTTTATAACTAATGTGGACAAGGATAAAAGAGTACTAACCAAAAGTGCAAATGCTAGTGGGGATTTTTCTAGAGATTAGGAAGAATTGTAGAAATAAGAAATAAAGATTGATGAGGTTGTTTCAATTATTTTGAAGATATAAACTAAAGGTGATAAATATATTTCTTGTTGGAATTGCAAATAAATTGGCTATTTTTCATATTAGTGTCCCAAAGGAGAAAGAAAAGTAAAGCCTAGAAAGCTTTACAATTCAAAGATTCCAAAGGATTGATTTTATGTTAGAGATTATGAATTTGATTTCAAAGAGATAAAATTATTAGACAATGAAAATAAAGATGCAATAGGACTTATTTATATTTAGGAAGAAACGCACATTAGAGAAGAAAAAATACTTGTATCACATGTAGAAAATAAAAATTCTAATTGGATCATAGATAGTGGATGTTCACATCACATAACAGGTGACAGAGACAAATTTGTTGAATTTAGTAGCTATGATGTTATATTAGTCATAGATGGTAAAAATGCTCCATTTCCTATTAATGAAAAATGATCTATTACACTTGATGGTCAAACTAATACTGAGGATGTCTACTTTTTTTATGGATTGAAACATAACTTGTTGAGTGTTGGACAACTTGTTAATAAGGGATATCAACTACAATTCATTGAGAAGACATGTACAATCTAGGATCTAAATATAAAATTTATTGGAAAAGTCACAAGAACTACTCATAATGTCTTTCAATTTAATCTTACTGAAACAAGTTGTTTGGTTATCAAAATCAATGAAATTTGGTTATGATAATTTTTAATATATAAGCTTTGATAACATAGTGAAGATAAGTAATATTAGTGCAGTAAGGGATCTAAAAAAATTGTGAAACCTTCTAACATAATATGAAAGGACTGTGTGATGGATAAGTAGAAGGAGAACACATTTCCATGTAAGATATTCACTACATAAAAAAATTGGAGATTTTACATACATATTAATGTTATCATACTAAGATAAGAGAATTCTATTGTGAAAGGTATTTCATTATTTTCATTTATGATTTTACAAGAATGAAATAATGGTTTTAACAGACCTATTTCAAATCACCTAATAGAGTCCTTACTTTATTGTAAGTGTAAAATCATTTAACATGGTAAGACCTAATAGTCTTAAACACTTTTAACAAAGAAGACCCTTCACAGGGTAGATCATTTGATATGATCAATTTGTAACCCTAACAAGTTAACTTTTTTTTTTGCAATAGTGAAGATTTGTGGGTTTCATCTACACCCCAATTTTACCTTTATATTGAATTTTTTATTAGTAACCAAAATTATTGTGTTATGTGTTAATTATTTGCATGGCTGTTATGCTTAGACAGATTTCATTTTTGCATTACATGTTTATGTTTTATGGTATACGATATGAGATATGAGATAGATTAGCTTTGAATTGATTTATCAATAAATGTATTATAGATCTTGATTTGCCCCACCTCTTAGTATCTTGTCTCCCATTAACATTTCCAAAAATTGGTATCGCACTTAGTTCTCTTGAATAAGTCTTACAGCTTGAGAGAATCAAAACTTGAAGATGGAGGAATGCAAGATGGAAAAAATCATTGAGAACTAGATGGTAGAAATCCAAATCATATTGTAACAAATTGAAGGAGAAAAATAAGAGTTATGGAAATCCTTATAGAAAAGGAAAGAAATGGCCATACATAAAAAAAAGATATACCATACAAGGAAGTTGATGTCGGGTGCCAATATTCATGTTAAATCATAGATTTGATGAATCTGAGCCAACTATATTGTTTTCTTAAATTTTGTGAAGTGTGTGGAAGATAACTATGATGAGTTGGTGGCACAAAAGTCATCATAAACCATTTTGAGGTGAATTCAAAGAGGGTGTAAGGAAAAGTTTCTAGAAGGGACTAAAATAAAAAGATAAATAGATTCATTGAATCCTACCTAATCCTACCTAACCTAAACTGGATGATAGAGGATGAAAGGAAAAAATTCTTAATTTTCTATTTATAGAGATGGTTGGTTAGAAGCAAGGTCAATCAATGTTGGAGAACCTAAGTTAGACAAGAGGTCTAAGGTATTACTTCATTCAAAGGCCGAACATAAGGGAATGTTATTAGCTAGTAAAGAATGAAGGCTTAACAATACGAATTCTTGAAGGGTGAACAGGCTATCAAAGTTAAAGTGTGTGAAAACGAAGTAGAATGGAGGACTGAAATAGAGATCTATAATCTACAAGTGTGTTGTAATTTTTTATTAGATCAAGCCTTACTATTACTTTCTAATAATTGTACTAGTCTAAGGTAAATCCTTTGGATTAATGTTGACCTAACAATCATTTGTAAATTATTTAACTGAGTGACATTCCAAGTGAGTGATCTAAATTCCTCTAACAAGGCTCACTCCTAATAGGGTTATTAAAATCCTCTAACTAAGTCACATTTAACAGTGTGCATTATGGGATCAGTGCAAGAAGTTGGGTCTCACTTTTGGCCAAAAAGTGGAAGTGTTTTTCCTGTTTTTGAAATATTTTTTCAATTGATGCCAAAATTTGAGCCATTTAGAAATTAAATATAAAAAAACTTTAGAAATAAAAATTGTAGTGCCTGGAATCTTCTTTTTGAATATGTAATTTATTTGTATACCCATATGATAGATTTTTTTTTGGTATGGATCTTTAAAAACCACTTTTTCAAAATGCCTATTTTAGGACCATACCACGCTCGTGTACGGACACTATAATTTGACACAAATGAATGAATTTTTGTGAATCCTTTTAAATGGAGTTACCTGACACACCAAAGATTGATGAGAATATTTTTTTTGAATTTTTTAATGAATATTTTTTTATTTATTAATTTTTAATTGGCTATAAAAGAAATTTTTTTAACCTCTCGTGTACGGACACCATAATTTGATCAAAATTTCACTTTTTTCAATTTTTTTTTTATAACTTCAAAAGAATTGAATGTAGATTGATGACATATAAATTAATTTAAGAAAAAATATAAAATAAAAAAGTTATTAAAGTTTTAGTTAACATTGCTATTTAACATTTAGGTACCACCTTTGATTAAAAAATAATAAAAAAATAGTAAATAAAAACATAACTCTATAAAATTTATATTTCTGAAATCAGGACAGTGAGAGCTCTAATGGATTTTTGTTTTGTAAAAAAAATTGATCGGGAAGACCCTCTAAAAATTATGGCAAGGCATGAATTTGTTAGTTCAATGCCTTAGCCAAATCTTAAGAGGCCAAGGCATAGGCTTGGTCTCACCAAGCCTGTCCCAAACCAAAATTTGAGGCAGGAAAAAAAAATCTCACCTCATGTTGTAAGAAACGGGCACCCGTTATTTGAATTTCAAAAGATGGGTACCTGTTTTGAAAAGCTAAAAGCAGCATGTAAAATCCGTCGAAAACTTTAAAAATTGAATTTTTAAGAAACGGGTACCCATTTTTTACTTTTAAAAAACAGGTACCCATTTTTAATTTTTACAAAACAAGTGCACATTTCTTAAAAATTTAAAGTTTTCTTTTTTTGAGAAACGGGTACCCATTTTTTGAAAATAAAAAATGGGTACCCGATTTTTAAAAATAACGGGTGCCAATTTTTTAAATTTAGGGTCGGGCACCCAAACCAAAAACAGGTGCCCATTTTTTAAAATCGGGTACCCATTTCTAAGAAGTTTCATTTTGCGGATTTGACTTCCACGGAATTGCGACCCAACTTTGTGCATTCACCCTTATATCTTTTAATAGGGTTGGCCTTTCACAGGGCATCCCTTTAGAAGAGTGAGAAAGAGTAGCATGTTACTAGTGGTTTTTCCCAAATTGGGTTAAGTTGATACCGAGCACTAGTAAACTTTAGTATTTGACGAGTTATCTAGTGGATGACAAGTGGAAGAACATCATGAAAGCTGAGTGACAATATATTGATTCCAGGTGCTAATATTCATGTTAAATCATAGATTTGATGAATCTGAGCCAACTATTTTGTTTTCTTAGATTTTGTGAAGCACATGGAAGATAACTATGATGAGTTGGTGGCACAGAATTTATGGTAAACCATTTTGAGGAAAAATTCAAAAAGGATGGAAGGAGAAATTTCTAGAAGGGACTAAAATTAAAATATGGGTAAATTTATTAAATCCTACCTAATCCTACCTAACCCTAAAATGGACGATAGAGGATGAAAGAAAAAGATCTTAATTTTCTATTTATAGAGATGGTTGGTTAGAAGCAAGGTTGATCAATGTTGGATAACCTAAGTTAGACAAGAGGTTTAAGGTACTACTTCATTCATAGACCAAATAGAAGGGATTTCTATTAGCTAGCAAAGAAAGAAGGCTTAAGAGTATGGATTCTTGAAGGGTAAACAAGCTATCAAAGTTAAAGTGTGTTAAAGCAAAGTAGATTGGAGGATTGACATAGAGATCTATAATTTGCAAGTGGGTTGTAATTTTTTTATCAAATCAAGCATTAGTATTACTTTCTAATCATTGTACTAGTCTAGGGTAAATCCTTTGGATTAATGTTGACCTAACAATCATTTATAAATTCTTTAACTAGGTGACATTCCAAGTGAGGGATCTAAAGTCCTCTAACAAGGCTCACTCCTAATAGGGTAATTGAAATCCTTTAACTAGATAACATTTAATAGTGTGCATTATAACCTTTAATAGGGTTTGCCTTTCATAGGGCATCCCTTTAGAAGAGTGAGAAAGAGTAGCATGTTACTAGTGGTTTTTCTCAAATTGGGTTTCCACATAAAATCATTGTGTCAAATGTGTTATTGAATCTATTATATTTCATGCTTACATTTCTACAAAGTTGATTTAATAGTAATCTACAAGTTTAAGTGATTATATGATCTAATGGGTACATACATGATGAATATGTTTTATGGATATGGGTTCACTAAGCTCTGAAAAGTTTTATTTGTATATTTGGATCTTGGATAATTGATTCAGCCCCCCTCTCAATTATTCTAAACAATTTCAAGAGTTGGTATCAAAGCCATCTACTTAAGAGGATTAGTTTGAAGGCACTAGAAACAAAAAGATCAAGATGTCAAAAAGAGAGGTACCCAAGCTTAATAAGGACAACTTTCCTACATGGAAAAGGCTAATGAAGTTACACCTAGGAGGTCTTGGAGATCATGCACAATCTACCATCATCATTGAGCATGTCAATCCTACTAGAGCCCCAACTACTTAAGATCTAAAAAGGGAGAAAGAACATAATTAGAGAATGTTAGAGATTGCATTTTCCATAAGTTATGTTGAATTCAATGACATCAAAGGTTGTGAAAATGAAAAGAAGATGTGGGGTGCTCTGCACACCATTTATGAAGGAGACACAAATGTTTTGATAGCTAAATTTGAAAGTCTTAGAGGTAAGTTTGATGATATGAGAATGCAAGAAGGTGAGAATGAAATTCAATATTACTCTAGGATAAAATATGTTGTTAATTCTATAAGAGGATCTACTAGTAAGCTAGATGATGAGACTATACTGAGAAAAGTTTTAAGAATAGTGCTACCCATCTATGCTATTAGAGTTTCTATAATACAAGAACTAAGACATGTATACTAGATTCTAATTTGACTCTTGAAGGTTTAGTTAGTAGGCTCAGTGCATTTGAGCTATCTAATTTTGATAACTTTAAATATGACAATATTGAATCTTCTTTCAAAGCTAAGCTTTCATTAAAGGAACCTAATAATAATAAGAAGAAAAATGTAAAATATGTTTCTAGTGATAGTGATATAGATGAGGAGGATGTAGAACAACTTGAAGCACTAATAACAAGGAGATTTCATAGAGGTAAAGTCAAATTCAAAGGTAAGTTACCTATCATGCGTTTTAATTGGAATGGGGTTGGTCATATTGTAACTAGATGTCCAAAGAAGAAGAACTATAGAGGTGGACACAAATACAAAAGTACAAGAGATGAGGATAGAAAATATAAAAAAGACAAAGGTAAGAAGTCTTGCTACATTTCAGAAGAGGAAATCGAAGATGGCTCTAAAGATCATGATGAGAAGTGGTGTATATTACAATGATGATTTTGATGAGGATGAGGCAACTGCACTGATGTCTTATATGAACAAGAATGATAGATGTATCATTAATAGTGGGTGTTCATATCACATGACTAGAGATGCACCTTGTCTAATGAAATAGTGTAAGGTTTGGTAATGATGCACCTTGTCTAATAAAAGGAAAAGGTTCTATCAAACTCACAGAAAAGATTTTATTTGACAATGCTTATTATGTCGAAGGACTTGACTATAATTTGTTATGTGTGTCACAACTAAATAGTTTAGGTTGCAAGGTTGAGTTAGAGAACAAGATTTCTAAGATATGTGATATTGATGGAAAACTAATGGGAAAAGGTGATCAAACTAGAGGTAATCTACTCTACCTTGATATGGATGATGCTACTTGTCTAGTTATAGAATTTGATGATGTGTGATTATGGCACAAGAGGTTATGTCATGTTAATTTTAATAACTTGGTTAGTATCAGTAACACAAGAAGAGTAAGTAGTTTTCCTAAGTTGAAGAAACCTAACAATATAATTTGTAGTCAATGTCAATTAGGAAAAAAGACAAAGTCTAATTTTAATAGTAAGACTCACACCTCTAAAGGAATTTCAAAGATTGTTCATACTAAATTGTGTGGACCAATTGATTTCCAAAGCTATAAAGGTGATAAATAAATTATGTTATTTGTTGATGATTATTCTAGGATGATGACATTTATGTTTCTGAAATAGAAATATGATGCTTTCCAAATGTTTACATGGTACTTAGCAAGAGTTGAGAAGGAAACAAGTAAAAGTTTGAAATGTTTGAGATCTGACAGAGGAGGAGAATTTACATCAAATGAGTTTGAGATGTTTTGTAATAATAGAGGAATCAAAAGATAGACATCTGCACCTAGGACCCCTCCATAAAACGGAATTGGTGAAAGGAGGAAAAAAATTTGTAATCGATTATGCTAGGACACTCATGACGAAGAATAACATTGGTTTGAAATATTGGAGAGAGATTGTAAGTATAACTATCTATATCTTAAACAATGTGCAAGTCAAGAAAGGTACTCATTCAACACCTTTTTAACTATGGTATGGATACTCACCCAATGCAAAATATTTTAAGGTATTTAGAAGAAGTGTTATATTCTCAAAGATCTCAAGAATGGTAAATAAGATGAAAAAAGTGAAGAATAAATATTCCTTGGCTAATCCAAAATAAGTAAAGCTTATAAGTGTTTAAATACTAACACTAACAAAGTTGTCGAAAATGCAAATGTGAAATTTGATGAATATAAATAAGTACGTGAAGCTAAACCTATGAAGGAACTAAAGGAATACAAATCATTTGTATAATTTTATGAAGGTATGCCTATTGATGAAGATGTTGTAAATCAAGTTGCAAATCAACAAGAAGTTTTAGTGACTACTAAGTCACATACAAAGAATGTTGATTTGCATTTAGGAACTAAGCTACAACTAGGTGTCAAGTTCTAGAATGAAGTTGAGGCACATTCTAATTCTAAGATTTGTGTACATGAAAGAGATGTTGAATTACTTGATAGAGAAGTAGATAATAGTTCATAAGTTGATAGATCAAATGAGGAAAATATAGTAGAACCAAGATGGTCAAAGTATGTCAAAAGACATCACCTCACTACACAAGTTATTAGAGATAAAGATGCAAGACTAGTGAAAAGGAATAGGTTGAGAAATGATACATATTTTCTTAGCATGCATGAACCTAAAATAGTGAAAGATGCCTTAGAAGATGTGGACTAGTATAAAGCCTTGAAATAAGAGATTGAACAGATTGAGAAGAATAAAACATGGACTCTAGTTCCTAGACCAAAAGATAAAAATGTGATTGGCACCATGTGAGTGTACAAAAACAAGTTAGATTAAATGGTGAAGTCACAAGGAATATGGAAAGATTAGTTTGCAAGGGGTATACACAAGAAGAAGGGATAGACTATGGAGAAACATTCACTCCTATTGCAAGATTGGAAGGAATAAGAAATCTATTTTCTTAATTTGCATACAGAGGTTTCAAAGTTTATCAAATGGATGTTAAATCTGCATTTTTTAATGGCATATTTGAAGAAGAGGTCAATATAGAACATGCAAAAGGATTTGTTGATGCTAACAACAAAAAAATGGTATGTAGACTACACAAAGCTTTATATAGTTTGAAGAAAGCACCAAGAGCATGGTATGAAAGGCTTCATAACTATCTTGTGAAGATTGGATTTGAGAGGACTAATGATAAGATCAATTTGTACTTGAAGACAAAAAAAAGCAAAGGTATTTTACTATCTGAAATTTTTATTGATGTCATCATACCTGGAGGTCAAGATACTTTATGTAAAGCTTTTACAAATGAAATGAAGAAAGAATTTGAGATGTCTATGTTTGGGGAGATCAAGTTCTTTGTGGGTTTGCAAGTACATAAGATGAAATATGGTATATAAATCACTCAATCAAAATATGTAAAGGAGATATTTAAAACTTTTGGATTGGAACATTCCAAGTGAGTAAGCACACCTATGGTTACAAGACACAAATTGTCAAAGAATGATGATTCAACTGAGGTGAATCAAACATTGTACAGGTCTACGATTGGAAAATTGCAATATATAGTACATAGCAAACCCTTTATTGCATTATCTATTGAGATAGTTACAAGATTCTCTGCTAATCCCAAGGATAATCATTTGATGGTTGTTAAGAGAATAACGAGATATCTAAAAGGAATAGAAGACTATGGTATATACTATAACAAAAATGAGAATTTTGAGTTGAGAGCCTACACTGATGCTGATTGGGCCGGAAACATTGATGATAGAAAGAGCACTAGTGGAGAAGCATTTTTCTTAGGAAAAAGACTTGTTACATGGACTAGAAAGAAACAAAATTGCATATCTCAATCTACTGCTGAAGCTAAATATGTTACTATTGTAGTAAATTGTAAAAATATTGTATGGATCAAACAACTACTCAAAGGTATGAAGGAGGAATTCACTGAACTTGTGATACTTTATTGCGATAATAAAAGTGCTACAAATATATAAAATAACCATGTGATACATGCAAATACTAAGTACATTGCAATTAAGTATCATTACTTGAGAGAGTTAGTTCAAGATAAAGAGGTGAAGATGTAATATGTGAATACCAAAGAGAAAATAACTGATATCTTCACAAAAGCATTACCTAAGGATTCTCATGAGTATCTAAGAGGTAAACTAGGGGTAATACCCCTATCCAAGAATATCTAAGAATGTGAAGTGCCTTGCATCAATTGAGATGATTGACACACATTAGATATTGATGTAATGGATCTTACTTTAGGAGCTGCTTAAAGTAATCAAAGAGGTGGAGCTACAGATCACTCAAAAGCTAGGTGAAAAAGGGAGAAACTAAAAATGTTCATATCTGCATATTAAGATGACAAATCTTTGGCATCATTGTTAAAGAGGGAGAAATACAACAATGGGAGAAATACATTGTAGTGCCTACCTCTAATTTACATTTTTTGCTATCATTATCGTACTCTTTTAGGCTAGTTTTATATTTGATGATTAGTAGCATTATTTTGAGATTACTTAATACTCTATACATCATGTATGCATGATGATTACTACAGGTGTTTTCAGTTATTGATGATGATTAGTTAGATGGATTATCATATGTGTTTTCTTATGGATACTTACCCCATACTGCATGTGTATGGTGTGCGTGTATGTTTTCTTTATGTATGGCATTTTTGATGTGGTTAAGGAAGGGAGTCATAGTCACCTACTAGTCAGGATCTACATGATGCACCACTTCCTGCCATTCCCTATTTAGCTTAGTATATATTGTGTTTGTAGATGCGTAGATTTTATGTAGGTTGTCGGTACTAGGTATTGACTTTCCTGAATTGCTAGGATGAGTGTACCCTATCACATTATCCCAATGGTAAGAGAGGGGAGATAAATTCTTAAGTCCAAATCTTGAACCTTTTAAGCCATTTATCCTAGAAAATTAGGACAAGTATCTGAGTTGTGTACCCTCTGAATGCATCGGATGACACTAATTCATGATTATAACCCTTTAGTTTGATTTTGTATGTGTTTTTCTATGATGGGTTTTCGTATTTTATTCTATGAGTCTTTGGTGAATTTTCTATTAATTAAGTCTAATTAAAAGATTAAATTAGTGATTTAATTTAATGGAAAATTATTATGATATTTTAATATTTAATTATATTTAATTAATTGAGAAATTAATTAAATAAAAAGAATTAAATTTGAAGATAAAAGTTATAAGAATAAATTTAGAACATGATAATATTTATTTAATTTAATAATAATATATTTAGAGTTCATTTTTAAATAAATGCTAAATATTATTATTGTTTAAGTTAATAAATATTTTATCAATTAAATGTTTGAAAATAAAATTAAGAGGTGCAAAAAGATATTAATTTATTAAAAGTTTTTAGATTGCATGATGTGTGCATGACATTAAAATATAAGAAATTAATTAATTGATAAAACAAGTGAATTTAATAAAGATATTTTAATTGCATAAAGTTCGCATGAGATTGAAAATTAATTAATTAATTAAAAGAGAAGTCAAGTGAAAATTAAATAAATTTAATTAATAATTCAATAAACCTGCATGAGAAAAGATAAAATAAAAATAAAGAAAAGTTAATTAGGAGTTGAGGTCTGGTGAGCAGAGAGTTCTCTTAGGTGAATGCACAATTAGTGCCCCTATTTTAGGAAGAGAACTCTTTATCACCAATTGAGGGTTCATTTTCAAGGAACTGCAAATTTTGGGAGAGAAAGAATTTTGGAAAAGAGAAGGCTTTGAGAGGAGGAATTTTTTACAATCTTCTTGGGCATAACGATTAGCATCAGAGTCTAGGTAGATGCTTGTGATTATTCGCATAATTTATTATGCTCTTCTCTTTCCTATCTTCTTCATGACTGTAGATTGTAAATCCAAATTTTCTCTGTGATGAACTCTTGAATATTTTGATTTGAAATTATTGATATGCATTTCGATATCTCCTTCATATGTAGAGGTTTAAATATCTTATATTCCCTATTCAATAATTTGCAAATTAGATATTAAATCAGGTAGGGTTTTTGAATTTTTTTTAAAAAAAAGATTTAATGTGAAAATTTGTATGGTTGGCTATATTTTCTCTACCAGAATATAGATAAGAAATTTGTTAGAAAAAATATATTAAAAAAATAAAAAATAAATAAATAATGTTTGAAATTAATTTGATTAAATTTTAATAAATTTTAAATAAAATAAAATATATATATTAAAAAAAAATAATAATTTTTGAATTTACTTTTATTAAATTATAATAATTTTAAATTATACATATATATATAGAGGGGGGGTGGCCACTACATCCCCACCTCCCACCTTCCCACGTCGGCAATGGCCAACTTGCTATCATAGGTACTACAACAACCTAGCTACCACAAGCCCTGGGACAACAGGTACCATCCTTTTTAAAAGGGTCGACAGACTTTATTTATGGATGGTAGGTTTGTTAAGTTTTAATAAGTTTTTTTAATTAATATTTTAAAGAATAATATTTATTAGTAAGTTATATATATATATATATATATATATATATATATATCAGTAAATAGCCGAGGCCTTGATTCATTTTATTACATCAAAGATTAAAGTTACATAGCGTTACTCCATTCAAATGGGCACTAGTAGGAAAGAATGGAGAAGAAAACCTCCAGTCTTGCCTGAGACATTAGTCCTATTTTATTACATGTTCAAAGGGGCATACCCCTGTCCTTATAGTAATTACAAAAAGCTCATGGGCATTCCCACGAATAATAAATCTACCTAATATAGATCTCCCACCATTTTCGTCTAGGGAACTTGATTTGATTCCCGAATAGCACAAATATACCTATCACTAAGGAACTATCTCCAATGCATCTTGGAGCAATAACTAGGTTTATTACATGTTCAAAGGAGCATACCCCCGACCTTATAATAATTACAAAAATGTATATGGGCATTCCCATAAATACTAAATCTATTTAATACAACTCTCTCACCATTTTTAGTCTACAAAGCCTGTGTTGATTCTCAAATAGCACAAAAATACCTATCTAAAAGGAAATATCTCCAAAACATCTTAGAGCAATAACTAGATTAGATAATCCTTTATCCAATTTGAACATGAAAAGATAAACCACAAGATTGAAATGACACATTCATTGTCTCATCTATGTGGAAATAAGCCCTAAATTGAAAATAACAAAATTTTATGTCCTATGTTAATCTTACCAAAGAATTCTACTACCTGGGATAATATTAATCCATACCACATAAATTTGATTAAATGAACACAACACTATTTGAAAATCACCGAGCTACTGATTCAGGAGAATTCTTAGCCCTACTCTTATTCTAAAACACAAAGCATCAGAATATACAATAAAAAACCAGAATCACATTAGGCTCTAGAAAATTTTCATTCATGTTTGCATTCCAACTATTGGGAGTGAAACCACACCATTAACAAAAAAATCTTCTATAAAAAATTCAAATCCAACAGCCATCTCTCGAATGAGAGTAATTCCTACTCTATCTTGTCCCAATTTCATATTTTAAATACCTAAAATAGAATAAGGTACTCTGTAGTATCTTTAAATGTATTTACTATAAACATCCCAAGATCAATTCTTGACAGACCAATAAAATAATGACAATATGAGTCGAGAGGCCATTCAATTAAGAATCTGCCAAATCACAATAACTTATGTTTTTAAACTAAAGAAATCTCATCCATGCATAAACTAGACTTTGTTCTTCATAAACATCACATTCTTTAGTGCATATTAGTCTAAACATTCTATCAAAATAACATATATCTCGAGATTAAAAAACCCCATAATGTGCCGAATTGAAAATTATCTAATATGGACTGAATATTAAGTATATATAAGTCTTGGAACTGCAAAGTTTGAAATTTCCTCTGAAAGCCTTATACTTTGCTATTTATAGGGACTAATACAAAAACCCAGAACCTACTACATACAATCCTATACATCAAAGTACATATAGTTCAAACCCTATAATTGGATACAAAAATCACCAACCCTTACCCTCTCCTACTTTTTCCATGTTACCATAATCACCTCAAGGACATCATCTGAATCATCCATGGAAACATTAGGAGGTAATTCAAAGTTTACCTTGGCTCTGCTCATATTTTCCGAATTTAGGATGCAAAAATCTAGAGCATTGAGGTTGTCAAAAGCCACACCCAACTGGAATTATGCATTAAATAGTTTGAGATAGTTGATAACCCACTCATTGTTAACCTCTACAATAATCCCCCACCAATGCAAGAGGAAGTTGACATTGGTTTCCATGCACGGCCATTCCTTATAAAGGGCCAAGCTTTTCTTGATAATGAGGGATTATCGACGAGGAGCTATCTCTAAATCAGCAGCACCCAAAGGAAGACCCATATACTTTTTGGGTAATGGGATTCTGAATTTATCATCGATTCTATAGACTACCTTTTCAAGTCCTTTCCTCCAAACAGGGTTGAATATGTCAAAATAGAGCCTTACTATATCTTCTTTTCCAATCTTCACCCTTACCATAACATTAATAAATGAGCCGATTATGGTGCTATTGGTCCTCCATGTAGCTTTGTAATAAAAAACTTTATCACCTATGGATCTCCTAACAAAAAAGTGAGTCATTTCATCTGCTAGTCTTAGAAGACAACTCCATCTCTCAGGCTTGACCTTCCCTAAGAAAGCCATGGTTCTATTTTTAGTCGTATGATAAACATGACTATTTTTCTCCATCCGAGCTAAAAATAGGATGCGCAGGAGAGGAAAACCTAACTGCCACTAAGTAAAAGGCCCTACAGAGACTCTAAAAACCATTCTCTCATTATTTCTCTTCATACTTCACTCTTGGTTTGTGTCTCCTTAAATTGAAATGAATGCATAAACTCGGCCATGATCACATACCATCATGACAACTGTTATTAACACCTCATATGTGTGTGTATACTTACTCATCATACTGGGCCTTCATAATTTTTGAAACTCTAAATGCAATCTAAGATAGTGGGATCCCGCCAAGACCTCCCCATGATGGAAAGTTAAATCTAAAAATCTGAGAGGAAAAGTTTATAGAAATAAAGGTGAATCATAGACCACCATATAGATTAGGAAAACCTGATGAAGGTGGAGGAAAGAAATCCGATGAAAATTTAAATAATATTAAGACTAATGATATAGCCTTTGGCATTTATTAATACTTATATGTCTTTTAATCTTCCCTAACAAATTTTGGTTATATAATGTCCTAATAACATTATATCTACTTAGTTGATTAGTTATTCTATATTATATATTAGGATCATTTCTCCATCCGCACCTCTATTTGCTAGCCCATCTACTTGTATGTTACTTTCTCAAAATATATGACCAGTTTGGATTTCCTCAAAATTATCCAATAGTATGAGAACTTCTTAGAGCTTTGAGTTTAGGACCTAGTTATGAGTCTTTTTCTTTCTAACTACGTTAAGGATGATCTAAGAATCACCTTTGATGAATATTTTGGGCAAGCCTGGTTTATAGAAAAGTTGTAAACCTCTCTCAAGAGCTTCTAGTTCTACCAAGTTGTTAGATGCAAGAGGTAGGGGCGATGAAAACTTTGCTATCCATTTTCCATAGTCATCATTTATACTACATCTAATTCCAGCTACTCCTGGATTTCCTCTTGCGGCACCACCAAAGTTTAGTTTATACCATCCTTGAGGAGGAGGGGCCCACTTACAATTAGCCCTTGCTTCCTTGTTGCTTGATGAGTATACCAGGGGAAAATTGATAAGATTGGACCAATTATTTTTCATAAGTCCATCCCAAAAGAAGAATGAACCTTCTTCTTTAATAGATTTCCTAAGATTGGAATTTAACACTTCCATTATTGAAGTAAAAACTATCTATATTCAATTCTTTTACCTAAAAGATATGACAATTTATTTCCTTCCACAGTTCCCATGCCACTATGGAGGGGCAGATATTCCAAATCTTGTTATAGACCCCACTATTGGGATTATAGATGGAGTAACTAAGAGGGGGGGTGAATCAGTTACTACAAAAACAATCCACATATCCCTTAGATGTCCTAAATGACTAGTTACTGTTGATACTTGGTAAACATTAAAAAAAAATGTTGTAACTTGGTAAATTAACTTGTTACTAATATTCAAGCATTCATGCATGCAATAGTAAATAAAATGAACATGAGAGAGACCAGATTTAACATGGAAACCCAATATGGGAAAAATCACTAAGTAACTAGCTACCAATTTTTACTCTTTTGAAGTGAACCCTGTTAGGAGGCAACCCTATTAAAGGTTACAATACACACTGTTAGGTGTGACCCTATTAGAGGACTTAATCACCCTATTAGGAGTGGCCTTGCTAGAGGTCTTTAGAACAATTCAACTAAACTATCACCTTGTTAGAGAATTTACAAAAATGGCTATTAAACCAACTTTGTTAAGAGATTTTGAAATCACTGCTATAATAGTTAGAAAGTAACAATGAATTGATTTGAATAATATGCAACTGAATTTTCTAATTACAAATCTCTATTTTGCACTATTAGATCCTTTTCAATCAAATATATCTTTGTTGCTCCTCAATGATCTCTGATCATCCTTGAAAATTTGCTTTCACAATAATCAGTCTTCCTTCTAATTCACATTACATCAAATCCATCACTTGCACTTAGAATTTTCAACTTGACCTCTTATATATACCATTCAAACTATCAGTTAGCTCATTCATAAGTTACATTTACCAATAAACCATACATCAGTTGGCTACAAATATTACTTTAAACAAATAAAATTCATTTCACAAAACAATGAAATCCTTCACTGGTCGACCCTGCTTGGTAAATACTGCTTCCAAAAATAATTTCTTAAGTTAACCATCTTAACTCAGTTAACATTGCAAAATCTACAAAATCCTTTGGCTGTAGAGCTAACTCGATAAGAACTAAATTTCTTTCACAGTCCATGAAAGCTCAGTTAGAACTATTTCCTGCACTATTTTCTCTTGATGACCGAGTTTGCTCGGTAGCAACTAAATACACAAGGTAAAGCTTGAGAATGCTTAGTAGACATTGTAAACCTTCTCTACTAACCTTTTGAGCTTGGTAGACTTTGTCTTTTGCCTTGCTGACCAATTGATCTCGGTAGACTCTATCTGATGACTAATATGACATTTGTGTAACATCAAAGACAATACGCAATTGAACAATTGTATCCAACAATATCCCTCTTTGGCATTGATGGCAACACAACATGTCATAGAAAAATGAAATTTGAAAATAGGTCTTTACTAACAGAATACTTCACCCTCTTCCTCAAATACAACAATCTCCCTCTTTCATAATAATCTCACCCTCTTACACAAACTCTTATTTTCTTGCAAATTTTAGAAAGATATGACAGTATACTCTCCCTCTTTGACAACACATGCCAAAGACAACACAAATCAAATGAATAGAATTGTACTTGATGTATCGATTCATATGCAATGTCTTCATTTCTTTGCTGCATCAACTGATAGATCTTCAATTTTGTTCTTGTTGATGCATCACTAAAGCTATATTTTAGTGAGCTTCAGATAGGGGAATAACCCCTAACTTACCTCTTAGATACAAGAATGCATCCTTAGGTAAAGGCTCTGTGATTATGTCAACAATTTGTTCCTTTGTATGGACATATTCCAATCTAATTTCCTTTTCTTATAACAATTCTCTTACAAAGTGATACTTTATAGCAATATGCTTGGTTTTTGAATGCACCACTAGATTCTTGGATATGTTAATTGTACTTGTGTTGTCACAAAACATAACAATAGGTTCTTTGATTTCTTGCTTCATACCTTCCAATACTTGTTTGAACCATACAATGTTTGAGTAGTTTACTGCAGATACAACATATTCAGCCTCTGTTATGGACTAGAATGTACAGTTTTTCTTTTTACTTATCCAACAAACCAACCTCTTTCCAAGAAAGAAAGCTCCTCCACTTGTACTCTTTCTATCATCAACATTCCCTGCCCAATCTGCATTAGTGAACACTTTTAGATCCAAATTTCCTCCAAGTTTATACCATAATCCATAATCTTTAGTTCCTTTTAAGTATCCCATGATCCTTTTGATTGCCATCATGTGATTTTATTTTGGTTTTGCTGAGAATCTTGCTACAATTCCTACTACAAGGGAAATGTCTGGTCTTGTGTGCACTACATACTACAACTTTCCAATCATAGATCTATACAATGTCTGATCCACTTCCTTTGATTCATCATCCTTGGTAAGTTTCAATCCAGTACACATAGGAGTTCCAACTGGTTTGCAATCTTCCATACCAAACTTTTTTAGTATCTTCTTGATGTATTTAGATTGAGTGATGTAGATACCATTCTTATTCTGATGAATTTTAAGACCAACAAAGAATTTGATTTCTCCAAACATTGACATTTCAAATTCCTTGTTCATTTGTTCTAAAAATTCTTTGTAAAGATCATCATTTCCTCTGAACAAAGTATCATCTACAAATATCTCTACCAAAACAATCTTATTATTTGGTCCTTCCTTTATGTACAAACTATTGTTATCATTAGTTCTTTGAAAACCAATATGAATAAGATAGTTATGTATTCTTTCATACCATGCTCTAGGTGCTTGTTTTAGACCATACAATGCTTTATGCAATTTGCAAACCATGTCCTTCTTGTCTAGATCAACAAAACCTTCAGGTTGTTCAATGTAAACCTCTTCATACAATATGCCATTGAGAAATGCTGACTTGACATCCATCTGATAAACCTTGAATCCTTTGTATGCAACATATGTGAATAAGGTTCTAACACCTTCTAGCCTTGCAATAGGAGAAAAAGTCTCTGCATAGTCTACACCTTCTTCTTGAGAGTATCCTTTGCATACCAGTCTAGCTTTGTTCCTTGACACCTTACGATCTTTATTTAACTTGTTTTTGAATACCCACTTAGTTCCAATCACATTTTTGTCTTTAGGTCTAGGTACAAGAGTCCATGTTTTATTTTTCTCTATCTGTTCTATCTCTTCATTCATAGCTTCAATCCAACTTTCATTTTCTAATCCATCTTTGACATTTCTAGGTTCAAAATAAGCAAGTAAACAAGTGCCTTTCAACTTACTTGTTGTCATTGTTCCTTCTGATTTATTTCCAATGATCTGATCTGGTGCATGATGATTCCTGACATACTTGGCTAACACAGGCTCCTTTCCTTTTAAGTGACTTGCATTGTTATCCTTCTGTGCTTCAACTTCTAGTTTTGGTTTTGGTTGCTCAGGCTCAGTAGGTGTTGATTCAATAGCTTCTATTTGTAACTCAGGTTCTTGCAACTTAGTAGGTATTAGCTCAATTTGAACTTCCTGCAACTCGGTTACTAAAGACTTAGGAGTTAAAGATTCCTGATTGATAGGTGTATTTGGCATTGTATCAGGTTCAATGTAAACAAATCTCCTATAGTCTTCAGGTTCCCTTTTGCTTTCTTCTTCAGTTCTTTCTGCAAACTCATCAACTTTCACATGTGTACTTTCTATGACTTTGTGAGTAGACAAATTCAAACATCTATATGCTTTACTTTTGCAAGAATATACCAAAAAAATTCCTTCATCACCCTTTACATCAAATTTACCTTTTCTATATTCTTTCAAAATGTAACATTTTCTTCCAAATACTTTTAGGTAACTTACATTGGGTTTGTAGCCATACCATAACTCATAGGGGGTTTTGAACAAGTCCTTTTTCAGCTGTACTCGGTTCAAGGTATGAGCTATAGTGCTAATAGCTTCCTTCCAATATTTGATAGCAATGCTCTTCTCAATCATTAAGGTTCTTGCATAGTCCATGATAGATTTGTTCCTTCTTTTTGCTATTTCATTTTGTTCAGGAGTTCCAGGTGCTGAAACCTGTCTTTTGATTCCCTTTTCAATGCAAAAGTTATTGAACTCATGTGAAATAAATTCACCACCTCTGTCAGACCTCAAACATGTTAGTCTTTTGCCTATTTCTACTCTAGCTAAATACCATTTGAACTTTTCAAATGCTTTTTATTTCTCTCTTAGGTACATGACAGTCATCATTCTTGAATAATCATCAACAAAAAGAATGAAATTTTTTTCACCAGTATAACTTTCAATGCTAATAGGTCCACACAAATCAGTATGCATAATTTCTAGAATTTCTTCAAACTGATAGTTCTTGCTTTTAAAGCTAGTCTTTCCCATTTTGCCAATTTGACAATTCTTGCATAGACCAACCTCAGGTTTCTTTATGTTAGGAATGCCTCTTACTTTCCTAAATTTACTTATTTTTACCAAGTTGTCAAAGTTTACATGACATAACCTACTATGCCATAACCAACTTTCTTCAACTTGAGTAATAAAACATGAACATTCACCAAGTTCAAGATAAAACAAGTTACCTTTTGTTTGAGTGCCTGATCTAATCAACTTGCCTTTGCCATCTAGCAGTCTTACTTTTCCATGCATGAATTCTACTTTAAATCCATTATTGAGTAGTTGTGCCACAGTGAACAAATTATGCTTTAGTCCTTCTACCTAATATGCATTATCACATACAAGTTTCTTGGTTAGTGAGATTCTTCCTTTTACTTTTATACAACAAGGTTCATTGTTACCAAATCTTACACTGCCACCATCATAGTCTTCAAAATGTTCAAACTTAGTTTTATCACCAGTCATGTGATGAGAACAACCACTATCTATAATCCATGTATCATTTCTTCTCATATGAGAAATGAGTGCCATTTCTTCGTCAGTATTAGACTCATGTTTTACAACAATGTAAACAATTTCATCTTCTTCTTCATTATCAGAATCATTAGAATCTTTAGCCATGAAACATGTTTTCTTACCTTTATCCTTGAATGATTTGAAGTCTTTCTTGCAAGGTAAACTTTAAGAAACCCCCCTCCAAAAAAAGATATAAAATTTTGGCGAATCTTTCATTATTTTGAAAAACCAAATTATTTTTATCGACAAATCTCTCAATTTTTTCATTTTAAATATTGTTTAAATTGGCAATTATTTTGGAATCATAATTTTTTAGTAGAAAATATTGGCGAATCTCAATAATAATAGAAATTTCACTAATCGTCATGAAATATTACAAATCAAAATTGAACATGTTTTATCTCATGGAAATTATGAGGATAATTACATTATATTTTAAATCAATAGCAAAAACTAAATATTGGTGATATATCCCTAAAGTAACTAATAATTATGATAATTATTGGTGAATTAATTTTAATTTCTTCAATAATATATAATATTTAGGTGAATCAAATATAATCATGTATCGAATATTGTGGCGAATCTTTGAGTTTACTTTTTTTAATAAAATAAATTATTGAGTGATTTTAAATATTTTAGAACTAAATTTAATAAAAAATGTGGCAATTTAGGTTGCATTAAATCCTAAATTATTAGCCAAATTACTATAAAAAAGTTTATAAAATTAGCCAAATTATGATTATTAGCCACTAAAAAATACCTTGCTTTCTTGCCATTGCACTTGTGACCTTTCTTCTCATCCTTGTTATGCTTATTTGGGCATCTAGCAGCAATATGTCCAATTTCTTCACAAGAAAAATAGATTAGAGTAACTTTACCTTTGTATTTCCATTTGCCTGTTGAATATTTCCTTGCTAGCAGAGCTTCAACCACCTCAAGATCACTGTCTGAACTCTGTTCTGATTCTTCATCAATATCTGACTAAGGATCCTTTATCTTCTTACCTTTTTCTTTGAGTGAAATCTTAGCTTCAAATGTCGATTCAATGTTCTTGGCATCTAGAACATAATTATCATAGTTGTCGAGCTCGAATGCAGTCAATCTTCCAACTATGGCGTCTAAATTTATCTTATGATTTGCTTCACATATTCTTTCTTGAATTGCAGAGACTCTGATTGCATAAATAGGAAGAAGAGTTCTAAGAACTTTACTTATAACTGTCTCCTCCTTGATATCTCCTCCAGATGCTTTGATTGCACTAACACATGCTTTAACTCTTTCAACATATTTTGCAATGTTTTCATCCTCTTTCATCCTCATTTGATCAAATTGTCCTCTCAAAATTTCTACTTTGGCTCTTTTCACATTATCATCTCCTCCATAGGTCTCTTTTAGCTTGTTCCACATTTCAAAGGTAGTTTTGCAATCCTTGATGTCATCAAATTTTTCATAACTCAGAGTAAATGCTATATCTATCATCATGTTGTTGTGAGTCTTCTTTTTAGCAATATCATTGATAGATAATGTACTAGTAGGTTATGCATTTTTTTCATGAAGGTACTTTAGTCCTAAATCACCAATAGAAGTCAGATGAAGTATCATCAATCCTTGCCATGCTAAGAAGTTGTCCCTATTAAGTCTTGAAATTTCCCTTTTGTAAGACATCCTGATCTGTAGCTTAGATCCTTGAAATCTTTTCCTAAAAGCACCAAGAGCTCTAATACCAATTGTTGGGATTATAGATGCAGTAACTAAGAGGGGGGTGAATCAATTACTACAAAAATAATTCATAGATCCCTTAGATGTCCTAAATGACTAGTTACTGCTGATACTCGGTAAACACCAAAAAAAAGATGTTGTAACTCAGTAAATTAACTTGTTACTAATCTTAAAGCATTCATGCATGCAAAAGTAAATAAAATGAACATGAGAGACACTTGATTTAATGTGGAAACCCAATATGGGAAAAACCACCAAGTAACTAGCTACCAATTTTCACTCTTCTAAAGTGAGCCCTGTTAGGAGCCAAACCTGTTAAAGGTTACTATACACACTATTAGGTGTGACCCTGGTAGAGGATTTAATCACCTTGTTAGGAGTGGCCTTGCTAGAGGTCTTTAGAAAAATTCAACTAAACTATCACCTTGTTAGAGCACTTACAAAAATGGTTGTTAAACCAACTCTATTAAGAGATTTTGAAATCACTGCTACAATGGTTAGAAAGTAACAATGAATTGATTTGAATAAGATGCAACTAAATTTGTTGATTAAAGATCTCTATTCTGCACTATTAGATCCTTTTCGATCAAATATATCGTTACTGCTCCTCAATTATCTCTTATCATCCTTCAAAATTTTCTTTCACAATAATCAATCTTCCTTCTCATTCACATTACATCAAATCCATCACTTGCACTTAGAATTTGCAACTTGACCTCTTATATATACCATTTAGACTATCAAGTTGGCTCATTCATAAGTTACATTTACCAATAAACCATACATCAGTCTGCTACAAATATTACTTTAAACAAATAAACTTTATTTCACAAAACAATGAAATACTTCACTGGCCGACCTTGCTTGGTAAATACTAGTTCAAAAAATAATTTTTTGAGTTAACCTTCTTAACTCAGTTAACATTACAAAATCTACAAAATCCTTTGGTTGCTGAGCTAACTTGATAAGAACTAAATTTCCTTCACTGTCCATGAAAGCTCGGTTAGCACTATTTCTTGCACTATTTTCTCTTGATGACCGAGTTTGCTCGGTAGCAACTAAATACACAAGGTAAAGCCTAAGAATGCTTGGTAGACACTGTAAACCTTCTTTGCTAACCTTTTGAGCTTGGTAGACTTTGTCTTTTGCCTTGCTGACCAACTAAGATCGGTAGACTCTGTCTAATGACTAATATGACATTTGTGTAACATCAAAGACAACACACAATTGAACAATTCTATCCAACACCCATAAAATAAGTTTGTAGGCCATGATTGAAGAAGCCCCTTGAGAGAGTTCTAAAAAGGGGTGGTCCATTCAAGTTAATCCCTAAACCATTCTCAACAATTGAGTGCAAAAGGAAAATTGAGGAATAGGTGATCGACATTTTCATTGCTTTGTTAACATAGCACACAACAATAAGGGCCTATAATGCCAAATCTCAATAATCTGTCAGTGGTCAGAACTCTATTTTGTAGGACTAGCCATAAAAGGAAACCAGCCTTAGGAAGACATGTAACATCCCAACACAACTTTAGTAGAATCTCAACCGTATTCCATTTCTGAGAGTGGATGATGGTCTTATACCCTTATTTCACATGATATATACCATCCTTTGATCTAGCCCAGATAAGATTGTCTGACCTTTTAGATTGTTTGATGTTTCTATTGGAAATAATCTTTTCAAAGGCTTTGATTAAATCTAGATCTAGATCTAACTCATCTAGCAAGTGCCACTTCCATTGCAGGACCCCATTTGAGACCTCCTTGATTTTATACTCCTTTACCTTACTACCCCATAAAGATGTTAGCCTTAGTTTAAGATTTTCATTAGTTGGGGAGGATTGGATTCGAGGAAGCATGTCCCATGAGTCATCCCAAAATAGGGCTTTATCATTTGACCCCACATCCCATGTTAAAAATTTACTAATAAGTTTCTGACACTTAGACATAAAGTTTCAGCACTTCGATCCTTTAGGCAGTCTTTTAATTCTGAACAACGACTCTGGATCTGTCAAATTAATATATTTGTTATATATGATCTTGGCCCATTTTTGGTCATATTCCTTATATAACCTCCAAATAAGTTTTTCTCACAAAGCCTCATTTTTCCATTGTGGCTTCTTAATCCCTAAACCCCCATAGTCTTTAGGTTTGCATAGATTATCCCATTTAAAAAGGGAAAGTTTCTTATCATCTTCTTTATCTTTCCATAAAAAATTCCTTAGTTTGGATTCAAATCTCATGGACATCCAATTGGAGAGAGGTAGACAAGCCATAGGGAAGATTGGAATGGCTAAAAGGATTGATCTAATCTTAGTAATTTTACCAGGCTTAGAGAGCCATTTATTTTTCTAGCTTCCAATCTACTTATCCACCTTTTCAATCGTGTCTAGCCAAACTTTTTTATGTTTCAAGCTCTTTTCCAGGGAAATACCCAAATACTTGCACAAAAATAGTCCCTTTTTATAACCCATAATCTTGTAGATCTGATTTTCCATCTCTGAGGTGGTGTTCAAGAAGAATATCTCAGATTTTTCCTTATTCACCTTCTATCTTGAAGCATCCATATAAGACCGTAAAATAATTTTATAACCCAAAGCCTCTTGGATAGAGCTCTTGCTGGGTAAAATGGTATCATCTGCATATTGTTGGTGGGTTATGTGAGGTAGATTTCTAGTTATAGTAATTCCCAAGATCTTTCGTTTCAAATATGCATCTAAAACTACTCTACCAAAAGCTTCATCCATTATAATGAAAAGGGAAGGAGATAATGGATCTCCTTGTCTAATGCCCTTGGAAATTTTTAAAAATCCTTCAGGTGTCCCATTGATTAGAACATAAATCTTAGGAGTGGAAATAAACTTAAAGATTAGATTAATCCATTGATGTGAAAAGATGAAAACTTCTAAGACCTTGTAAAGAAAATGTCAATCAACCATGTCGTAGGCCTTCTGTATATCTAGCTTCATAAATATAAATGCTTCTTTATCTTTAGTTGGCAAATGTATGGTTTCTTGAATTATAAGAATAGCATCCAAGATAAATCTACCTGAAACAAAACCTGCCTATTCTTCAGAGATCAGTTTTGGCATGAGATCCTTGAGCCTATTAGCCAAAACTTTTGAAAAGATTTTGTAAATGATATTGTACAAGGCTATAGGGTGGAAGTCACTGGGGTATTCCAGCCCATCCTTTTTAGGAATCAAGGTAATGAAGGAGTAGTTGATTTCTGCTAGCAAAGAACCACCATTTTTTGATGCTTCAATCACTTTCCATAGCTCTTCCCCCAAGATGTCTCAGCACTTTTGGAAGAAGAAGGCCTGGAAACCATTAGGCCCTAGTGATTTATCAGGATTCATATTAAAAATTGTAGTCTGAACCTCCTCCAAAGTTATTGGTCTGTTTAGATTTTTGTTATCTTCAGGTGTAATCAATTTTGGGATAAATTTAAGCATTCTAGACTGAGCCTCCCTATTTGATCCTTCATAGTTATTGAGTAAACTTTTAAAATGGGAGACTAACATGTCTGCTATTTCTTGCAGGTTCTCTATGCACAAACCCAACAGATTAGTGAAGCTAGTTATTTTATTTAGAGATATGTTATAAATGGTTGAGTTATGAAAAATATATGTGTTACGGTCTCCCTCATCCAACCATTTCTCCCTAGATTTCTATCTCAAAAAGGTTTCCTCTTTTGAAAGGATATCTTCCTATTTCGCAAGAAGTTCTTTTTCTAAAAGATATTTCTCATAATTCATGCCATGTCTTATAATATCCTGATTCAAATTTTTAAGTTTTTCTTCATTCTCTAGCTTTTCTTTGAAAATATTGTTGAAGTGCTCTTTGTTCCACCTTAAAAAAAATTCTTTCAACAATTTGAGCTTAGAGATAAAAATGAACATTTTAGACCCTTCAAAGCTCGCTTGAGTCCACCACATCCTAACGAGTTCAAGAAATTTTGGATCTTGAAACCACATCTTTTCACATTTGAATGGATTTATGGGTGGTTTAGATGGTTTAGATATCTCCACGCATAGTGGAAAATGGTCTAATCTTGCATAAGGTAGGATGGAGGACTGGAAGTTTTTATTATAATCTATGAAGTTACCTACTATAAAAAATCTATCTAGCTTTTTCGCAATATAAACATTATCCTTTCTTTTATTAGTCCATGTAAATGATCCATTACTTAATGGGATTTCTAACAAACTATGTTTATCAATCCATACTTTAAATTCTAGAGATGAGGGTGCAAGATGTTGTGTACCTCCTACTTTTTCATCCAAACTTATAATAGTATTATAATCACCCCCCATAATAATAGGATTATCTTTATAATTTAGTAAAAATGAACTTAATTCATCCCATATAGCTTTTTTCCCTATTATACTATTTGGACCATACACATTAATTAGAATAAATTTCATGTTTGATTTTAAACTATGTATACTAATGCACATCCAATTGCTACTGTTCACTAGATACTATAGATCTACTTTCTTCAAGTTCCAAATAATACCTAAGCCACCAGATGCACCTATTGCCTCTAGAAAGACTGAATCCCAAATACCTAGCATCTTATTTAATTTGGAGCCCTCTAGCTTGTTTAATTTTGTTTCTTGTATTAAAATTATCTTTGAATTAAAATTATTTAGATATTATTTAATTAGCCTTTTTTTCTAGGGGCGTTTAGGCCCCTAGCATTCCATGTTGTAATCCTCATGGTGCCTTGGGAAGGCACTCCCCTTCCCCATATTTAGAAGCTCACCAATTTTTCTCTATTCCCTACAAAGTCCTTCAGTCTCTTGTAACTCCAATGTTTTCCTACCTCTTTTTCCTTTAGGCTTACCATAAATTGGAGAACTCGGACCTTCTTGATTCATATGCAATCTGAGCTCTTTCTGATATTCACTCAAGTTATGTGCTGATGGAGACATGATATCCCCTATTTTTTCAAACTCTTCATTCTCTAATTCCCTACATATCTTAATCCCAAGGTCATCCTTCTCCCAGCCCTCGTGATTGAGATCTACCAAATTTCTCATGCTTGTCCTGTCCTTTTCCTAATTTATTTTTGCATTGTTCCCAATCTGCTTATCCTACCTCATTAAACTATCCTCCATCTCAATCCTTAATATATCCCTTCAGAGATCATTAGTGGTGTAATCTTTCCCTACCCCCCAATTTGATGATTTTTTGTATCAACTTCTCTTTTTGAGAGATAGTGTTGTTCTTTATATTATCAAAACTGAAGACCTGTATAAGTTCCTCAGACAGCTAATCTAGACACTTATCATCTACATCTGACACTCCCACCTCTGGAGGGGAATTTAGTTCCTTGTTTAAAAAATTTTGAACATCTTTTACAATAGATCCTTCTGAGTTTCTATCCTTGACCTACGTCTTTGGCTGGTCAGCCACTAGAGTAAAAGGTGAGGTGACTTGATTATCAGGTGTCTACCAGAATTTAGAGGCTCATCTAGTTCTTTTATTTCTAGGGGTGGATAGCTCTGCCTCAGAGTTTATACCTAGTGCCTACTGTTGAAAGTCCTATCTTTCTGTCCTCGATGGAATTTCTTCCATCCTAGCCTTAGGTGAGGAAAAAGGATCATTTTCTGCCTCGCCTAAATCATGAATCTCTAATGTTTCTGAAGCTCTGATTTGTGACTCTCCTTGTACTTCAACTCCTTTATCTACCTCTCATATTTGGCTTAGTAGTTCCTTATTGTGATTCAAATCCTTTTTTTGATCCATACTAAGGAAGAGGACAACCATGACATTCCTTGCTGACTCATTTGTATTCTCTTGTGCTAGAGGACCCTCTTTGATATCTATTTTTGAGTGATTCCTCATTCTTCCAATACCCATTCTTTTGCTTCCTTCTTCAAGGTCTATTTGGGCAGTATTTGTAGTTTTCTCTTGCTCTATTTCCTTATTTGTGGTCTTTATAATTGGTATAATGATCTTCTTTGAGACACCAACTGCTCTTTTACTGATTATTTGCTACTTTTGTGAATTGCCAAATTTTCCATTTTTAGTTCTGCTTGTATCCTTACCAATTTTATCCACTTTCTTTTTCTTTTTTCCTTTCTATCTTTTTGAGGATATACCATCCAAACCCATCTCTATATTATCTTTAGGGTTAGATTCTATTACTGATTTAAGCCTTCTTTTTTCTGATAATCAATCATATGTATCTTTGGACTTCATTGACTCTTTCTGATCTACATGATCTATCTGATATTTTGTTGGAGAATTCTATCCTTTGAGTTCTCGAATTCTTTTGTTCTTCATTATTCTCATCCAAGGAAATTTTCTTCTAAAATCAAAGGTGAGGGGAAGGATTTTGGGCATAATTTTATGAAATTCATCAAATTTTAAAATATCAACTATTTTCCCTTTGTATATCTGAAAGTTGATGTCATATGAAGCTTTACTAGTTATGAATTTCTTCTTAAATTCAAATGGATGATTAATATTGACATTTATTAGCATCTTGACACTATTACAATAGTAAAAGGATGCATCAATACCTCTAACCTCACCAACTGTAGTCCCTATGGATTTAATAAAATCTTCTTAACATAGCTCTGGAGGAAGAGAAGGCAAGATAAACTAGGAAGGCATAATACATTCTACTTGTTCTGTATTTAAATTCTATGACCATTCTAAATAATTTAACATAGTGCCCATTAAAAAAACATTCAAAGACTAAAAGAAACTCTTTTTTAACAGATTCTTCTAAACATTGTAAATATAGAATTTTATCCAGAAAATGGAAGATACTTACCTGGTCCTCGCAGTTTTCCTCCAGCCAATTAGATAATAGAGGGAAATCTTTCTACAGACCATTCCATATTGTGAAGATTTCTCCCTTAAGACATTTATTCTAGGTGTCTTCAAATTTTTTGATTGAAATTCTAGATGGCTCATCCTTAGTTTCACGTGGGGTCTAACTAATAAGTGGGCTAGGGTTTGATGTAGGGGATCTGTTAGTGATTCTATGATGTGGAGGGATATAAGATAATGGTGAGTCTAAATTAGATGAAGGCCCTCCCACCTGAGTTATTTCTGGATGTGATTGACCCAATGAATTTAGAGAGGATTTATGAGGCTCCAGGCATGCGTATTTTGTTAAATTAAAGACTCGGATTTGATTGTCTAAATGTTTGATTGTGAAGAATGAATGATGATTTGGAATTTCAAATACCTCTATGTGTGTGAAATGAATATTCAAAATGGGGTCCTTGCAGATATTTTCTTTCTTTTGCCATTGATGCCCTATATTCCATTGCTAGCTGAGAGGCTCTTCTACGACATGATTAAAAACCTCAAACCTATTTTCTGTTTCTACTATAAATCTATCTTGTTTGTTTTGGGGATTCTTCTAGTGCCATTTTTTGCCATTGGCTAGAGGGGATCTCTGCCAATTATTCCCCTGATCACTTGAAATCCTTTTCCATCTCTTTTGTAGGAACTTCTTTCTTGAATTTTTTGCGGGCTTGAGGAAGTTTGACATTTTCGTTCATAAGCAGAGCAGAGATTTTTTTGAAGTTTTGTTAGTAAGTTTTTAATATTATTGTTAATTATTATTTTAATTAATAATATTTATTTTTGATTTTTTATCGGTAAGAGGTTGAAGCCAAGATTAATTATTATGTATTGTTATTAATTATTATTTTATTAAGCATGGGTAGATTCGAACCCAAAACCTCTTCGATAAGAGGCTCACAATTTATCGTTGTGTTGTAAGCTTTTACCTTAATTAATAATATTTATTAATAAGATTTTAATATTACTTTATTATTATTGTATAATATTTATAAATAGGTTTCATTATTATTTATTAATTTAAATATTAATGTATTTAAATATAGTTAATTTTTAATTAATGAAATTATTGATAATTTTATTAATTATTAAGGACTAATAATTATTGACATATTAATATAGTTATTTATGTAATTATTAATTAAGTTAATTAATTGTAAATTAATTAAGTTTAATTGATAATTAAAGTTATTCAATAGAGTTTTAATTTATCGATAATACTAATTTTAATAAAATTGTAAACTATTTTATTTGATAATCAATATGTATTATTAAATAATTTAAATAAATAATTACCTTTGATTATTTTGGAAAATAGACTTAAATTGAATTAGGGTAATAGTGCTTTTTATTCAAATATAGGAAATAGGTTAAACTATAATGATTAAGATGTAATCTTTTAAGTTTGAAACTCACATTGAAAATGAAAACCTTACCGTTTAACACAACTAGGTGTTTTCAAATCAAACAAAACTATGAGACTATTCTGTCTTTTATGTGTTGTCTATGCTTTGGGGTTTTGGGGTTTGTCCTAGGGTTGATTAGTCTTAGGATGTTACCAAAGGCTTGGGGGTTATGTTTTTGTGATGTCATGCTAATGTTTTGATCTCGATTCTTTAAACCCAACCATGGTAATGTGTGTTTCATATGCTCTATGATGTGTGTTTATCTACTGATTGTTATTTCTTTCTAGTGTTCTTGTGTGACACTAAGGTGTTTTTTTGCTTTATTCTTGGTGATCTCATGTTGTGACATGTTTGACTTAACCATTATGAGTCTTTGATCAATATTATTTTTAGGATACTTTCTAGTTGCTCGTAGAGAATTGATATGATTATTGTGAATTATCTTTTGATGCTTTCTAGTCACTTGTATAGGACTAAGGTGATTTTATATGATTCTTTGATTTGAGATTTCATGAGCTTAGGGTAGGTAATCTACATGTGTATTGTCGACAAGTAGCTTGTAATGGGGGCTAAGGCCCTAAGTGGTTCCCAGGGTAACCCATTATAAGTTGTTTAATAAGTGAAAACACTACACTAAATGGGAATAAAATGAACCTAATGAGAGTCCTTGTATGTTCTCACCCATGCCTCGAGTACTAGTATAGACTAGGATGAGAATAGAGAGAATGCTTGGTTGTGACCTTGCATCCATAGTATGCCTTATTAGTACAAGAGGGTACTAGTGGCCACATAGGGATCACTAGGGGGTTGGGGTCCTAAGAGACTGGCAAGGTAACTCTAGCATGATTCATGTGATGACACTTGCCCACTTACATAGTAGGTTTCCTATGTGTCTTGTGTGCCTCTGGGTATAGATGTTGACTTATCTTGGAACACTTGAGTTAGAATACTTTTAGGATTTCTTGGACTTAGAGAGTACTTTTGATATCATATTTGGGACTTGAGACTATCTCCTCAGCGTGGTGGCAGTGGTCCATCTAGGTTCCATGCAGTCAAGTGGTAGTGCTTTCTACTCTTACCATTGAGATCCATCTATAGTCATCATGGTTGGAGCTTCCTTGTCTACATTTCCCTTCATTCTATCTTTGTATCATTATGATGGATGGTTATATTTCATGATGAATGTTTATATCTTTTATGATGGATGGATATATATTTTATGGTGGATGCTTTCATTTATTGTATTGTACTTTGTATCATGGATCCAAGGAGGATGATGTAATTCTATTTTTATATTTGTCTATTCTTTTAGCATTTCATACCCTGTGACATGTACAGTGGATAATTGAGCATTACAAATTTCATTTGCCAAGAGGCATTTGAAACAAATGTATATTATTTAAATGGACATTGGACTTTTTAATTATTCTTTCATATGGAAGTGGTATTTGTTAGACTTAGTATTAATTAAATTTATATGTGACTCAACATCTTGGGATCCTTAAGGAATGTAACCTATTATGTATGCTTTTAGTTGATTGTATGTTATTGTTTCTGCTACTATGTGTTTGATGTGTATGATTTATCTTTCTTGTTGTCTTTAAAAAAAATGTTTGCCAAACTTAGTAAAACTTTAGGTTAATTCTTTTGGATCCCTTAGTGGGGTGTTACATACATTAGAGGGAGATAGTGTACCTGATGATTACTATAGAGAGAGAAACAATTACACCTACCTAGTAAGAGGGAGATAATGCTGAGGGAGATATAAGAAGTGATCAAGAGGGAGTCATAAGGATGAATTGATTATCTGTTGCTCAAAGGAGAATTTTGTAACTTATACAAAAGATGAAAGCTACTGATAGAGGGAGAGATTTCAATACAAGGAATTATTTTATTTTTAGTATTATTTTTGGTTGTAGTTGTTGTACTAGTTCTCCATCAATGCCAAATAGGGAGATTGTTGAAAACATATTGATAAAATTATGAGAATGTGTTTCAATAATTGTTTTGTCACTGATGTCAAACCTGCTACTTGTTGTTAAGACAATTGTTTAGTTAATTTGAGTACTATCATTTGTTTGATTAATAAAGAGGATTTTATAAAATGAAATAAAAAAAATGCCTAGAGGAAAGGTTGAATTATGGTATGAAAAAGGAGTACAGAGATCAGTTAAGACAACAATGATATAGTGCATTGATTATCTACTTAAGGTTGTGAAGGATGGATCAACTGACAAAGTCTAGAAGAACAAGTAAGAAGAATTGAGTCTACCAAGCCTGACCAAGTGGATAGTAGGTGCCAAGAAATGTTAGTGCAAGCCAAGCAGGAAATTAGTTGGAGTCAAGAAAAGGCAAAGTTTAGTGTATGCCAAGTGATACATTGTAAGTTGAGTAAATTTTAGTTGATGCTGAGTACTAGTAGACTTTAGTGTTTTCCAAGTTATCTAGTGGATGACAAGTGCAAGAATAGTATGAAAGATGAGTGATAACATATTGATGTTGAGTGCCAATATTCATGTTAAATCATGGATTTGGCAAATCTGAGCCAACCATTTTGTTTTCTTGAATTTTTTGAATCGTGTGGAAGATAACTATGATGATTTGGTGACATAGAATTCATGGTAAACCATTTTGAGGTGAATTAAAAGAGATTGAAGGAGAAGTTTCTAAAAGGGACTAAAATGAAAAGATGGGTAGATTCATTGAATCCTACCAAATCCTACCTAACCCTAAAATGGATGATAGAGGATGAATGACAAAAGATCTTAATTTTGTATTTATAGAGATGGCTAGTCAAAAGAAAGTTTGATCAATGTTGGAGAACCTAAGCTAGAAAAGAGGTCTAAGGTATTACTTCATTTAGAGACTGAATAGAAGAGACTGCTATTGGCTAGCAAAGAAAGAAGGCTTAAGAGTAAAGATGCTTGAAGGGTGAACAAGCTATCAGAGTTGAAGTGTGTGAAAGCCAAGTAAAATGGAGGACTAAAATATAGATCTATAATCTACAAGTGTATTGTAAGTTGTTATTAGATCAAGCCTTACTATTACTTTCTAATCATTGTACTAGTCTAGGTAAATCCTTTGGATTAAGATTGACCTAACACTCATTTGTAAATCCTTTAAACTAGTGACATTCTAAGTGAATGATCTAATGTCCTCTAACAAGACTCACTCCTAATAGGGTGATTGAAATCTTCTAATTAGGTCACATTTAGCAGTGTGAATTACAACCTTTAACAGGGTTGCCCTTTCACATGGCATCAGTTCAGAAGAGTGAGAACGAGTAGCATGTTACTGGTGGTTTTTCCCAAATTGGGTTTCCATGTAAAATCATTGTGTCAAATTTGTTATTTTATATATTATGTTTTATGCTTACATTTTTGTAAATTTGATTTGAAAGTAACCTATAAGTTTAAGTGATTGTATTATTTAATGGATGCATACATAATGAATATGTTCTATGGATATGGGTTCACTAAGATGTAAGAGGTTTTATTTGTACATCTGGACCTTGGATAACTGATTCACCCCTCCTCTCAGTTATTCTAAATTTTAATGTTATAATTCTATTAGATAAATTATATGAGATATATAATATATGACAAATATTATATATGGAATAATTAACTTATATTAAGAGTGCTCTATATATATATATATATATATATAGAGGGTATATTACTTGTGTTATAACTATAACTAATGTAAGTTAATATATTAAAGAGACACGCCTCTTTATATCACATATATATTCATTCTTATAGTAACTTGGAAGCACATAAAATATACATAAGTGCTATTACAAGTTATAGAATAGAATCCTATTTTCTTAACATGATATCATCAACATGGTATGCATACTTTACCAAGGACTTGTGAGATCTTGTGTTGGCATGTGGGATAAACTATCTGTAGTCAACAAATGACAAGTGGGACGAATAGAGTAGGCTTTAATTTAGGTGGTAAACTCGGGATAGAACTCCTTCAAATTCATATTTTAGGAATTTCATGGTAAATATTTTTGTGAGATAATAAGTATAAATTCACATGATAGAAGACCAAAATATAGTGTGATGAAGATTAGAAGAATGTGACCCGAAGTTCTTCAATATCATATTATTTACAGATGCTTGTGGTTGCTACAAATACATAGAGATAATCATGAACATAATTAAATCACATCATATTCCTATGTATGGGAATTTTGAGTAGAAATATTAGAGTTTCGATGTGGGAAGGATGGAGCAGAGATATAAAGCAAGTCATAGGATATAAATAACACTAATTTTCCTCTTTATTGTATGTGTGTGATGACATTGATGTTGGTGAGTTTGGACTAAATGATATTCATTAAATGAAGTTATACTTCTAGTAATACTTGTCAGTGTACATGCAAAACAAGGAAGTCTAGACACATAGATGTGGAAGTATCTATATTACAAGTGATACGAGGAATATAGGAAGTTCAGACTAATTTGTGTGTGATTGTGGTAGAATTGTATGCAATATGAGAAAGCATATGCAAGTCACAAGAATAATCTAATTTTTCATCCACATCCTCTCTTCTCATCGATATGGGATGCTATAGAAATGGATACTCATCCCATGATGATGTATGTAGTTGAGTGTATATGATAATGTTGGAATGAAACCTTGTGAGTGTTGACCATAAGAAGGGTTGTTTGAATGCTGACTAAATTTCAAAGTGTTGAATAGATACTCCTTCCACTACCTCTATGCCCAAATAATACATTTCAATAGCAATGGCATCACTAGAAATATATTCAAAGGCATTCTAGTTAGAATTTGTAGCTAGAGATCTAACTAATAGGCATAACATTTGAAAAAGTTGATCATAATAGCAGTATTGTGATTTTGACTTTGTCATGATGGGTGCACGAGGGACTTGCTCCACTAACCCAATGTTGATTGAGGTAGTGTAGGATGATTGTAGCCTCTACCTTGTGTAATTTTTATCTCAAGCTATTCTAATTGGTCAAATTGCATTGGATTTACTATGGGTAGGAGTGGATCATATATATGGATGCAAAAGATTTAACCTTGATTATTTTGTACCTCTACTAAAAGAATCTAGATCTTATTGAAGAAAAAAGTAGAGAACCATAAAATATCAACATACTGAGATTTTTTAATGGAAGACTGTATAATAGAATAGAAGCACTTGGGAACTTATATGGGAATGTAGCATACGACAAAAGCAAAGTAGTTGATTTTTTTCATAACAATGGTAGTGAATGAGGTTTAAGATGATCTTATAAGGTGTTATACAATCCCTTATATAAGAAAAGTTATTTGAGAGGTGAGGATGACCCATCCTTAATGACCATGAAAGAGCCTATAATGAGAGCTCAACTTCTTGATAGAAATGAACAAAAGACTCTTATAGTCTTCAACATATTTGCAAAAAATGGGTCAAAATCAGTTCCAATACATCAGTTTCACATCTAGATAGATAGAAAGTATTTATGATATTGGATCTATAAAAATGAATTAATTTGTGTTACTCTTAGCACTCAAACACCTCATTTCACAAGGTTTATACATACTATTTGATATCTTCTATAATATTGATCATAAGGATTTCACTAAAAAGGAACAAAGAGATAACCTTGTATATCTCTATAGAGATAGAACCATTTATTCTAAGATTAAGTTTGAAAGTCTAGTTTAACATGGTTTTGACCTCCATGACTCCCCATTGTAGAGATATGGAACTTGGACATCTTGTAATAGTCAAAAGTTGACTTTGTGTATGAGGATGATAGACTACACCCATGATACCAAGATAGTTAAAACACCAATATGGAAATCATTATCATAATGAGTCTAAATGCAAGCACAATCCATGAACAAGGATTTGAAATTAACTAACAAGAAAGGAGATCTTATGGTCAAATTAATGAGCTTCATGAGTCTCTATGAATTATTCTCAGGAGATTATAGGTGGAGAGAGCTGCTAGTTTTTGTGAGTGAAGACCTTTGCCTCATCTACTGATGGAATGACATTGTGTTCTATTAAATATGTCAAGATCATGATTATATTGCAACTTATGTATTATTTTTCATAAGTACCATCACCAAGTCAAGGATAAGAAACTCAGACAATTGAGATGGGCTTCAACTAGTGCCATCATGTTTTTCATATTTGGCTCTTGAAATTTGTCAAGTAATCTATTTTTCAAAATGTGAATCAAGAAAGAGGCTAAATGAAATTTTAAGAATACCCTTTGGAATAAATTTTTCATAATGGTGAGGTAGATATATTACATTATAAATAATAAAGATATACATGTATTTGGACTATGTTCCACTATGACATTTTTCCAAGCATACTAAAGTGTCAAATATTTGAAGGATTTAAGATGCAATCAAAATGTGAAGGAAAATAATGTTGTTGCCCCATGCATTATGATGGTCCTATGTTAATGTAATGATTTAAGGCATAGATTTTGCCATGAATTTTTAGAGAACTAGGAGGTCTTTTTCACTATCTCACACAACGATTATGAAATATATTTGATGATTGAAGACACATGATGGTTACTTCAAATATAGAGTGTTGGATACAATTAAGTAATTGTGTATTGTCTTTGATGTTACACAAATGCCATATCAGTTATCAGACAGAGTCTATCGATTTCTGTCGGTTAGGAAAACAATTTACAGAGTCTACCAAGCTCAGTCGGTCAGTAAATCCTTTTGCAGTGTATACCGAGCGTTCCTGTATGTCACACGGTGAGTTAGTGTTAACCGAGTTCGCATGGTAAGATAAGGAAAGTTTAGTTCTTACCGAGATCACTCGGGTATCAAAGGATTTTGTAGCGAACAGTTAGTGTTAACCGAGTTCGCACGGTAAGCTAAGGAAAGCTTAGTTTTCACCGAGCTCACTCGGTAGTCGAAGACAACTTTTACCGAGTCTAGTCAATTTCCAAAGGAAGTGGTAGGTTTACCGAATTCCCTGGTAACTGTAGTTTTTACCGAGTTCTGCCAGTTAACACAGGAAGCAGTTTTTTTTAGAGCAGCGTCGGCCAGTGAAGAATTTTGTTTTGATTGTTAGTTCAAGCCGACTTTGGAATATGTTTTGTCAAGTTGGTTGGGCCGACCTGGTATTATGTATAGTATATAAAGAGGTGCTCAAGATGCGGAAAAGTGTGGAATTGAGAGTATATACAAATAGTGCAAGGAAATGCAAGGAAGAGACTTGTGTGTGCCTAAGCAGAGTTGAGCAGAGGGAAATCTTGGAGCTGCAAAGATATATTTAATCAGTAAGGATCTTGTGGAGCTGAACTGAGATCTGTATTCAGCAAGATAAGTTGCATGTATTTTCAGATCATTCATTGTTGCTTTCTAACCATTGTAACAGTGATTCCAAAATCTCCTAACAGAGTTGGTTTAACAGCCATTCCATAAATCCTTTAATAGGGTGGCAATTCAGTTGAATTGTTCTAAAGACCTCTTACAAGGCCACTCCTAATAGGGTGATTAAATCCTCTAACAGGGTCACACCTAACAGTGTGTTTTGTAACCTTTAACAGGGTTGGCTCCTAACAGGGCTCACTTCAGAAGAGTGAAAATTGGTGACTAGTTGCTAGTGGTTTTTCCCATATTGGGTTTCCACGTAAATTTGGTGTCTACTGTGTTCATGATTACTTTCTTTTGCATGGTCGCTTATTTCAGTAAATGCTTAATAAATTAACTAAACATCTATCAAGTTCTAAGCAGTAATTTATGTGTTTACTGAGTAGCAACAACAACTAAGTTTAAGGCATCTTTGGGACTGTTGAATTTATTTTTGTGGTAACTGATTCACCCCTCCCCTCTCAGTTACCCCATCTTCATTTTCAAACAATTGGTATCAGAGCTTTTGGTGCTTGCAAGAGGAGATTTCAAAGATCTAAGATAAAGATCAAGATGTCTTACAAGAGGGAAATCCCAAGGCTTAACCGAAACAACTTCTCAGCATGGCAGGGATTAATGAGACTTCATCTAGCTTCCATTGGTGACATTGGTCTAAAATATCTTGATGAGAAATATGTAGAACCATCAGGTACATTATCAGTCAATGACATTGCTATAAAGAAGACTCATAACATTATGATGATTGATATTGCATCTGCCTTGAGTTATGAAGAGTTTGATGATGTCAAGGACTGCACTACTGCCTATGAAATGTGGGAAAGACTGAAAGAGATCTATGGTGGAGATGACAATGTCAAAAGAGCCAAAGCTGAAAGTCTGAGAGGACAGTTCGATCAGATGAAAATGAAAGAAGATGAAAACATTGCCAAATATGTTGAAAGAATTAAAGCATGTGTCAGTGCTATCAAAGCTTCTGGAGGAAGTATCAGTGAAGAGATAGTCATAAGTAAATTTCTTAGAACTCTACTTCCAGTTTATACCATCAGGGTATCAGCCATTCAAGAAAGAAGGTGTGAGGCCAATCACAAGATAAACCTAGAGGCCATAGTTGGAAGATTGATAGCATTTGAACTAGATAATTTTGATAATTATGTTCCAGCTGCAAAGAACATTGAGTCTGCATTTGAAGCCAAGCTTTCACTCAAGGACAAAGGAAAGAAGAAGAAGGAATCTCAGTCAGAGAGTGAAGATCAATCAGATCAGAGTTCTGACAGCGACCTTGAAGTAATTGAAGCTCTACTTGCAAGGAAATATTCAAGAGGAAGAGGTAAATACAGAGGTAAAGTACCCCTAATCTGCTTTTCATGTGAAGAAGTCGGTCATATTGCTGCAAGGTGTCCAAACAAGAAAGATAAAGATGAAAAGAAAGATAATAAATGGAACAGTAAGAAAGATCTCAAATCATTTAAGGATAAAAGTAAGAAATCATGTTTTATGGCTAAAGATTGTAATGATTCTAATGATGAAGAAGAGGATGAGATTGTTTACATTGCTGTAAAAGATGAATCTGACAATGAAGAAATGGCACTCATCTCTCACATAAGTAAGAATGATACATGGATCATTGATAGTGGCTGCTCACATCATATGACTGGAGATAAAACAAAGTTTGATCAATTTGAAGAGTATGATGGTGGCAGTGTAAGATTTGGAAATAATGAACCTTGTTGCATCAAAGGAAAAGGAAGAATCACTCTAACCTAGGAACTTGTATGTGATAATGCTTATTGGGTAGAAGGCCTAAAGCACAATTTGTTGAGTGTGGCACAGTTACTCAACAATGGACTCAAAGTAGAATTCATCCAAGGCAAAGCAAGACTGCTGAATGGTAAAGGAAAGCTGATTGGATCTGGTACTCAAACTAAAGGTAACTTGTTCTATCTTGAACTTGGTGAACATTAATGTTTTATTGCTCAAGTAGAAGAGAGTTGGTTATGGCATAAAAGGTTATGTCATGTGAATTTTGACAATTTGGTAAAGATAAGCAAATTCAAAAAAGTGAGAGGCATTCCTGATTTAAAGAAACCAGAGGTCGGTTTATGCAAGAATTGTCAAATTGGAAAGATGGGTAAGACTAGTTTCAAAAGAAAAAATTATCAGTCTGAAGATTTATTAGAAATTGTGCATACTGACTTATGTGGACCTATTGGAACTGAAAGCTATACTGGTGAAAAATATTTTATTCTTTTTGTTGATGATTATTCAAGAATGATGACCGTCATGTACCTAAGAAACAAATCAGAAGCATTTGAAAAGTTCAAATGGTATTTGGCAAGAGTAGAAAAAGAAACAGGAAAAAGATTGAAATGCCTAAGGTCAGACAGAGGTGGTGAATTTATTTCACATGAATTCAATAACTTTTGTATTGAAAGAGGAATCAAAAGACAGGTTTCAGCACCAGGTACTCCTGAACAAAATGGCATAGCTGAAAGAAGGAACAGATCCATCATGGATTGTGCAAGAACCTTGATGATAGAAAAGAATATTGCTATCAAATACTGGAAGGAGGCTATCAGTACAGCAGTTCATACCTTAAACCGAGTACAGTTAAAAAAAGACTCATTCAAAACTCCCTATGAATTATGGTATGGCTATAAACCCAATGTAAGTTATCTGAAAGTATTTGGAAGCAAATGTTATATCTTGAAAGAATCTAGAAAAGGTAAATTTGATGTAAAAGGTGATGAAGGTATATTTCTTGGATACTCATGCAAGAGTAAAGCATATAGATGCTTGAACTTATCTACTCACAAAGTCATAGAAAGTATACATGTGAAAGTTGATGAGTTTGCAGAAAAGACTAAAGAAGAAAGCAGAAGAGAACCAGAAGATTACAAAAGATTCGTCTTCAGTGAACCGGATATAATATCAACTGCATCTGAGAATCAGAAACCTTCTTCTACCGAGTCATCACTAACCGAGTTGCAGGAAACATCTACCGAGCCAACATCTACCGAGCCAACGTCTACCAAGTCAGAGAATACCAAGTTAGAGATTACCGAGCCAGAGGTAACCGAGCATGTGCATACCGAGCCAGTTGATACCGAGCCAGACCAAACCAAGCATGAAGGAGAAATGCAAGAAGATAACAACAAGATTCATCCAAAAGGAAAAGAACCTGTTCTAGCCAAATATGTCAGGAGACATCATTCAGCAGATCAGATCATTGGAAATAAATCTAATGGAACCATCACAAGAAGTAAGTTGAAAGGTACTTGTTTACTTGCTGATTTTGAACCTAGAACTGTCAAAGATGCATTAGAAAATGATAATTGGATTGAAGCAATGAATGAAGAAATAGAGCAGATAGAGAAAAACAAGACATGGATTCTTGTACCCAGGCCTAAAGACAAAAATGTAATCGGTACAAAGTGGGTTTTCAGAAATAAGTTGGATGAAAATGGTAAAGTATCAAGAAACAAAGCTAGATTAGTGTGCAAAGGATATTCTCAAGAGGAAGGCATAGATTATGGAGAAACTTTTGCTCCCGTTGCTAAATTGGAAGGTGTTAGAACCTTATTAGCATATGCTGCTTACAAAGGATTTAAATTTTATCAGATGGATGTCAAGTCAGCATTTCTAAATGGTATACTGGATGAAGAGGTCTACATTGAACAACCTGAAGGTTTTATAGATCCAGATAAAAAGAACATGGTTTGCAAATTGCACAAGGCACTGTATGGTCTGAAACAAGCCCCTAGAGCATGGTATGAAAGATTGCATAGCTATCTTATTCAAATTGAATTTCAAAGAAATAATGATAACAGTAGTTTGTATATCAAGGAAGGACCAGAAAATAAGATTGTCCTGGTAGAAATATTTGTAGATGATACTATTTTCACAGGGAATGATGATCTTTGCAAAGAATTTTCAGAACAAATGAGCAAGGAATTTGAAATGTCAATGTTTAGTGAAATCAAATTCTTTGTTGGACTTCAAATTCAGCAGAACAAGAATGGCATCTACATCACTCAAGCAAAATACATCAAAGAGATATTGAAAAAGTTTGGTATGGAAGATTGTAAACCAGTTGGAACTCCGATGTGTACTGGACTAAAACTTACCAAAGAAGATGATTCAAAGGAAATAGATCAGACATTGTACAGATCTATGATTGGAAAGTTGCAATATGTAGTTCATACTAGGCCAGATATTGCTCTTACAGTTGGAATTGTGGCAAGATTTTCAGTCAAACCAAGAGAAAATCACATGATGGCAATCAAGAGGATAATGAGATATTTGAAAGGAACTGAAGATTATGGATTATGGTATAAATTTGGAGGAAACTTAGACTTAAAAGTGTTTACTGATGCTGATTGGGCAGGAAACATTGACGACAGAAAAAGCACAAGTGGAGGTGCATTCTTTCTTGGAAAGAGGTTGATTTCTTGGACAAGCAAAAAGCAAAATTGTACATCTCAATCAACAGCAGAGGCAGAGTATGTTGCTGCAGCAGTAAACTGTTCTAATATTGTTTGGTTCAAGCAATTACTACAAGGCATGAAGATGGAAATCAAGGAACCAGTTGTCATGTTTTGTGATAATACAAGTGCAATCAACATATCTAAGAATCCAGTAATGCATTCTAAGACTAAGCACATTGAAATCAAGTATCACTTTGTCAGAGAATTGGTGCAGGACAAGGAAATCAGATTGGAATATGTCCATACAAAGGAACAGATTGCTGACATATTCACAGAGCCTTTACCTAAGGATGCATTTTTGTATCTCAGAGGTAAGTTAGGGGTCATTCCCCTATCTGAAGTTCACTAAAAATAAGTTTTAGTGATGCATCAGCTCTTACAAAATTGAACAATCATCAGTTGATGCAGCAAATCAAGGAAATATTGCATATGAATCAGTACTAAAGGTACAATGAAATTCATTGAAATTGGATTGTCTTTGGCATGTGTTGTCAAAGAGGGAGAGTTTTACTTTCATATCTTTTCGAAATTTGATTATGTAATTCCTTCACAGAGGGAGATTACTGTAAGAGGGAGAGTTCTCTATCTTAGAGGGAGAATTGTTAATTGTGTTGTGTTGCTGTAGACTTGCTTTCAAATTTTATTTCTGCTATGACATGTTGTGTTGCCATCAATGCCAAAGAGGGAGATTGTTGGATACAATTAAGTAATTGTGTATTGTCTTTGATGTTACACAAATGCCATATCAGTTATCAGACAGAGTCTACCGAGTTCTGTCGGTCAGAAAAATAGTTTACAGAGTCTACCGAGCTCAGTCGGTCAGTAAAGCCTTTTGCAGTGTATACCGAGCGTTCCTGTATGTCACACGGTGAGTTAGTGTTAACCGAGTTCGCACGGTAAGCTAAGGAAAGTTTAGTTCTTACCAAGATCACTCGGGTATCAAAGGATTTTGTAGCGAACAGTTAGTGTTAACCGAGTTCGCACGGTAAGCTAAGGAAAGCTTAGTTTTCACCGAGCTCACTCGGTAGTCGAAGACAGCTTTTACCGAGTCTAGTCAGTTTCCAAAGGAAGTGGCAGGTTTACCGAATTCTCTGGTAACTGTAGTTTTTACCGAGTTCTGCCGGTTAACATAGGAAGCAGTTTTTTTTAGAGCAGCGTCGGCCAGTGAAAAATTTTGTTTTGATTGTTAGTTCAAGCCGACTTTGGAATATGTTTTGTCAAGTTGGTTGGGCCGACCTGGTATTATGTATAGTTTATAAAGAGGTGCTCAAGATGTGGAAAAGTGTGGAATTGAGAGTATATATAGATAGTGCAAGGAAATGCAAGGAAGAGACTTGTGTGTGCCTAAGCAGAGTTGAGTAGAGGGAAATCTTGGAGCTGCAAAGATATATTTAATCAGTAAGGATCTTGTGGAGCTAAACTGAGATCTGTATTCAGCAAGATAAGTTGCATGTATTTTCAGATCATTCATTGTTGCTTTCTAACCATTGTAACAATGATTCCAAAATTTCCTAACAGAGTTGGTTTAACAGCCATTCCATAAATCCTTTAACAGGGTGGCAATTCAGTTGAATTGTTCTAAAGACATCTTACAAGGCCACTCCTAATAGGGTGATTAAATCCTCTAACAGGGTCACACCTAACAGTGTGTTTTGTAACCTTTAACAGGGTTGGCTCCTAACAGGGCTCACTTCAGAAGAGTGAAAATTGGTGACTAGTTGCTGGTGGTTTTTCCCATATTGGGTTTCCATGTAAATCTAGTGTCTACTGTGTTCACGATTACTTTATTTTGCATGGTCACTTATTTCAGTAAATGCTTAATAAATTAACTAAACATCTATCAAGTTCTAAGCAGTAATTTATGTGTTTACTGAGTAGCAGCAGCAACTAAGTTTAAGGCATCTTTGGGACTGTTGAATTTGTTTTTGTGGTAACTGATTCACCCCTCCCCTCTCAGTTACCCCATCTTCATTTTCCAACATAGAGGTGATAATTAATAGAATTAGAGTTTCATATCATTAGACCTAATAGTGACTAAAAACTTTTTAAAATAGAGTAAATTGGAATTTTACATTTTGGGGGTGAATAATAACCAATGTTTCATTCTCATTGTTTGACACAATACTCATGTGGATGAATTTATAGATTTGATGCATATGGTATTTCATTGGAGCAACTAGCATCAAGGATGTGCAAATAAGTACTCATTATGTTTTAGTATTACATATACTAATATCTATTTTCATATGTACTATAAGAGTTATGTGCCTTGATCTTTTCCTCCAAGAATGTTCTTGTAGGAAAAGGATGATTGATATCAAGTTCAGAGGAAGCTCTGGTTTAACACTTCATTAGAGGAATTATTGGATGAGAAGCTCAAAAAATTAAGATTGAGAGTCAGTCTGACAGTTCATTAGAGGCAACATTGGACAAAGAGAGGGAGAAGATAGAATATATGATTTAGTCAAAATACCTTATGCTATCAAGATACCTCTTGAACTAAGGAAGCATGACATGACATGCTACTAGGCGGTTAAAATGATAATCACATATTTGAAAGGGAGTCTAAAAAGTTGATATTAGAGGTCATAAGGTTAATATTTCTCTATGAAGAAGTTCCAAGTGAAATCCCTTGTAATAAATTCTTATCTATGAGAGATCAGTTTAAGGTGAAAACCTTATTCTCTAATATGTTTCATGGTGGATGTTATAACACCACATGATAGTATCTGTGGTGACTTCATGTGAACTTTTCTTGTCACGTGTTTATGGGTTTACCCCCTATGCATTTGGAGAAGTTATTTAAATTTGACGACCTTACAATAACTTGTCTCATGATATACATTTTGTGTAAATGTTGAAATAAATCATGAAAGTCTTTATCTTATAAATCAACAACTAGATGTTAGATGTCATTAATTTGACTATCTACAAGTTGTTTGTATAGATATATTTTAGGTACTTGGTGAATATCATTTGGTTGATGTTTTGATAGTCCATTACTCAGAGTACTTGGTGAATATTATTTGATTGATGTTCTAATAGGCAAATGCTCATGTTACCTAATATTGTATCAAATAGGAATTGGTGAATATCACGTGTTGATATTCTAATAGGCCAATACTCATATGATATCATATACTAGAAATATTTTGATCAAAGATTTCCTATATGTTTTATTTTTGAAATATTACCTATGGTGTAATATCTATGTGTTTTATCCTTCTTCATTAAGAGGTACTGCTGATCTTATAATTATGTCAAATAAATTATATATATGAGATATATAATATATGAAAAATATTATATATGAAATAATTAACTTATATTAAGAGTGCAAATATATATATATATATATATATATATATATATATATATATATATATATATATATATATATATATATATATATATATATATATATATATATATATATATATATATATATATATATATATATATATATATATATATCTTGTTATATAATAATATATTGAGGGTATATTATTTGTGTTATAACTATAACTAATGTAAGTTAATATATTAAAGAGACATGTCTCTTCAAGAGAAATGCCTCTTTATATCACATATATATCCATTCTTATAGTAACTTGGAAAACACATAAAATATCCATAAGTGCTAATTACAAGTTACAGAACATAATCCTATTTTCTTAACATGATATCATCAACACTAAAGAATCCCAACACAAAAATGGTATGCAAAACCCTAAACCTAAGTTTATTAGTAACTGCAATAATTTCAAGAAGAAAGGACACTAAGTACATGAATGAAAAACAAAGAAAAGTGGTGCACCCACTACACCTAGATTTGAAGGAAATTGTGATAACTATCAAAGATATGAACATAGAGCTCATGAATGCAGATCCAAGGAAAAATCTAATTGGAGATCTAGAAAAAAAACACATGCACCTAAGAAAGGTAAATATTACAATTGGGATTACAACACATGTTATGATTGCCCTTATTTTGGAGATTATGGGTACATTTTAGAGAATTGTATAAAGACACATTTCAGAGGTGACTATAAGAGATGGTTGAATGGAATCCTAGTTTGTTTTAGTTGTCTTAAGATTGAACATGCTAGTAAGATTAGGACCCGAGCATCGACATTAAACAATGGAAACAATAAAGGGAAAGGGAAATTCAAAGTAAAGAAAACATGGAAAGAGATAGTGGAAGTTGGAAGTAGTGGAGAAAGAAAAGCTAAGATCACCAAATCTAATGGATTAGATGACCTTACCTCATCTAATTGAGAAAATGAAGGTATGTAAGGGACTATATACTTAATTAAATATCATACATCAGTTCCTAACAAATAAATGGTTAAAAGTCCATATCAATGTGATTCAAGATGCACTAGGAACAATCTGAGAGAAGTATTGGCAAATGCAATATGCTTTACTATCAAGTGTCGAGCATCAATAATTAAGTCTATTTTGACTGGGTATTGAAATATATACTGAGAACTTACAATGACTAAGTTCATGTATTGTCCAAGTGAATTGATATTAATCGAGAAAGGTGATGGTGAATGAGTATTGGAAAGGAGGTGTGAAAGGTTGAGACATGTATCGTGTACCTACCGAAGTACAAATACATGTATTCTAGAGTTAATTAGGAAAAATTGACTGTATATATCAAATTTAGGCATTCTTTTTCACTTTACCAAGTCAATACAAGTGCACAAGTGATTCAAAGGTGATCAAAGAAAATTTAATGAAAAAGCAAGTGAATCATAGTGTGCCATTGCAAATTTGACAAAATTTAGTAAGCAAAACTTTTATCGAGCTAGCTATCATCTAAGGTTATAGTTGGCCAATTTTTCCTTCCTGCCAAAATGGAGATATTTGAATTCAAACAATATAATGTTCATATATTTGAAATATTTAAATTTTGGCACAATAAAATAAATATTTTCTAACCTTAGGTTATGTCTTTTCCTAAGTGTTTTGCATGATTTATTTTCTTCGCAGGTCCATATTTTATCTATGTTTAATGCAAATGAATCTATGGTTGTCACATTTTCATTGTCAAAAATGGAAACCTCTTTTGTCAGTGTGACAAAGAGATGTTGTGTCACATGTCTTGGGTGGGCCTTCCTTCTTTACAGCTAGTGAGTCTTCTAACAGGAGTCTAATTGGTAGTTTTTGGTTCATTCTTTTATCATGGGCCAGTGTTTCTTTAGTAGTTTTATCCACCATTAGATCAAGATAATCAAAGGGTTGTTGCTTTCTCACTTTCTAAAAATGTGAAGAATTTCAATTATGCAAGAAAGCAAGCATTTAACATGTGGTAGGTGGGTCCTTTTCCTTTTGTGGGCTATAGGTGAAGTGGACAAGGTGTTAGATAAGCTAGTCTAGGGTCACATTTTTTATTGGTTGATGTGCTGACAGGGTTAACAAATTTTAGAGCCATCAGATGGTGGTAGATCAAAATCTCTTGTTATGTAGCTATGAAAAAATGATAGATCTTTAGTTATAGTGACATAGCAAGGATTTTCCACATGTACACGACATGCCCAATTTGAAGGTAACAATGCCAGTCACCTCGTAATTAGGGTAAATGATGTTGTAAGCCATCATGGTTAAATTTTGAAGGGTGGGATATTCAAGGTAATATGGTGTCAAACTTGCAAAGACCTTATAGGGTGGAGAAATGAAATAATATTATTGGTCCACTTGTCTCTTTCTGATTACTAAACCCAATTGACTATTGATTGCGATGATTTGGCAAGCCAAAGGAATGGGAAAAGATAGGGTTTTCTCACATAATCTAATCATCTAATTTATCCCAAACACTCCCAAGTTATTGTTATGCTAGGAATGATGCAAGGTACTTTTGATGACTGACTAATTATCCATCTATTGGGTTAGAATGATTAATGGCATCAATTTTATCACTTTAGGGTTTCTCTAGTTAGGATTTCCATGATTTTTACATCTTTGCAAGTATACCAAATTAGATCTATTGTTTAGATCACCTTGATTTTTCTCTGAGCACTTAATGATAGTGGTTGTAGAGTAAATAGACTGGGTGAACCCACAATAGTGGGTTACACTTTTTTGCCTAAACTGACACTGAACTCTGAATTTTTAAGAAAATGTTCACTTTCAAATGCAAATTCCCGTTTAACGGTTAGGAATTTGAAGATGAAGTAAACTAGAGTCTTTTAGGATTTTGTGTTTAGATTCTAAATCTATTTTTAAAATTTTTTTTTTAAATTTATTTTATTGAATTGTTTTTTCTCCTACGAAAATTGGTATGATATCAAAAACCTGATTTTTAAAGAGTGACATTTTTTTTGACACACATAACTTTTTTTCTATAATAGATATCAATGTGATTCTTTCAAATTTAGTTTGTTAACATCCATACCTAAATAGTACAGTTGGTCTTATATCTTTATCGTTAGTATTTCATATATTATTGTAGTTTAAATTTGGCATAACACTAATTTAGACATACGTGGCTTTTGACACATGTAACTTATTATTTATTTACCCAATTTTTAAAAAGAGAAATTTCATTGAAAGGTGACTCAAATACGGAGATCGTACTTATTTTTCAAAAAAATTATTTTTATATTTACTATTTTTTCATGAGCGTCGAATATCTCAATTTATTTTTTATAATAAACCTATATTTAATTCATGTTAAAAAATATATACCTAAAAAATTTGAAAAGCACCAAATTCATAGTCATTAGAAAGCTAGTTTAGAGTACTTCAATCATGTACAATTTTAGGTCTTCAGTGCTCCATTTGAACCTGGTAATTCAGCTCTGAAGAGAGGAAATCATTGAAAAAACTTGAAACTATTCTATCTGCTAGTTTTGATAGAAACTTAGTTTCTATCGAAACTATTTAGGAAACTTTCGATTGAAACTATAATTCTTACTTTCTATCGAAACTGTTAGCGGTTTATAGCCACGGCTAGTAAACCACCTTCCTAGTTTCGATCGAAACTATGAAGATAGTTTCGATCGAAAGTAAGAAAGTGGGATAACCCCTATTTGGATCATAGGGGTGTTTCTCTAGTCGGCTCCTTAGGGTTTTTCCCTAGTCGGCTAGTAAGGAGGTTTTTTTTTAAAAAAAAAATTGTATATAAATATGAGTTTCATTTTTTACAATTTGCATTTATGTGAAATCAAATTATTGGCTTTTGAATTGGGAAGAAAAAAATATTTGACAAACTTCAACCTATTTTCGAATTTTGGAGGAAGAATTTACGACATGGGCAATAAAGATAAAAGAGCAAGTAAATATGCACGAAGAAGAACTAAGGAACAAGAAGATGAAAATCGTCAAAAAACACTAGCAAGATACTATCTTAGATCAGGTACACATGCACAAACTTTTTTCCAATGTATTTACTTAGTTTATTTAGTTAGGATTAGGGTTTAAATCCAATTAGGAATATGATATTTATCTTAAATTAGCATTACTAGATTAACTTAATATTAAGAGTTTATTTGAAATTATGTTCATATTTAGGCCATTGGTGTTTATTCAATTATGTCCATATTAGTCCTTAGGGTAAATATTACATTATGAATAAATTTAAATTATGAATTTATTTAGTACATGGGAATTACCTTGTTTATTCAATTATGTTAATAATTTATAGTCCATTAAGGTTTATTAGATTATGATTAAATTTAAATAAATGAATTCATATAGGACGTAGTCAACCAAGACAACCTACCGACATTGGAGAAGGTTCATCCCAAGTTCAAACAGGTACATGTGCATCTCTTGCAAGTATATAATATAGATCTCTCTAGAATTCTAGGTCTCTATCAAACTTTATATCTTTAATTTTTAAATTTAGTGATCCATATTTCCCCTTATAAAATTACTTGATTTTATTTGTTATATCATGCACGTGCAACTCTAGTAGATGATGAAAATGTTGGACATGAGGAAATTGAAGTTGAAGCAATGGATATTGAAGAAGGATCATCTGAAGGTTAGATAATTTAATCAAGTACATAGTATTTCACTCAAGTTAAACATGTATATATATATGTACATATATGTCCCCTAAAGAGATTGTATCGTAAGACTTTGTTTCATTTTTACTTGTGTAGCTCGAGATCAAACAACAAATGAGAATGTTAATTTAGCTCAAAAATTGAAGAGAAAGATTAATCATAGAAACATAGATCATTTAACTGAAATGGATGTGGAAAAATTGAGAGAATATGCTAATCAACCTACACATACTACGAAGAGGAAATTGAATAAAAAGTCTAAAGACATAATTGCACAATCTGAGAATCTATCAACAGTGGAGAAAACTCAACTATTATCAATTTCACTTCTTAAAGATGAATTAAAAGAGCCACTAAGACTATTGGGTATAGATACAAGTATAAAAAAGAGGAGGACTTGTAAACTAGAAAAAGATATTGTTGAAAGTGTTAAGGAAGGGTTACATTCCATTGGGAAAAAAATTAGATCTGCAGATAAATCCATTGCATGAAGAGTGATACTGACATCTATTTTAAATAAGAAAACATCCCAAAATAGACAGATCTCTTCATTATCATCTCATTTTGGGTATAGTCGGAAGACAGTACTACATTATCTGAAAAGGAGAAACAATTTGAATGATAGTACATTAGAAGGCAATTGGGCACTAATGTGTAGAGCTCCTCGATCTGACATGATTGGGGAAATAGTTAAGAACTTAGTTATTCAATTTTGGATTGTAATACTCGTCCTTCACCAAATAGAAGAGATATCATCAAGCAAAGGATTGGGCCTAAGGAATATATTCAACACGCAAAACATTGGTTGGATGTCACTCAACATGAATTGTATCTCTCATTTTGTAATTTAAATCCTAACATAAAGATTGGACAAACAATGTTTGAAAGATTGAAGCCCTATTTTGTGAAGATAAATAAATCTTTTGAAACATGTTGTTGTCAATATCATGTTGAATTTGATCTGTACTATGAAGGGTTTCTAAAGATGATAGAAGAAAGTGGTGGAACTTCTCAAAATACTTTTCCTAAATGACCGAGTCAATTCATAACATCAATCTTATGTGACAAACCAAATGATTGTGGAATAGGTGAAATAGATTGCATAAGAGGAACTTGTGAAACATGTGGTAACTTGACTAAATTTCCTTTGAGAGAAGAAGATACTAATACGACAAGGATGGTAAAATGTAAGAGATATAAGTACATAAATTCAAAAACAAAAATTGGAAAAGAATCAACAAGGTTAGAATATGTAGAGGATGAGATATCGACTGGAGAATTTATGTCAATTTTTTGTAAATTGATTCAACCATATATACGCCATGCATTTTTTGTTAAGTGGCAAGCAGAACAATTTCAAACAATAAGAGAAACTTTCCCACTCGGAACAATTCTATCTATTGTTGACTTTGCAGAGAATTACTCTTTCGTATCTCAAAAATAACTTCAAGCAGAATACTACTATACAGAGCAGGTTACTATTATGGTTCAAGTGTCTTATCGATATGCACAAATTGATTTGGATGGTGTGGAAAGTATAGATCAAGCACGAGTCATTAAAAAAGAGTATCACTTTTATATTAGTGATGACAAAGAACATGACACACATTTTGTGGAACATTGTTTTAAGACATTTTTTGAATATTTGAAAAACAAAAACATTAAAATAGAAAAACATTTTGTATGGTTAGATGGATGTGCAGCACAATTTAAATCAGCTAGACCATTTTATGCATTATGTAGATATCATCGATACCTTAATATACCACACATTTGGAGTTTTTTTGAGAGTGGACATGGAAAGGGTGAGCATGATGGTGCAGGGGCTTGTATCAAATGTGCTTTAAGAAAGTATCAAATGGACTATAAAGGATATCACATTAATAATGCTCATGATGTGGTTGAGTGGTGCAAAACACATTTTTCGGTGCCAACAAATATAGATAACACATCATCACAAGCGGATTGAGTCATACCATTTAGAGTGTTTTGGGAGGTATCAGGTATATATAAATTAATTTATTCATATTTTTAAATTGAATTTTAAATTTATATTTAATATGTTACCTTAGATGATCTCTAACTAAATTATGGACCTTGTGTACATTCAGGTGTTGATAGAAGATCAATGCATGCATGCAAGAGGGTAGAGAAGACACGATCTTTGCATTCAGTTATGAGTACAAATAGTAATGTGTGGTCTTGTACACAAGAGAATACTCATGTTTTGTCCTAATTGTATTGATGAAGACTATGGTGGTTGCATTAATCAAGAACATGGATATGTGGGTGAATGGACTTTGGTGCCACTAGATGTTATTAATACAAATGAGTTTGAGGATGAAAACTATGATGATATTCCATTGATTTATAGTGATTATAACCATATTTCAGGATTGATCAGAGTTGGTATGTATGAACTATATATATACCTGGATCATGTACATGTATACATTTTTCATAATTTTGGTTAATTTTTATTATATATATGTACTTATGTAAATGACGTGTATCCAAAATTTTGACATATATAAGTTTGTATAGGAAATGTTTTTGCAGTCATGGCAGAATCAAAAAATGTAGAAGGTGTTAGCTATTATTTATTACGTTGCACCATGGAAAGAGAGAAGCTAACAAAGACTGAAATAAGTAATGAAATTATTTTTCCCATAGGTTAGTATATAGTTGAATTATGTATATATTTATGTCAAGTATCTACATGTTTTTAATGAATTCAAATTCTTTGACTTAAATTCAAGATTGATGTATTTTTTAAATGTGTACATGTGCAGGTTCTATTGTTGTACAAGGAACATATTTGAAGCAAATAAAAGTACTTAAAAATGGGATTCATTTCACTAATTATCAACCTAACAATAAGGTATATCAATATAGTAACCATGTTATTGCTACTGGTCTAACTCTTCATCCAGTCAAAGGATTCGTAATACGTAGGTGGAGGCTCCATATTGATGATCATGAGAAAATATTAAATGTTATCCAAGAACGAGCTGATCCACTTGATATGAGATAGAAACAACTCCTAATTTGAAATGTAACTCAAGAACAATTTGAAATTTGGTTGAACAATCATTTGATCAATTTGAAATTTGGTGGAATAACTAATTTTCTAAATTGAAGTTTTACTCTTTCATTTTGAATTTTCTAAAGTAACTACTTATAGAAATTATGAACTTATATGTATGTGTGTACACTAATTACCTGACATGTGCACCTTGAGAGAAAGAAATTCGAACACCACTTGTCTTAAGGGGATGAAATTAGGAGTTTGTAAAATTAATTATATTATATTGAACTTTCTATTTCACTTAACTTGTCAATTTTAGGACACATGTACGCTTTCAATTTAACTAATTAGGACATGAGCTTTCAATTTAAGGACATATGAGCTTTCAATTTTAGGACATGTGAGCTTTCCAGTTCAAATTGTGATTTATTTAACTAAATTTTGAACATGTACATGTTTTAAGTTGGACTTGAATTAGAACATTGGGCTTAAGGGGATAAAATTCTAGGATACATGTGTACTTTAATTAAAATTTCACTATGATTAAAATTTGAAATGTAACTCAAGAAAAATTTGAAATTTGGTTCAAACTATTTGAAATTTGGTTGAACAATCATTTGATAAATTTGGAATTTGGTGGAATAACTAATTTTCTAAATTGAACTTTTACTCTTTCATTTTGAACTTTCTATTTCATTTAACTCAAGTCAATTTTAGAACACATGTACACTTTCAATTTAACTAATTAGGACATGTGCTTTCAATTAAATTAGGACATGTGATCTTTCGATTTAACTAATTACTTGACATGTGAGCTTTCAAGTTCAAATTGCAATTTGTTTAAACTAAATTTTGAACATGTACACATGTTTTAAGTTGGACTTGAATTTTAGAACATTGGGCTTAAGGGGATAAAATTCTAGGATATGTGTACAAATAAAAGGGATGAGTTCTATAGATTTACTCGAGTTAGGAATTATGTACAACTAATTACCTGATACTTGAACATTTAATACATGCACGATATATTACCAGACATTTAAATTACATGAACTATATATATATATATAAATTTAATCAATATATTAAACATGCATGTACATATCTAAATAAATTACTTACATATCTTAGATAGAAACAATTTATAATATACTAGATCTAGATCTAGTATGTATGCACATTAGATTCCACAACATAATGTAACATGTATCAATCATCTCGAGAACAAATAACAAAAACATGTATCTATCTAGAGATCTATCAAAAGATAATATAAAATATAAATAGCGTGCACACATGTAGACATGTAAATCCAGGTACATCTATATCAAATCAAATATAAATATAACATGCATCATGTGTGTTTATAAAGTGTCTATCTAATATATATGAATGTCTCTCTGGATTAAAGTCTACAAAAAATATCTAGATAAAAAAAACTATAGATCATCAGGTGCAAGACTATCATCACCACGCCTCCTCACAACGCACTCTAAAGACTGACTAGTATCAAGGTTCTCACTAGGATGTGCTGACCCCTATATATAAATTCAAGAGAAAGTGATATCAATACATACATACATTTAATCAAGAGAAAGTGATATTGAAATTTACATGTACACATAATCAAAACATAAATAAACATTACTTGTCCACTACTGACATCATCCAATGAGTCTCAATGACATACACGATCTAGCATCAAAGCTGGAGTAAAAAGAGGCATGTCCCCCTACATTGTACATGTGCACGTGCAACACATCAAATTAAAATTTGTCTACATGTGATTACATTTGAATCTACATGCATGATATACATACATGTGCACACATGCACATGTCTAAATTAAATTAGTTTTAAATGATTGAAATTTTAACATGAACAAATTTTTTTTTACCTATGTAGATGGTGGCATCTAATAATACTTGGATTGCCTAGCATCGATCGTGTCCACTAATGCATCTAGATTTCGCTGCATCGCATCAAGGTCAATCTTTGGATCTATGCAGGCCCCATGACTGGTGATTGGCACATGTCCTAATAATGATGAGCTAAGTGAACTATGTAGATGAGATGGCATAGAAGTAGACTCATCACGTGTCAACAAGTCCATCCATCCTGTGGTCGACAAGCTCAAATCAACATCATCAAGGCCCACACCTAAACTCTGAGCCTGCACTGTAACTCTGGCTGAAGGGTCTATGGTATGTATATGTCTCTCTGGAGCAAAAGAGTGGTTAGTAGATGGATCATCACGTGCACTACCACCATTACCACTACCTGATCGATGAGAGGAATATGGTTGAGGATGTGTCCTAGTACTACCATGGACACAACCTCGAACATCTGATATGGGTATGCTAAGATGCTCTGATACAAATCTATATGTATCTAATAGATCCTCAGCTAGACCAATCATAGTATCTCGTGCCAACACTCTAGTGAGACACTCTAAGCTAGCCACTAAAGGGATGCTTGTTGCATTGTACAAGTCTCCTGAAGATGAAGCATAGGATGATGATCTGGAACGCTAACGAGACATCAAATACTGACCAACCTCATCACTTGAAATAGATCTGACAGTTGCTGCAACCTCTCCAACTCCCTGAAGGACCCCACATAACTGAGTGCTATGCATGGCCTCATTAGCTAATGGACCTAACACAGGGGAAATAGCAGGTGCCCTCTCTCTGACAATCGATCTATGTGCTAGTGGGGGATGACCTGGTTGCCTATCAACTAATCTACCATGTCCTTGTCCTAAATGTCCTGGTAAATCTGTGTAGTTCACCGCCCTGCGTAAGCGAACCTCTACATAAAGCTCTCGAGCAAAATAGAGTGGAATTTGGTCGTTATTTGGATAATGACAATGGACAACAAAGAAGCGTGGGTATATCAATGCAGCCATCTATGGATCTGTACACTTAAGGGGAGAATACCCCTTCACATAATTTTGTGAAAGATAATGAGGGAAACATTCCCTCTTCAGGACATCTTTGGGCACCAAGCCCTGCACCTCCTAGAGTGAAAGATCAGAGGAGACCTCTCATCTCTTACTGTTAAGGACTGTCTATATAGTATGTGCAGAATATGGGGCAGTGCCATGAATCTCATCTCAAATAAATGTCAGGCTGCATAAGATACTCTGGCATGTACCACTATAAACACTAGAGCATGTGCCACTAGTCAGGGATTCCTGAAGTCTATGAATCTCCTAGTTAGTGCAATCATAGAGCTCCTCAGGTGGGATAGGTAGCTGATCACAGGGGACATGCTGCTGCTCAGGGCCTAGGATAGGCTGCTGGGGCCCTGGTATAGGCTGCTCAAGGGGGACAGGCTGCTCAGGGGGGATAGAAGGTTGTTGATCAGCCATGTCAATGTATGTAGGTGCGTGTATAATGTGTAAACCTAAAAATTTAAATTAAAATGTATGAAATTTAATAAATTTGAAATTTATATTAACATATGTATGTACAATTTGACAAAATTAAAAAACTTACATATCTAAATTGTTTTAATAAAATTAAACATGCACGTACATGTGTACATATATATATATATATATATATATAAGTCCTAAAACATAAATGAACATATACCTTAAAAGAAAACTAAATTTTAAAACACACATGTTGTTATATATAATGTTTGTAACTCAAGGACCTTTTAAGAACTACATGTGCGCAAGTTATATTTCTATCTAAGTTAGATTGAATGTTAAAAGGTTTTAGACATACATGTGTGCACATAAACTTGTCAAGTGTACAATTTAGGTCCACAAAGTAAATATGTGTGCATATATATCTATATATATCTATATATGCGTATATGCACATGATATGTATATTTGTACATATATCTATCATGCACGTGTGTATATATGTGCATACATGTGCATATATATATACACACACGTGCACATGATATGTGCAAATATACATATCATGACACATATGCATGTATATAGATCTATTTATGTACATATATCTATAATGCACACTGTATCATTTTGAGACCTTGATATCAATGTTTAATTAGTTTTAGGATTAGGGTTCAATTTGGTTTGTACTACTTGATTAGGTTTCAATTAGGACAAGAGTTAATAAATTGAATTAATTTTTAAAGTGCTAAATTTGGTTTTAGATATAGAATTATAGTTAGAGCTTTTAGATTAATTCAAAAAAGTTAGGTTTAAATTTTGTTTTAATAAAGTGTTGAATATATTATTAGTTCTAGTTTACCTAGGTGATTTGGTTTAGTCTTAAGGTCAATGTTTAACTTGGTTAAATCTTAGGGTAACAGTTCAATTTGGTTAATGGTTGGGGAAAGAATTTGAGGTTAAATTCAAGGTTTCTACTATTAAGTTGGGATATATAATTAGGTTTATGATCATGGTTTAATTTAATTTGGTTTATAAGTATAATATTAATTAGTTAAGGGCCAGGGTTACCTTTCAATCTAGTTTGATATATTCAATTTGGTTTAGGGTTAACCTAGGGGTTAGTTTATTTTAGTGTTAAATATTAAGATATAATGCTTTGATATCACTCATTTTTTGATATGATGACCATGTCGTAAATGACATTTCTACATGATTCTTTTGATATATATATATATATATATATATAATGAAAATTTTAAATCCTTCCTATGTAATAAATGATGTAATTAGATATGTACAAATGTTTTTAGATTCACATGTACATGACATGTAGATTTAGATATGATGCTCCTCTAGGATCATTTAGTTTAAATCATAAATAAGGTTACAATTTTAGAGTTTGACATTTATAAAATTAGTACTCAAGGTAAGATATGAAAGTTATTTAATTATTTATATATTACCTGGTGTAGGTTTTAGCAAATTAAGATTAAGGTTAAGATGATAGTAAGGGTTATAATTAGAGTTAAATTCAATACAAATTGACATTATAGTTAATCCTAAATGATGCTCAGCCAAGGGATCCAAAGTACTAATCAAAAGTTTTACTAAGCAAGCAATAACATACATACAATTTAATTTACATTTATAAAAAACATAACTGATTGCATTCCTTAATGAGCACATTTACATTTCATTTTTAAATAATTATAAGTACTAAAAGTAAAATAAATCACACATCCACATGAAAGAATATTAACTACTTTAGTTCAATCCATTTAAATAATTTATATACATTTGTTTCAAATGCCACTTGGCAAATTAATTCAGAATGCACAATCATCCACTGTACATGTCACAGGGTATGAAAGGCTGAAAGAATATACATTTATAAAATAGTTTACATCATCCATTTTCAATCCATGAAACAAAGTACAATACAATTTAAGTAAAATCATTTTAAATACTAGAAGTTTTTTGTTTGGATCCCTTGGTGAGTTGTTATGTGATTAAGTACTTAGTTATATATGTTTAGAGTTTTATTGTACATAACTATATGGTTAGGTCGAGATTATAGTTTAAATAATGAATTTAGGTCGAGGTTATATGGTTCTTGGTCAAAGTTATATTTATTTGTAAAATTACATGTTTAAACAATGAATTTACATCTAATCTAATCATTCAATATTGTAATAAATACATAAATTAAACACATTTCAAAACATCTAAATAAACATAAATAAACTTTAAATTAAAAGATAATATTATATATTTAGATCTAATATGGATGAAAAATTATCTTATTTGTGTATTTAGAGATTCACAATGACATTAGAGGCTTTTAAGCATGAACAGTAAAATAAAATATACAAAAAAAACATATATTTAAATACTAAAAACATATAAATTTTAACTAAAACAATAGAAAAATTAAAAAAACAAATATTTCATACCCTTTTTGATGATCAATAAGGCGGATGCCAGTCTCTCTCCAACTTTGATCGAAATAATGAGGAGAGAACCAACTTCGCTCATATATATATTAGCAGCTTAGCGTTTCGATCGAAACTTGATTCAAGTTTCGATCAAAACTTTGAAACCCGCAGGCAAACCCGCTTTCATTGTTTCGATCGAAACTAGACTTAAGGTTCGAGTGAAACTTTGACCGGTACATACTTTCGATCGCAAGTTACTTTCAATAGAAAGTAAAAAAATTCGATCGAAACTTTCATGATAAGTTTCGATCAAAATTGTACAAATAATTTTTTGAGTCCAAACTTTTTTGGAGGAATTTCTTCCTCCGAAAAAGTGTAACCCACTATTGTGGGTTCACCCCTCTATACTGAATTTTCTCATTGATTCCTAAAATGGTCCATCCTCTAACAAGGAACATATATATTAGTATATTATCTAGTTGGTATCATCCCCACCGTAGTTTTCCCTTGGCCATAGTTTCCCTAGTTAACAAAATATGATGTTATGCATTCTCTTTATGCATTGTTATTATTATTGTTCAACATTACTTGTTTACTTTCTTATGCATGGTTCAAAGTAATAAATAATACCCAATTGGTGACAAATTTTGTAGAATACTAATTCACCACCCCCCTTCTTAGTATTCTCTATTTCTAACAATTGTTATTAGAGTATAGTTACTCAAAAGAGGCTTAATAACTCGAGTAAGATCCCTTTGGATATGGAATAGTTGATGAAGAACCTTGGAGAGACACTTCAACAAATTGATCTCCTACCTGAAGAAAGATATAAGTTGAAAGATATATATGAAGACTCCAAAGTATATATTGGACAATTGAATTACAAGATTGAACATCTCAAATCCAAGCCTGAATCTATTGAATCTACTAGTGATGATGAAAATCCAAAACTAAAAACAAAGTACAAGATCCTGAAGCATGAATTGAAGATTTCCAATTTAAAGTTGAGTTTGAAGAATGATCCTAGAAAAAATTGAATCTGATTTGAAGACTGAATATTTAGATCTTAGATTGAGTCTAGTGAAGAAGACATCTAAATTTGAAACATTGAAAGAAGATCATGAAGAAATTCATAAGTACAACAATATTGTGAAAGGTGGACTAACTCAATGCAAGCAACAACTTGAAAAGCTTTACACTAGTAGAAAAAAGCTTGATGAATCAATGCCAATACAAAGACCTATCTATGATAAGATTGGTCTTGGTTGTCTATTTAACATGTTTGAAAAGAAACCTAAAAGTAAACTAGATCCAAAAGAGAAAGATAAATCTAATGAAGAGATTGAATCCAGTCAATCTTCTAATAAATCCAAAGAAGTTGGACAAGAGAATGAAACTGAGAAATTCGATGAACCTAAGCAACTGGAATCTCGTAAGGAAACCAAGAATGGATTTAGAGGTAAAAAAAATCATCTAATGAATAGGTCATATGAAAAGATATTGTAAAAATAAATCATTTAACCATGTTACAAAATTTTACTATCATAATTATCATGGTAATGATCATAATACAATTGATTGTAGTAAAACTAAATATGATAATGATAGAAGAAATAGTAGAATTTCTGGAAACACTAACCCTATAGATAGAAAAAGATCTAATTAAAGGACTTCAAGAGAAAGTAGACCTTATGAAGACAGGAAGCAACTTGTGTGTTATTAGTGTAACAACTTTGGACACATAGCCTAGAATTGTCAAGCACCTATCATTCAACAAAATCCTAGAAGAAGAACCCCAATATGTTAGTTATGCAACTTTAGACATACAAGAAAGTACTATAGAATGGATAGAAGCAATAATGGAAGGAACTTTAAAAATGACAAAAGGAATCATGGAAAAAACTTTAGAAATAGAAGAAACAATGGGAGGAACTTCAAACATAATGGAAGGAATCATGAAAGTAACTCTAGAATGAAGAAAGACAATGAAGAACAAACACATGTAGTCATTGAAACTCGAGAAGATTTAAATGAGGCATTTGTAAAGGGATTAGATATTTCAAAGGAAAATTTAGATGATTCTAAGATAGGCAAATTGAAGTTAGTAATCAAATTTGATTCAACCAAGTTGAATTAAGCTTATTCATAGCACCAGAATTTGAAATTTCATTTAGAGATCAAGCTATGAGTAGTGAGGTTTAGAGAAGATGTATCTTGATGAGCTTGGACTATAGTTAAGCTCACTTGCAATTTGGAGCTTATTGAAACAAGTTTTGAAGGAAATAAGAGTTATTGTTACAACAAAGAAAGTTTACTCTGTGACAAAAGATGAAATCTATGTTTCTACAAAAAAATTCATGAAGAAAAGTTTTGTGGAGCATTTTCATGATGAAAGGAAGCTATGGTGAACCTTGGATAACATTCAAAGATTGAATAGTTGATCTTAAGTAGATATTTGATTTTAGAGCAAAATAAACAACTTTTTTGATTTAGTAAAGTACACAATTAATATAAGTTCTAGATGAATAAATAGAGTATGAACTTGATTATTTCTACATTATGATCATCTTAGAAGCTTAGAGCACCCATATGCAATTTGGAAAAAGTGATTTTGAGCAAAACCCTACTCCAAAAAAGTATTTTATCATTCTCTGCACATAAATTCTTTAATAATTCTTTTTTTTGGTGTAATCATGGATATGTTAGTTATTTTGAATGTTGAAAATGTCAAGAGACCCAAATTAAAGGTTGTTCCTATGAAATCCCTAGAGGAAAACCCTAATTCAGCTTTATCAAATACTTTGAACAATTTAGTTTTCTTAGAAGATGTAAGAAGCTACCTGTGTAGTAAGTTTGAAACCATTGGAAGTGAGTTTATGAACAAAGATATGGAAATTGTTTTCAATCATGATATGACTAATAAGCCCATATATGAGAATCTAAAAGACTTAAACTTGGTCAAATATCATTTTTACCATGAACTTGATACAAAAGAATGGACTCAGATCATATTGAGAAGAATTCATAATGGAAAGATTTCGATGGGAGACAATGTAGTTGACATCTTTGCTGACCTTATTCATGAGGTCACTAGTCATAGCGAACAAGGCAGTTTACCTATTGGTGAGAATCTAGCTAAGAAAAAGGTTGAAAGCTATACTAAGACAGTTTATAATGGTAAAGCAATGGCAATTAGCACCATCAGACAACATGATGTATGATTTTTGAGAAAAATCATTGCATATTCTATTTATGCAAGTTCTAAGAGTGATGAGTTATCAGTAGGTTTTATTTATGCAACTTATAAGATATGGGTTGAGAAAGAACAAGTGAATTTAAGTGAGATTCTGAGAGTACAACTTCTTGAGAATTTGGAGAAAATTAAGAGAATTAAGAATGGTGTATTTAGATTCCAGTCTCTGATTAATCATATTTTCTTTCATGTATTTAAGAGATTTCCATTTTTATCAATTATTGATATCATGAGAAGTGAAAGATGCACTATGGAAAAGATAAAAAAATGTGTGGAAAAGGCATCCAATAGAGAAAATCTTGGACAACAAAATTTTGATTATGAGGAAATTTTAGAATGAGATGAAAAAGAGATTCAAAATTGCCCCTGCAATCATTAAAATATTCAAGAGTGATATATGTTTTATGGTGGATACTGACTTAACCTATATTGAAGTAGTAGAACCTCAAGAAACATTTATTGAACCCCTAGGTTATGAATTGAGTGATGATATAGCTATTATTTATATTGATTTAATGTTGAAATCCAATATAGATCAAGCATTATTTAGATTTGGAACATATGAGGAGATAAGTTACTCAGCTTACTAGGCATCTCATAAGAAGATTGTGTCTATAATGAAGAAAACACTATTTAAGGCATGTATATTAGAAGAAGAATCACAAGTAGTTAGACAAACTATCTCCAAACTTTAAAAAATTGGTGAACATGTGTAATGTATGTGACACCTTTGTTAGTTGGCCAAGCATCCATTGTATCTATTGCATAAACTCCTATAGAACAAAGCATCCCATATGCTTTTGTATCAGCCAAACAACCAAGTGGATCCAAAAGGCAATGAAAAGGAGTTAAGCAACAAGCTACTAAACTAGAGAAAAGAAAGAAGACATTGTTGACAATTGAAGACTCCAGTGATGAAGAAGAAGATAAAAAACTAGAGAAAGTCATTGTTTCCAAGTAGCCAATAGGTAAAACAAGGAAACCCTAGAAACCAAAGGTAAAGAAGATTAACACAACCATTGTTAATGAAGGAAACTTTATATAGTGACATTTACAAGGAATAGATTGATATCTCTACTAATATATATGATTCTAAATAACTTGAAACTTAAGGATATTAAAGGTTTTGTAAATAAAAATGTCTATGATATAAGACTTATAACAAAGAAAACATCGGTTTGGGAAGAAGATATGGAACTTCAAAAATCAATGATAAGAACTATGTGCAAGACTAAAGATGAAGAAGAAATAAATAAATTGATGAATAAACTAGCACCCTATCTAGAGAAAAAAAATAAGGCCTATTCTATTTATGGGAGGTGATACAAATACACTAAGAAGTGAAACTATTTCAGCTATCAATAAAATGATAATGGAGGTAGAGACAACTCCTACCACTACAGAGAAAACTTTGGAAGTATCAATAACTAGTTATACTATGCAAATTGATCAAACTAGTGTCACAATTAACATTGATGATAATACTTTCATAAGTGATGATTAGGCCTAAGCCTCTTTTCAAAGATATTCAGGATCAGTTGAGACTGATTGAAGAAGAGAAAAGATAGCTTGAAGAATAAAAGAAGAAGATTGAAGAAGCTAAGCTAAAATTGCTTGAACAGGAAAAGAAGAAAAAGAAGATGAAAAGAGGAAAGAAGAATAAAAAGAGAAAAATTTGGAAGAAGAAAAGAAATAAAAATAAAATGAAGAAAGAAAAAAGAAAGAAAGAGAAGATAAGGAAAAAGAATAGAGAAAATCAAAGAAGGTAGCAAAGAAGAAACAAGTGGAAGATGAGGTGAAAGCATCTAGCTCATCCTCTCTTACATCTCTTACTAACCTTATAGGTGATGGTGATGATCAATCTAACCTGATCTCATCCTTGAAAAAATTATTTTAGAAGAACAAAAAGGTCAAAAGTCTAGAGAGAGCATTAATGGAGGTAACTAACAAATTACACAGCACCCTCACAACTAAACACACTAAAGCAGACCCCAAATAGAGAGCACGAGTACTTGTAAAATCATTTAATGATGATTTTAAAAGCTTGTTGAATGCTGCTGAGTCTAAAGATCAAATTTCACATGATGCTAATCTTTTTGACACCATTTGTCAGAATATTTAGAATGATTTGTTGAGTCTTAATACTTGTATCAAGGAACTCCAAAGATGTCAATAAGTTGGCAAGATATTGTACATCAAATGTACTTTTTCTCATTAGTTGACCAAATATTTGGATAGAAAGATTCAAGGGAAGCTGAGTGAGTTGGAAGCTCTAACTAGTCAAATACAAAAACCCTCTTCCAGAGTTGATGAACTGGAAGGACAAGTTGCTGGTGTTCACACAAACATTAGGAAATTGGAACTTGAAAAAGAACTAATTTTAAGAATATTATTAGAATTTAGAGAGTCTATTTCTCTAAAGATATCATTCATTGATAGATAGTTGGAAGAATGTGTCAAAGAAAAAGACACGCATGCAAATTTCACCTACTCTGACCTTAATGCAATTAAGATTCCAACATATGCCTTATGTGCAATTCTCACTACTACCAAAGTAGAAAAGGACAAATGGGAGAAATGTATGAATAGTTTAAAGACAAAATTTTATGATTGCACAAAGAAGTTAGCAGCATGAGGCAGCAAGACAATGTCTAATAGTAGACATTTAACTTTTTTGACAATTTTTTTGGACTTTCTGAGCTTTGTCATTGATGTCAAATAGGGAGAAGTAGTAGAAGAAATTCTTGTAGTAAGTTATGTATGTAGAAATCATATACAAAGAGGGAGAAATTTAGCGATTAAGCATTTGTAATATGAAGTATATGTAATATAATAGATGATAAGTATTGTAAGTTTTTGTTAAGGTTTTGTCACTTAGCAAATTTTCCTTACTTTGTTGCCATCAATTTCAAAGGGGGAGATTGTTAACAATTGTCTTTATGTAGTGATTTAATTGTTTTCATTAATGGCAACACATAATGTACATACTTTTAGAAAACCTTGTCAATAAAGATACTTAGCTTTTGGTACTTAGAAAATTGTCTACGTATGAAATTAGTTTACAACAATACATTGTTTTATATGTAAATTTTTTTTGACATTATATTATGACTAGAAAAGATGGATAGAGACAATATACATGTTGATGATGATGTGTATAACCTCACACATTAGTATAGATAGTATGGAAAAGAGATATTCATGATTTACCAATGAAACATAACAACATAATTTAAGGGAAAGGAATTATTTTCTTTACAAATTAATTACTTGACCAATTAGGGTTGACATCATAGATTTTTACTCTAAGTTGGAAAATTATATTGTGGTCTTAGCCAATCTAGTAGAAATTTGTGAAAAGGTATGATATTTATGTAAAGACATCTTGCGAATTCATAACAGAAGTAGTGTGCAATTGTAATATGAAAAGTGATATGTAAATTTTTTGTGACACAATATATGTGAAGTATTTGAGAACCAAATTTCATGATCCAAGATAGAGTTGAGGTCAAAGATTTTCTAAAAAAGAAGGTAAAACATCTATATACTTGAGGATTAATTACTTGGTTGGGCAGTGAGCTCTTCTTGTAATTGGAAGGGCATGTTTGGGTAGTGAGCTCTTCTTACACCCACTATACTACAACTCTTAATAGGGTTGGAATCTCCTGATAGGGCCTCTCTATATTGAATTTTCTCATTAAATCCTAAAAGGGTCCATCCTCTATCAAGGAACATATATATCAGTATATTATCTAGTGGGTATCATCCCCATTGAGGTTTTCCCTTTGGCTACGATTTCCATAGTTAACAAAATATGGTGTTATGAGTTCTCTTTATGCATAGTTATTATTAATATTTAACATTACTTGTTTACTTTCTTATGCATGTTTCAAAGTAAATAATAATATCTAGTTGGCAATAAAATTTTGTAGAATATTGATTCACCTCCCCGCCCCATCAGTATTCCCTATTTGTAACAACATTTTAAGGACAAAAGTGACTCCCTTTCACTTTTAGAATAGTTGACTACCATAAAGAGAGCCCCACATTAATACATGACTGACTTTAACAAAATATTTCAAAAGACATGGAATAGAATAGCTATTGCAGTGAAGCCTACTCCTGGTAATGCATTCTTACATTATCTTAGAGCCTTTAATAGTGATATTTCCACTATAATACAAACTATGGGAGGAGATACATTACCTAATGCTTATGAAATAGCAATAAAGGCATAAAACATATTGATATGAGGAGTTAATAAAGCTCCAAGGCCTCCTATGACCTTCTTCTTGATATTCCAAATCACCAACCAACAGTAGCCCCTATTTCCACAGCTTCCATAGCACAACCTCTTGCCATTGTTCTTATAGCTTCCACATCTTGAAATGGAATAGGTGAAACTAAGGAAATGATGTAGTCAATTATGCAAAACATAAACAAAATATTGCAAGGTTAAGAGAAGAAGCTAGAGGATAGCTTCTCTATGATATAGAAGGTAAGTAACAAGGTGGTGACTTTGGAGAGATAACAAGCTCGGGGTAATAAGGCTTCTAAATTGCAATATCAAACCTCAAATAATGGTAGGCCTCAAAAATCATAATCATGGGAATAATTCTTTTGATCAGAATAGGTATAATAGTCATGCTTCCACTTCAAATGCAAATCAAAGTAGGGCCCTCATCCCTCAAAAAAATATGACTCAAGATTAAGATTTTTGTAATGCTAGTAGTTCAGTAATGCCTTAGTGTGTTGTTGATCCTTTAGAAAAGAAACATGAGCCCACTATTATGAATGCATTGTAGTTGGATGGTAGTATTTTCAAGATTATAGGAATTCTTTTGAATGTTGAAATGGCCCTACATGCATGCCTTGGTTGCACTATAATTTAAGATATATCAATTGTTGAAGTTAAGACACACTTTTCCATCTGTCTCTCAAGAGATTTCACTGCCAAAATAGGTGGTTACATATCTTCTGATTGGTCATATATGTTTTTTAGAACAAGATATGGAACCAAAGCTTCAATCAAAGAAGATCTCTTAGCCCTCAATAATAGTGATCCCTACACTCCTAATCTCATCAATATGAATTGCACTATCCTAGAGATAGATGAAAATTATATAGTGCAAGAGCTTGCCACTTCCCTAGTAGAGATACCAAATCTTCTCCTAGAAAAATGAGTTAATTTGTACTAGTTTGATCCTATATTAGAAACCCTAGAGATAGTCCTTCATACTTATCGTATATTAGAGAAGGATGCTCTTGTCCCTAACCTTATCAAGACCAAAGAAGATACATGTGGGATATGGAGTATGTAATTTGATGGATCAAGAAATAAAAATGGATCAGGGGCTAGTGTGATGTTGGTTTCTCCTACACTAGAAAGGTACTACTTCTCATTTAGGATTCAATTCAATTGCACTAATAACATAGTAGAGTATGAGGGGTTGATTCAAGGTCTTCTATTTGCTCAAAAATGAGGAATTCAAGTCCTAAGTGTATATGGAAATAGTGAGTTGATTGTCTATCAAGTGAGGAATCAAAATGTCACCAAGAATGGTCTTCCAAGTCTTATAAACATAGAGTATGGGATTTGCTAGAAGAATTCAATGCATTTAATATTCAAAGCATCCCTAGAAAAGAAAATAGAATTTTGATAGACTTGCAGTAGTGGGTGCAACTTATGATGTACAAAGGAGCCTTGAAGATGAGAAGAGGAAACATATTATAGTTTTAGTTAGGCCTTCTATCCCTAATAATAATGCCAATTGGCAAGTGTTTGAATCTAATACACAAGTGTTTGAGTTTCTTGCAAAATTAGGTAGAATTTTTAGATAGAAATTAGTAAAGGCTACATGACTAGTATGGGGATCATATCATCAATTTTAGTTCCAAAAAGTTGCCTAAGGGTCTCATTACCTTAGAGAGTGTCTTCAATCTTGATGGCGAGGCAAGAGATAGAGGCATGAACCTTTTTGCAAGAAAGGATGATCATATACCAATTGTGGTTGTTGATGGAAAGACTCTAAACATGGGGAAGGTATGTTCTAAAACTAAGAAAGAAATTTTTATTATCTATGTCAAGAATTTAATGACATATTTTCTTGGACATATGATGATTTAAAAGGTTTTGACCAAAGTATGTTTCAACATACCATAGATTTAGCTGATAATGTTAAACCTATTGGGAAAAAGTAGAGGCCAATGAATCTTAAAATTTAACCATTAATGAGAAAGGAGTTATTCCAGATAATAGAGGCCAATATCATTTTCCCTATCAATCATTCCTCTTGGGTAGAAAACCTTGTCCCTATTAGAAATAAGAGTGGATAAATTAGACTCTGTGTAGACTTTAGGGACCTTAACCAAGCCTCCCTTAAGGATCATCATCCCCTTCCTTGCATGGAGAAAATCCTATCCAAGGTTAGTGATGTAGAGAGATTCTCTTTCTTGGATGGATTCTCTGGTTACAATCAGGTGTTGGTCAAAGAGTTTGATAGATATATGATTGCATTCACAACAAAGTGAGGCATTTATGCTTATAGTATGATGTCATTTGGGCTAACAAATGTGGGCACCAAATTTCAAAAGGTAGTGGAGATGGCCTTCAAGAACATGATTGAAGGGTTTGTGTTGGTATACCTTGATGATATGATAGTGTATTCAAAGCATGTAGTAGATCATTTGAGCCATCTCAAAAAAGTATTTATAAGATGTAGAGAGTATGGAGTACACCTAAACCCAAGAAAGTGTGTCTTTGCTACTAATCAAGGAATATTTTTAGGATACATTGTATCTAAGGATTGTTTGACAATTGATCCAACAAAAACAAAGGCAATACTTAATCTCTCTCTTCCTAGCCACAATAAAGGGCTATAAAGTTTCCTTGGTAGGATAAATTTTGTAAGAATATTTATTCATAATCTAGCTACCATGGTGAAACCTCTTATATTTATGGTCAAGGAAGGGATCAAGGAAGGGACCAAAGAAGGGAAAGAAAGTTTTGAAGAGATCAAGGAAGACATAACCTCAGCCCCTACTCTCATCAATGCAAATTTCAAGGAAGACTTTATTCTTTACACCTTAGGTGGTGAGTCAAGCATTTATGTTGTCTTGACTCAATCAAATGACAAGAATTAAGAACAACCCATATCCTTCTTTAGTGAAGGGCTTAAGAAATATGAAGATAAGTAAAAATATGTAGAGAGGCAAGCCCTTGCAATTATAAGAGCTTTGAAAAAGTTCAAACACCTTCTATCACACAACAAGATCCATTTATTGGTCCCTCATGTGAGTGCGACGTATTTCCCTTTAAGAAAATATATTAATGACAAAAGAGTAGGTTGGATCGCTAAGGTGATGGAGTATGATGTGCATCTAGATCACCAAGTTGGTAAGGGGGAAAGGATTGTACAAGAATATGGTCTCATCTCAGGGATCTGATAAGGAATTTGCTATGGTATTGATAGAACAACAAGAAGCAAGAAATGAGAATCCAAGGAATTGGATAGATGACATGATAAAAGGCAATGGATATCCTCAGGGATTGGATAGGGAAAAAAGAAGATAGTTCATATTGTAGTCCATTCCCTATGCCATTTTTGATGGTGTTATTTTTAGGAAGGACTTAAATGGAGCTTTGCTAAGATACATTGATATAGGCCAAGCTAAAAGGATGATTAATGAGATTCATGATGGTCCTGATGGTGGCCACTTTTTAGCAAGAACAACCACCATGAGGATAATGAGAGCATGATATTACTGGCCATCCTTATTCAATGATTGCCATAGGTATGTCAGGAAATGTATAAAATGTGCTTTCTTTCAAGTAAGAAAAGGCTTGTAGCTCTTCCCCTACATCCTATTTAGGTAGATCATTTGTTTACTCAGTGGGGATTAGATTTTGTAGGCCTCATCAATACTCCTTCTAACTCTATTCATAAATGGATTATAACTGCTATAGATTACTTTACCAGGTGGATAGAGGCAATTGCATTAAAAGATACTAGTAAGAATTCAGTTGTTGAATTCTTAGATGGAATTGTTACAAGGTTTGGTACTCCTTCCACCATTATTTCAAATAATGCAAAATCATTTGTAGGAGCCCAAATTTGTGCATGGGTAGTTGATCATACTATATACTTGAGCACTTCTTCTAATTACTATGCCTAAGGTAGTGGCTTGGTTGAGCCCTCCAATAAGAATTTGATCAAAATAATTAAGAGGACTATAGAAGATAATCAAAGGTGTTGACATTAGAATTTGAAAATAGCCCTTTCGGCTGATAGAATAACACTTATAAGGGCTATTGGAAATTATCCATTCATGATTATTTATGGCAGGGAAGCTAGGATTCCTATTTCACTTGAGCTTTCATCTCTAGAATTAGCCCATAAATTGGAACTAATTGAAAATGATTCTATATCTTTAAGAATATCAGAGTTGATGGAGCTAGAGGAGAAAAGACACTAGGCCATGCATACCCTGGAAGCACACCAACAATAGATGAAGAAGTCTTTTGATAACAAGGGTAAGTTTAGAATTTTTATAGAAGGTGACCTTGTGCTGAAATGGGATGTAGATAGGGAAGAATAAGGGAAGAACTCAAAATGTGATAAACTCTGGAGTGGTCCTTGCATGATTATCAGTTGCGAGCAAGTGAATGCTTTCTGGTTAAGTAGGCCTAATGGTGAAATCTTGCCTATTCTAGTCAATGGAATATATCTCAAGCCTTACTTTTGATCAAGGTTGAATTTATCATGTACATAGTTAGAGTATTTTTCTTTCTATTTGTTTCTATTTTTCCAAGAAGTGCACGAGCACATGGTGTTTTTTGCAGAAGTTGTGGAAGGTTTTTGTTCCTATTTTACAATTGTAGAGAGCAATTTTGAGGCTTTATTGGGGATTTTTTCTATGATTTTAGGGTTTTTCTAAGTGAATCTTCATAATTTCTATGACTTTATTGTCCAATGGATGTGCAAGCCACTAGTCCATGTATAGAAGGCTTGGATTCCCACTAAGTCACTAGAATTGTTGGCCAATTTTGCCTTCCCACCAAAATGGAGATATTTGAATTCAAATAGTATAACATTCATATATTTGGAATATTCAAATTAGGGCATGATAAAATAAATATTTTGTGACCTTAGGTTATGTCTTTTCCTAAGTGTTTTGCATGACTTATTCTCTTTGCAAGCCCATGTTTCATCTACTATCTGATGCAGATGAATCTATAGTTGCCACTTTGTCATTGTTAGAAATGGTAGCCTCTTTTGTCAATGTGACAAAGAGACATCATGCTATCTATCTAGGGTGGGAATTCCTTCTTTATAGCTAGCAAGTCTTCTAATAGGAGTCTAGTTGGTAGTTTCAAGTTCGTTCTTCTGTTATGGTCCAATGTTTCTTCAGTACTTTTTTCCACTATCAGATCAAGATCATCCAAGGATTTTCAATTTCTCTCTTTCTCAAGGTGTGAGGAATTTAAATTATGCAAGAAAGTGAGCATTTGACATGTGGCAAGTGGCTCCTTTTCCTTTGGTGAGCCATGAGTGAAGTGGATAGGGTTCCAGATGAGCTAGTGTGGGGTCACATTTTTTATTGGTTGATGCACTGATAAGGTTAAAAAATTTCAAAGCCATCAAATGGTGGTAGATCAACATCTCTTGTTATGTTGCTATGGGAAATTTATTGATCTCTAGTTATAGAGACATAGTGAGGATTTTCCAAGTGTACATGGTGGGCCCAATTTAAAGGTAATAATGCTAGTCACCTTGCATTTAGGGTTAACAGTGTTGTAAGCCATTGTAGTTAAACTTTTAAGGGTGACGCAATCAAGGTTATATGGTGGTCAAACTTTTGAAGACCTTATGAGGTGACAAAATGAAATAATATCATTGGTCCATGTATCTCTTTCTAGTTACTGAACCTGTTTAGCTACTGATTATGATGATTTGGAAAGCCAAAGAAGCGGGAGAAGATAGGGTTTTCTCATGTGATCTAATCTTCTAATTGATCCCAACCACTCTTGATTAATTTCCATGCTAGGAATGATGCAAGGTACTTTTGATTGCTACCTAGTGATCCATATGCTAGGTTAGAATGTCTAATGGCACTGATTCTATTACTTTAGGGTTTCTCTAGTCAGGGTTTCCATGATTTTCACATCTCTGCAAGTGTACCAAATTAGATCTATTGTTTAGATCACCTTGATTATTCTCTGAGCACTTAATGATAGTGGCTGTAAAGTAGATTCAATCAAAAATATCTCACATATGCTTGAACCATAAAAAGAAAAGTTGTAATTCTTTCTTATGGTTGACTCTTCTCCATTTCTCTAATATTTATCTACAACTTCACTATAAATTCCTTTTTCCTTTGGCCTAATGACATTCTACCTTTTCTCCTTTAGCCATTGATGGTTGTGCAAGATATATTTACCTCTCTTCAATATTTTTTGGTTATCTGCAATTTGCATGATTCTATCTTTTTTGACCTATGAATGATATATATGTAAATTCTCTTCTTCTTGTGTTATTCATTTTGGTTGTCTGATCTGCATGTGATTGTTGAATTTAAACAATTTTGAATATGTATAACTTTAATGTCATAACAATTCAAGTGTACATGTATGGGCAGAGGTTGGTTTGAACACTCTCTTTTAGTGCATCACCTTGTTAGATTAGATTAGGTAGGTTTTCTTTCATGTATTCCTTCTCCCTTTTCCTCTCCAAGAGTAGTTAGGTGCATCCTGATAGTAAAGGAAGTCAGGCTTCTCTGAAGATCCAACCTTATAGTTCAATTCCCACAACTTGGAGTTTGTTTTCATGTTTCACAAGGTTGTCCTTAGGTAAAAACGTTGGACAAGGGTGAAAAGTTTGTTTAAAAACCATAGTTTGAAATGAAATAATTTGCAATTGTGACTGAAATGCTAAAGGAGATAAACACACAAATTATGAGGAACAATCAGTATCCCCCACCTAATTTTAGGGATTTCTCAAATTTGAAGCAACAGAAGACATAATTGGTCCTATGTCATCAATTCCACCAAAGGTTCTAACAATTCAATATGTACAAAGTTGTTATATGTGTAAAATTAGAGAGGTTAAAGATTTTGAGTTAAGGATATCCTATGAGAAGCTCTATGACAATGAAGTATTAAAGTTTGAGTATATTAATATTTCCAAGAAAGGTCTTACCTATGCCCTAGGTTTTCCAAAAAAATTCAAAGTGGAATGGATAAAGATTTTGTTGAGTTGTATTCATGACATGAAGGTATAGTTAGAAGGTGGGCCAATTAAGATCAACAAGGCCATCATACATTGAGTAACTAGATAACCTACCTTGGATAGACCAAATTCAACAAGTTGCACAACAAGAAATGAAGTTAAGAAATTGACAAAAGATAAATGAAATGATCAAGGTATGTCAATTGATGGGATTGATGACCCTATTGTCGAATTTGTAGTATGAGTGATTTCAAATAAGTTTTATCAGTCAAGCCAACTAAATAGCATGACAAGCATTGTAGTGGACCTAGGTTACAAAATTGTTAAAAAGGATGATTATGATCTTTCCAAGCTACAACTACAACAACTAATAGATAATCTTAGAGCTATAAGGAAAGTGAAAAATACATTGTGTAAGTTTGCATCCATATTAGTTTGTATATATTTTTATCTAAAAAATTTATTTCCTACCATCACCATAGTGGCATGGGATAGGAATATGCCATCTATGCATAAAATAAATGACTTGACAAGTTAGCTAGGAGAAAAATTTGAGGTAATTATGGATAACTGTTTTGAGGAATTTGAAAATAAAATGACAAATCACATGAGAATTCCTAAATTTATTTTAGATAAGTATTTTGATTATATATGTTTCATTGTAGATACAAATTTTGTTTATGCTTGAGTTGTACTTGCTAGAGTTGTGTGGTTAAGGTCGATGCCTTACTAGGTAAATGTTGATGAAGTCACATCAATAGTGATTGCATTATTGTTAGAGGATATTGATGTGAATGTTGAGCCCTTCAACACATATAAAACAATAATGGATCAAATGAATATAGAGACAAGTGATCCCAAGAAAGATAAGAAAATAAAAAGACAATAAAAGATCTTGAGGGAAATGATGATGAAGGAGAAGGATCTAAACATGTAGCTAAAGCCAAGGAATCTAAAGAGAATGAGCTAGATTTTGTCAAGCCCAAGGCAAAAAATAAAAAGAGAAAAATAATTTTTATCTAAAGGTTAAAGAATACCTAAAGAAAGGTGTGCAAAAGGTTGCCACACACCAAGAGCTGAAAAGAATAATATTAATGAGATCCAAGAAAACCCTTCCCTGAGCTACTAAACCAAAAGAAAGTCCAACAAAGAGAAAACCAATCAGTTCACCAAAGTAAAATATACCTAAGAGGCTGAAGAGAAAACTAGTTGTAACATAGGATGAAGAAGATGATAAAGAAAAAAAATTTGATGATCTGAGTGAATTTCATATTGTGCCAAGATTGCCTCCAATGATTATGGATAAGGTATACCAAGAGATTACTGAATTAGAAAGTTTTTTAGGATTCAAAGAAATTAATTTTGATTCTTTAAGTAAAGGAGACCAAGAGAAGCTTTAAAAAGCTATAATAGATGTGATGATACAATTAAAATCTACACCTATAGAGCTAGGAGAAGACATTACTAAAAAATTATCTAATAAAGTTGATGCTAAGTGGAAGTGGGCATTATCCATTGAAATACATATTAGGGAGACCACGTTAGCACAAAAAATGCCAAATTTAGAGAAGACAATATGTATATAGCCCTATATATTTTGTAAATAAATTTATGCCTAAGGAGAGGGCTTATAAAATTTTGGTGAATAAAGCTCATGAAGTTTAGAAAGAGAGCATAAATATATGGAAGGAAGCATTTGATTTTCTTTTTCCATCAGCTGATAAAGGAGACAAGGAATGAGAAGAAAGAAATGGAGAAGGTAAGGAAGAAGAGGATGATGCAATAGAAGTTGAAAAACTTGTAGAGGAAATCAAACAATTGGTAGAAGGGTATGAACAATAAGATATTTTCACAATTGAGGATATTCCTAATTCATCCCTGTTGACTGAAGAAGAACTAAAATATTTTGAATTAGATACATCTCTATGAAGCACAAATTTAGTATTACTACAAATCAAGGATTATCCAAGGATTGAAAGTACCAAAACTGATAGTTTTCATGTTACATCACTTACTGCTAATACAAATGCTAAGAAATAAGGCAATGCTATAATTGTGTTTCCATAATTTACTTGTATCCCAATAGGCCATAAATTTGGGAAGGTTAAAGAAGATAAATAAAAAGAAATGATAGAAAAAGTTGAGACACCCAAGAACAAAAGGCTACACAAGCTCTCATGCAACTACTGAGTGCCAAGCCAACTAAGATACTAACTATTACATCTAAACAAGAAGTTATTGTTTTCAAAAAAATTTGAACCCTTGTCTAAAGTTTTTACCTAAATACAACCTTGTGAAACATGGAAACAACCTCCAAGCTATGGGACTTAAACTATGAGGTTGAGTCTCCAGAGAAGGCTTACTTCCTTTACTATTAGGATGCACCTAGCTACTCTTGGAGAGGAAAAGAGAGAAGGAATACATGAAAGAAAATCCACCTAATCTAATGTAATGGGATGATGCACCAAAATAGAGTGTTCACACCAATCTCTATCCATACATTCACACTTGAACTATTATGACATCAAAGATATACAGATTCAAACTTGTTTAAATCTAAAAATCACATGCAAATCAGACAACCAAGATGAATAGCACAAGGGAGAAGAAATTTCACTTATATATCATTCATAGGTCAAAAGAGATATAATCATGCAAATTTTAGATAGAAACAAAACATTTAAAGAGAGGAAAATAGATCTTATATAGTCATTAATGGTTGAAGGAGATAAGACAAAATATCATGAGGTCCAAAGGAATAGGGAATTCACAATGAACTTGCAGAGCAATATTAGAGAAACAGAGAAGGGTCAACCATAACCAAGAATTATAATTTTTCTTTTATAGTGCAAGCATAATTGAGATATTTCTAATTGAGGTTACTCCACAACCACTACCATTAAGTGCTTAGAGAATAATCAAGGTGATCCAAACAATAGATTTGATCCAATACACTTGTAGAGACATAAAAATATGGAAACCCTAACTAGAGTAACCTTGAAGTGATAGAAATGACACCAATAAATGCTAGAATTCCTCAAAATGGATAGTTAGGTAGTGGAAGGGATGCCTCTACATTGTTTCTATCATAGTAATAACTCTGGGGTAGTTGGAGTTGACAAGATAGATCAAATTATGCAATAAAACCCTACTTCTCACATTCATGGCTCAACAAATTAGCAAAATCGATAGGTTAACCCAGTCAAACAACCAAGATGAGCCATGTGGACCAATAATATTATTTGGTTCTGCTAGCTTGCAAATTTTTCACGTGTTTGATCACTTCATTATAAAACCCCTACCATGCTTTCTTACTAAACTTTATGTTCACCATGGCTGAAAATACTATCTGTCACTATCGGTGTTTCATTTAAACTAATTATGGCTAACTCTTGTGAAATATGGGCCAAATGAACATGTGGTAGCCTATTGTTATGTCATGTAAAATAATTACCTTGCATCTTTTCCAAGTGATATAGCGACAACCATGGATCTTACCACATCTGATGGCCTTGAAGATACACCCAACTTGTCAGCAAAATAACCAATAGGAATTTTGGTCCTATGCCAACTCACCTGGCACTTAATCCACTTCATTCATAGACCACAAAGAAGAATGAACCACCTGCTACATGTCACATGCTCACTTTCTCACATAATTTGAAATCTTCATATCTTGAGAAAGAAATAAAGTGACAACCTTTGGATGATCTTTGATCTGATGGAAAACAAAAATACTTAGGTAAAAAAAAAGATAATCAGAACCTACCATCTAGATTCCTACCAAAGGACTCACCAGCTTTGAGAAAGAAGGCCCACCCTAGACACGCATCATGTTATCACTTTCTGGCATAAAATAAAGTGACTGCAGTTTCTGATATTGATAAAGAGATGGTTGTAGATCATGAAATATCGAACGATGGAGAAGTTAAACTAACTGATGACTACATTGACCAAGGAAAGGGGCCTAGGGAAACATGTGGAAATTTGTCACTTCATCGCTATGACAAAAGAGATTGCATTTTCTCATAGCAATAAAGCGACAACCCTCGATCCTTCTTGATTTGATGGTGGATAAAAAATGGGCTTGCAAAAATATTAAAACATGAAAACATTTAGGAAAAGATATAACCCAAGGTCTTTAACAATTTATTTTATTGTGCCTTAATTTGAATATATTCAAATATATGAATGTTGAAGCATTTAAACTCAAACCATTGATTTTTGGTGGGAAAGCATTTTGGTTAACAATTATAGTGACTTATGGGGGATGCAAGCCTATTATGCATATGATCAGTGACCTAAAGCATCCATTGGGCAACATAGTTATAGAAATCATGAAGATCCACTCAATAAAAACCTTAAAATCATAGAACAACATATCCAATAATACCTCAAAACTACTCTCTACAACTATAAAATAGGAAAAACACACCTTTGCATCCTCCATGTGCTTGTGCACTTCTTGGAAAATAGGAAGGAACTGAAAGAAAACTAACCTATTATGTACATGAAAATTCATATTGATTAGAAATAGGGATTGAGCTATATTCCATTGACTAGAATAGGTAAGATTTCACCCTTAGGCCCACTTGATTGTAAAAAATAATCCTACTTGCAACTGATAATCACATAGGGATCACTCCAAAGTGCATCAAATTTTGAGTGCCTCCCTAGTTTTGCCTTGTCTACATCCTATTTCAACATAAGATCACCCTCTTTGAAAATCTTGAATTTAGTCTTTATATCAAATGATTCCTTCATCCATTGCTGGTGTGCTTCCAAGGATTGCATGGCTTGTTGTCTTTTCTCTTCCAACTCCATCAACTCTACTATTCTTGTAGACATAGCATCATTTTCAGTTAGTTCTAATTGATGGGCTAATTCTAGGCATGGAAACTCCAATGAAATAGGAAGCCTTGCTTCCCTACCATACACCAATAGGAAAGGTGAGTTTCCAATAGCCCTTTTAGGTGTTATCCTCTTAGCCCAAAGGGTTGTTCTTAACTTCTAATGCCAACACCTTTGGTTATCCTCTATAGTCCCTTTTATGATTATGATCAAATTATTGTTGGAGGACTTAGCCAAGCCTAATCCTTGGGGATAGTACTTAGAAGAAGTGCTCAAGTATATACTACGATCAACTGCCCATATACAAATATGAGCTCCTAGAAATCATTTTGCATTGTTTGAAATAATGGTGGAAGGAGTACCAAATGTTATGAGAACTCCATCCAAGAATTCAAAAACTAAATTCCCGGTAGCATCCTTTAATGCAATTACATCTATCCACCTGGTAAAGTAATATGTAGCAACTAGAATCCATTTGTGACTAGAACTAGAAGGAGGATTAATGGTACCTATGAAATCTAATCCCCATTGAGAAAAGGGCTATTCAACCTAAATATGATGAAGTGGGAGGGCTACAAGCCTTTGTTTACCTAAAAAGAAAGCACATTTTTCACATTTTCTAACATACCTATGGTAATCATGGAACAAAGATGGTTAGTAATATCCTTCTCTCATTATCTTCATGATAGTTGTTCTTTCTAAATAGTGGCCACCATCAGAATCTTTCTATAAAGTGGCCACCATTAAGACAATCATGAAGCTCCTTAATCATTCTATCAACTTGGTATGTATCAATACACCATAACAAAGCTCCATTAAAGTCCTTCCTAAATAGGATACCATCAACTATGGAATAAGGAATGGACTACAATTTGAACTATCTTCCTTTTTCCCTATCCAATCCCCAAGGATATATATTTCCTAACACAAAGGTCATCATGTCATCTATCCAATTCCTTGGATTCTCATTCCCTACTTCTTGTTGTTTTGTCAATACCATAGAAACTTCCTCATCAAATTCTTGAAATGAGACCATCTACTTGCACAATCATTTCCCTCTTACCAACTTGGTAATCTGGATGCCCACATCATAATCCATGACCTCACTAATATCGTTGCTCAATAAGAAATCCTTAACACTTGTGTGAGGGACCAATAAATGGATCTTGTTGTGTGATAGAAGGTGCTTGAATTTCTTTGAGGATATTATGACTACAATGGTTTTCTTTTCCACATAACTGTACTTTTCTTCATATTCCTTGAGCTCTTCACCAAAGAAGGCTATAGGTTGTTCTTCATTCTTGTCATTTGATTGAGTCAAAAAAACATAGATACTTGAATCACCACCTAAGATATAAAGAATGAAATATTTCTCAAATCTAGATTGATGAGGGTAGGAGTTGATGTTGTGGCTGCCTTGATCTCTTCAAAACTTGATTTCCACTCTTTGGTCCATGAAAGGACCATATTCTTTTTTAACATAGCTGTAAGAGGTTTCACCATGGTAGCTAAATTAGGGATAAATCTTCTTACAAAATTTATTCTACCAAGGAAACTTTGTAGTGCTTTCTTGTGATTAGGGAGAGAGAGGGAAAGAATTGCCTTAGTTCTTTTAGGATCAATAGTCAGACCATCCTTAGATACAATGTTTCCTAACAATTTTCCTTGATTAGTAGCAAAGACACAGTTTCTTGGATTCAAAGATACTCCAAACTCTCTACATCTTATGAATACTTATCTAAGATGGCCCAAATGATCTGCTACATTCTTTGAATGCATGATGATATCATCAAGGTATACTAACAAAAAAATTTCAATAATGTTCTTGAAGGCCATCTCCATTGCCTTCTAAAATGTGGCACCTGCATTTGTTCACCCAAATGGCATCTTACTATAAACATAGGTTCCCCACTTCATTATGAATGTGGTCTTATATCTATTAGATCACTCTTTGACTAACACCTAATTGTAACCAAAGAATCCATCAAGGAATGAAAACCTCTCTAAATCACTAACCTTGGATATGATCTACTCCATGGAAGGATGGGGATGATGATCTTTAAGGGAAGCTTTGTTAAGGTCCCTAAAGTCTACACATAGATTGATTTCTCCACTTTTCTTCATAACAAGGACAAGGTTTGCTACCCAAGAGGAATTCTTAATAGGGAAAATAATGTTAGCCTCAATCAACTTGGACAATTCCTTCCTCATTCATGGTTCAATTTTAGGATTCACTAGTCTCTATTTTTGTCTTACTAGTTTGACATCATCATTCAAATCTATGGTATGATGGAAACTACTTGGGTTAAAACCCTTTAAATCATCATATGTCCAAAAAAAATACATTACTAAATTCTTGACATAGATAAACAAAACTTTCTTGCTCATCTTTAAAACATATCTTCCCCATGTTCGAGGCTTTCCCATGAGAAACCATGACTGGTATGTGATCATACTTTCTTGTGGAAAAGGTTCATACCTCTATCTCTTACTTGATCATCAAGAGTGAAAACACTCTCTAAGGTAATGAGACCCTTAGGAAGCTTATTGGAACTTAGACTAATGATTTGATCCCCATACTAGTCATCTAACTTTGACTAATTTCATCTAAGAACTTTGCTTCATTCTGCAAGAAACTCGCAATTTGTGGATCACATTCAAACACTTGCCAATTGACATTATTACCAAGGATAGTGGGCCTAACCACCACTCTAATGTTCTGCTTCTTCTCATCTTTAAGGATCCTTGGCACATAATAAGATGCACTGACTGCTAAAAGTCTATCAACATGTCTATTTTATTTTCTAGGGATGCTTTGAATATTAAATGCATTAAAACCTTAAATAAATTCTCATACTCTATGTTTATAAGACTTGAGCAAACCATTTTTTGTCACATTTTGATTTCTCACCTGATTAACAACCAACTTACTATCTCCACATACACTTAAGGCTTAAATTTTTCTTTTTTGAGCAAGTAAGAGACCTTGAATCAATGCCTTATATTTTTCTATGTTACTAGGAGAAACCAATATCCCACCAGCCCCTAATCCATTTTTATTTCTTGATCCATCAAAGTACATGCTCCATACCCCACTTGTATACTCTTTGTCCTTTATAAAGTTGGGGACAAGAGAATCCTTCTTTGATATACAATAAGTACCAAGGCTTGTCTCCAAGGTTTCTAATATAGGATCAAACTAATATGCATTAGCCCATTCATCCAAGAGAAAATCAAGTATCTCTGCTAAGGAAGTGGCATGCTCCTTTATTATGCCACTTTCATCTATCTTTGGGATAGGAAAATTCATATTTATGAGAGTAGGAATATAGGGCTCAATATGATTGAGGGCTAAGGGATCTACTTTGATTGAGGCTTTAGTTCCATACCTTGTTCTAAAAAACATAACTGACCAATCAGAGGATATGCAACCACTTTTTTGGGTAGAGAAATCTCTTGAAAGAGAGATGGAAAAGAGTAGCTTAACTTTAGCAAATGATATATCTTGAATCATATTACAACTAGGACATGCATGTAGGGCCATCTCAACATTCCTAAGAATTCCTATAGTCTTGATAGTTTTACCATCCAACTACAATACATCCCTAATAATGGGATCATATTTCATTCCTAGGACACCAACTACATACTTGGGCATCACTGAACAACTAGCACTTGAATCAATCATGAAATTTTGGACTAGCTTATCCCCTATAATCAAGGAAACATAAAATGGAGGAGGTCTAACATTTTTATTCATTTCTCTTTCTTTTGATGATTGCACAAGGCTTTTGGTACTGTCCATGCTTGATGGTTGATCCTTTGGTTCAATGCTCTCTAATTCTTGTTGTAACAAATTCTATTGGATGGGTATAGTAGCAACTATTGTTCTTAGATTGGTTTTGACTAGTGAGTGTCTATACACTTAAGTTATTTACATAGTTCATGTCAAACAAGTAGTATATGTTGAGCACAACATGTATAAGATAGAGCATGATGAGTCCACAATGAGTGTCGAGTCACTCATGTGCCGAGTCATTCAAGTGTCAAGCAAATAGTGTATGTTGAGTGATACACAAGATGAGTAAGTATTGCATGTTGAGTCATTCAGATACTAAGTCACAATATAGAAATTAGTATATTCTAAGCATTAGAGACTTTAGATGTTGAGTAACACAATTTTGTCATAGTTATTTGATTTGGCACAAACTACTATGTAAACTATTTTTGAGCCAAATTACAAATTAAAATATGATATTTTGGTGATAAGGATGAATATCAAGTTGGAATCTCTATACATTACATGCATCCAATTAGGTAAAGGAAAGGTCTAAGTAGAAAAATGGATGAATCACAGCTATTGATTCACACCTAACCCTAAGTCACTTAGGTCTTCTTAAGGAGGACAAACTCTAAACTTCTTACATGTGCATGGAAGGAGTGAAGAGATAAGCTTGCATGCGGAAATAGAGTATTCATGGTGACTAAGGTATTGTGAATTAAAATTTCATTAAAGAATCAATTAAAGGATAATAGAGGAAGGAAATAGTGAGCAATAGAGAGACATCTTATCAAGAAGGATCAAGAATACATTAGTTTAGAGATGATCTATCATCAAGTAACAAAGTACTAATCATAGGATCAATGCTATGATATTCTAATAGGTAAATTAGTTAAATCTCTTAATAGAGTAGTCCTAACAGGTTGTATTGGAATCCTCTAACAATGTGCTTATTTTATTGTGAGTTAAAGTCCTTTAACAAGACACACTTTTAATAAGGTGTTGAAATCCTTTAACAGGGTAAGATCTAATGGTTTTTGTAAGCCTTTACCAGGGCAGACCTTTCACAGGGTAGATCATGTCTCATGATCAAATATTGTAACCTTCATTGGATATAATTTATTACTATGGTAGTGAAGATTTGTGGGTGTCATCCCCACCCCAGTTTTACCTTCTCATGGATGGTTTCTGGGTAATCATATTTGATGTCATATATGTGTGAATGCTTACTTGTTTATATGATTTAGGTGTACATTTTTTACATGGTATTTCAGTTTACTTATTGAATATATGAGATGGATGTGTGGTGAATGTTTTATGGGTCAAAGTTAAAAATACTGATTCACCCACCCCCCTAGAAGTTTACTTTTCCTATTGTAATTCCAATAATTGGTATTAGAACCTAGTTCTCTAAAAGAGAAGATTTGCATCTTTGAGGAAAGATCTTGGAAATGGAAGTCTATAAGTTGGGGAAGATCATTGAGAATTGGGGAATTGAAATATAACTCATTCTACATAAACTAAATGAAGCAAGAGAATACTTACAAAAATCTTTAAAGAGAAGGAAGGAAATTTCTATTGAGGAGAATGACACACAATATAGAAAGATGGACACTACTAAGTTATTGCTAATGGAGACTCCAATGAATTTGATGGAGTAGTTGCAGATCTAATGGAAAAGAATAGATGCCAAGCTGAAAAAATCAAAACTCTCAAGTTAGAGTAAGAATCACAAGCCATACTACTATGTGAGGTGACTGAACAGAAAAAGAAAGGTATGGAAGACAAAGCCAAGATTGAAGATGACAAAAGAGTTTTGACCAAAAGATTGGAAGAGAAATCATCAAAGCTAACTAGGATTGATAACATGAAATTGGATACTTTGTGTCAAATGATGAATGCCAACAATGAATTGAATGTCAAGGACATTGAGATAACAACATTGAAGTTATAGAATGAGCAATTAATAAAGACCTAAAAAGGGAAAATGAATTTGCTAAAAGTTTTAACAAACCAAGTGAAGCCATCAAATACGTTGAGAAATTAATGAGATCCCCTAGACCTAATAATGATACATCTAGACTAGGATGCACAAGTGCTAAAGAAGGAGAGTCATCCAAAAGTGCTAAAGAAAGGAGTAACAAAGGTAATATTTCTAAACCCACTTGTCATAATTCTAGTAACAAAGAACATACTACTGATATGTATAGAAGCAAGATTGTAAATCAGAGTGTTAAGCAAAAGACCATGAGTCACTATCATAAGTTCAACAAACAAGGTAATCAAACACATGAATGTGAAAATAAGACCATTCACACAAAGATTTGAAGGATATTGTTATAACTATTAGAAGTATGGACATAGATATTTTGAGTGCAAATCCAAACCCATGTGGTCATCAGACAGGAAAACTAAGGTAAAGAACAATGGCAACTCTTATAATTGGGATTTTAATACAAGATATAGCTATCATTATTGTCAAAAGTATGGACATGTTCCTGAGAATTGTATTAGGAAACACTTCAGAAGTGGCTACAAAAGGTGGTTGAGTCAAACAACATGTTTTAGTTGTTTGAAGATTGGTCACTTTAGTTGATATTGTCCAACAAAGTCAAAGGCACCAAGTTGTAAGTTCAACAAAGGTAAAGGCAAAGGCAAGGAAGATATTGAAAATGTTAGAAATGAAATGAACAAGACATGGAAGAAAAAGAAGGATTGTAGCACATCAAGTGGAGAAGGGATCACTTCACCCAATGGGTCAGGTGATCACACCTCATCAAACTAAGCAATCAAGAGGTATGTGGGACTGATATTCAAAAGTTATATCATACATCAGTTTCAAAGATTTTACTACTAAAAACTCTACATAAGCATAAATAAAGATGCAAGATGTTATTAGGAATCAAAGAATTTTTTTTAAAGTTTTTCATGTTATTGTTGAGCATGAAAAGTCTCCTATGATTGCTAAGTGATATGCTAGAGGATGTTGAGCTAATAGATTGGCTAGTTGTTGTTGAGCTCGTAATAGTTTTTGAACAACTAGTGGATGTTGAGTGATCCATAAATTGGTTGATACTAACCTTACACCTATGTAAGCACTCAACATTAATTTTAGTACTTCAAAGGGGTATTTGGTCAATTTCTACTCATTTTACATCATTCAAAATCAAGAGAGTACAAGAATAGCTAGAGGTGATTTAGAAATTCCATCTGAAGTGATTACAAGAGATATGAACAGCTTTTCAACATCAGTTCATCATATTTTGCAAGGTATTTATCATCTATTGAGCTATATTGTTTCTAATTTCATAAACCCTAGTTTTGTAAAATGAAATCTAATTCTTCAAAGGTAGTAGATGGAAAAGACATTTTGAATGTTCATTTAGTTAGTAATGAACTAAAAAAACCTATTTTCAAAGCCATACCAAACATTGCATATAAACAAGATCCCTTAGGTGTGCTATCTATTATACCATTGAAAGTTTTAATGATTTAGGATATCCGAAAGTGTTACAATTGTAAGATTGGTAGTATTGGTGACATAGAAATAAGAGAAGCATATGGAAAACTTTGTGAAAATGGTGTGTTAAGGGAGGAATTTAAGATTATAGAAAAGAAAGGGTTAACTCATGCCCTAGGTTTCCCTAACATCTTCAAAACTAAATAGATCATGATTGTTTTGAGTAGAATTCATGATAGTTCACTATGATTAGATAATGGGCCAATCAAAATCACAAAAAGAATAATCCATAGGGAAATAGGATATCCAACCCTAGATTGGCCAAAGAATGCGAGGAGTGAGTCTAAAGAAGTTATTGAGAAGAACACAAGGGCTTTGTGGAATAAGAGGGGAATGACCATAGACACCATCATAGATCCTCTAATAGGTTTTGTAGTAAGGGTAATTGCACATAAGTTTTACTAATTAAGCATATTGAATAGTGTACCCTATATTACAGGAGATGTGGGTTACAATATTGTGAAGAAGGATCATCATATGATCTTGTTGAGTTGTAGTTACAATATTTGATTGAAAACCTAGGAGCAATAATAAAAACAAAGAGTGCTCAGTGTAAATTTGGATCTATTTTGATATGTATCTTCTTTTATGTTTAGAACACATTTCCTACATTTGGTACTATGGAATAGAAGACAAATAGGTTTTTTGTAGTTAAAATAGGGGAGTTCATTGAACAATTAGGTGAAAATTTTGAGATAGTAATGACTAGTTACTTTGAGGACTTCAAATAATCCATGAAGAAGAGATTGAGGATTCTGGTATCATTAGTGAAAAAACATTATGATGATATTTGTTTCCTAGTTGATGCTGATTATACATTTGTTCAAGTAGCAACTCCAAGAGTAAGATGGTTGACACCATTAGGCTATGAAATTAATGTAGATGAGGCCTCTATAGAAATAAAAAGATTATTTGAAAAAGAAATAAACAAAGATGCCAAAGTATTTAGTGATTATGAGATGGACAAATCTAAGATTACTATGGAATTAAAGATTGTCTCTGTCATCAAGAAGAAGGAGAAATAAGTAAAAAAATTGAAAGAAAAACTCAGTGAAGGTACCAAGCAAGAAGAGGATGAAGACGAAGAAGACACTCAAATTCAAGCACCACTTGCATTGACACAAGGAAAAGGTGAAGATCAGCAAGAGGAAGAAACAAACATTGTAGAAGGTGCCAAGGAAGAAGAAGTTGAGGAAGCACCTATTCCTACTGATTAGAAGAAGAGAAAGGCTAAGGCACAAGTAGTAACAAGACCCAATAAGGTTTCTAAACCAAGCTAGCCCAAACCTACTACACCTACCACAAGGGCTAGTGCACGTGTCACTGCACAAAAGGCTAAAGAGAAAGCCAAACCTACAGAACAGGAAGGAGGATCAAAGAAAAGACCAAGGAGAGAATACATTTCTCAAGCTAAATTTGATGAGGAAAGGACTGAAGCTAATGAGAACAACCAATTCCAAGTGATGAGTCATAATCCATCTTCAAATTTAGACAAGCTATGTGAGAATGTTAGAAATAATGCAGATTTATCAGGATTTTCTCACATTTTTTGAAAACCTTGGAAATTTTAAAATTTTGGAGGAGGCAATATATGTCATGATGGCCAATTTTAAGAAATCCGCTTTAGAGATTGCCAACTCTATGCCTAAAAGTTTATATGAAAGAGTTGAGAAAAAAATAACATTATTGTTTGAACTTAGAAAGGAAAATTAGGGAGATGTCCCTTGCTCAAGTTTTTCCTAAACTCAGCAAGCATAGATAGCTAAAGCCATAAAGAAATATACTATTAGATTTATCCCTAATATATAGAGCCTTCAACATATAGGAGAATAACATAGAAGATGTTGTAAAGAAGACTACATAGATGTGGAAAGTTACATATGGGTTAGCTACTGTCAAAGTACGAGAACAAGAGCCTATTGAGGTTATAGATGATGATGAAGATGAAAATAATGAAAGCAAAATTGAGGGGGGTACTAAACTAAATGTAGATAATTAGGAAATAGCTAAGAAAGAGTAGCAAGAAGAATAGAGTATACAAGATGCACAATTGCCAAATGTCATCCCTCGACAAGTAAAAAGTATGAGTACTAAAAAACTATCATAGTAAAGAATGTTTTTGATCTCAGTGCTAAGAAGATCAATCTCCTAATAGAAGAAGACTTGAAAAAGATACTTGATCAATCTACACTGTAGGCTAAATTGTGTGACAACCCTATATTGGTGAGTGTAGATGAAATTCATAAATCAGTGACTGACACTATAAGAGAAGAGGTGAAAACACAAGAACTGCCTACCATCACCCCTTAAGTCACTAGTGTACAACCTTTAGATAAATTACCAGAAGTTACACTAGAAATGGTGGATGCAATTGGAGAGGATAAAGTGGAAACTTGAGACATTGCTAAAGCATAGAGTCAAACAGGTCAGATAGATTTATCTGCACTTGTACCACAAGTTCAACGTGCAATTCAAGGCATTGTGGAATAAAAGGACAAGCTTGAAGAGATTGAGCTGACACTCAAGCTGAAGGATCAAGCAGCAATTCAATCCTTAGTGACTTTACCAAAATCCGCCACTCCTTCTAGTCACACTCTTTAGAGGTCGAGCACAGATGTGTGAAAGCACAAACCTATGTCACCATTTGTGATATTTGGAGGGGTTATGGCCAAAATAGTTATGACCATAATGGTTACGGCCGAACACATCCTAGCTATACATACATGGCAGGTTTCCCCATCGATGTGGCATACAGGGTTATGGCCAAAACACTTTTGGCCAAAAGGGTTCTGGGAGTAACCTTCATGTATCAAATGACTCAAAATATCATTAAAAAAAAGCCAAAAATTGGTTGATGACAATTTTATAAGCCAGGGGGTTTCAGTCGTAACCCTTACGGCCAAAATAGTTATAGCCAGAACTACCTATGTGGCATCCTAGGTGGCAGCCACACAAGCAAAAATAAGAACTTCTGCAAGCTTCTTATTTTGAAGGCCAATTTGACTTACTAAATTGAAGTTTTTTTAAAAACTAAAAATATAGTTTTGTAGGTCTCGCAGTCAAGATTATGATCATATAATTTTGATTATGGATAATATGTTATAATTTGAAAATATTACAAGTATTTTAAGATTTAGGAAGATGTCTATTCAAAAATAAGAAAAAAATAATAAATCATGTTCAAAAATTATTATTTCTTAATGTTGCACCAGAGGAGAGAGTCTTCTTCAAGAATATATAATTTTTTAAAAAAATATATATAGATTTGATGAAAAAAGTTTGACGAGAGAAAAAAAAACTATCAATTTCTGATAACTTTGACTTTGACCAGTTATAACTTGAAAAATATTAGCCAAATTTCATTTTTTCTTTTTTGGTGCACTAAGTATACATGTCAACTCTAACATACTCCAAAATCAAACCAAAATATGAATATTTGCATATATTTGTTTGATGGGGAAAAAACTCTATATTTTTAGCATTTTAAAAAAATTTAAAAATAGAATTTAAAAATTAAAAAATAGATAAAATTTTCACTCAATTTTTTTTTAAAAATTATAGACATAAACTTCACTTAATTTTACACAATTCATTAGTTTACATCATCTTCAAATTTTAAACACAAATTCCACTTTTATGTCGTTCAAGTTGAAGACTTTAAATTTTGATATCACTTTTCCTTTATAAAAGGTGACACAGGTTTGTGCTTTTACCCAGATGCAACACCCTTGCAATTCTCAATGTTGAGTCCAAGTTTATCAAAAGTAGAAAAGGTAATAACATATGTAGATGTAAGCCTAGATGAAGAAATTATTTTTCCAAAATATGATTATGCCATAGTGGTAATAGAGAAGATGGGTATACTTCAAGAAGCCCTAGCTAGAAAGAAACATCAAGAACTACTTAGAAGGGAGCATAGGTAGAAGCAAGCTTTGCTTGATATTAAAGACATCTTCCTATATGCATTCAATCTGCCTACTCCAGATGAAACCAAGCCACTTATTGGACAATTGACAAATATGGTGGAAAAGGTAAGTGATGCAAACCTTGATACTAATGAAAAATTATTAAAATGGTCTAAAAAGAAATTTCAAAGTAAAGTGAATGAGAAAATATCTAGTGATATAGCACTTACACAAGTTGCATTGGCAACTAAGGTATCAAGTGTGAAGAAGGTTGTTGAGAACATTTTCTCTTTGTACACCAAACTGTGTAATCCTACACTCTTCACACAAGAGACAGGGAGTCACATTTTGAGCTTGGAAAGTCAAATTAATTGATCAGGTGCAAAATTTCCTATGATTCTAGCTCAAAGTGAGAAATATTTTAAGACTTTATTGCAAACCCAAAGTTAGTTAGCAACATTATCAATAGGTGAAGCCAACATAAGGGCCAAATTGATAGGCATCTAAACAACATTGACTCCTCACATGGAGATTTTGCACAAGGAGTTAGGCTATGTAGAAAATCTTATGAAGAAAGACCTCAATCTTTCTACATTAGATGGCCTAGTTCATCTTGCTACTGAGTTGGCCATCCAAATTAAGTCCTTGAATGTATCTTGTGACAATTGGGATGTTGCTCTTAAAATTATTCTTGAGGTCCATAAATCATTCTTGGACAAATACACTATCAGTGTCTAGCCCATTGATATCAATGTTAAAAAGGGGGAGAAAGAGAGAAAGTTAGCTTAAGAAAAAGGAGAGAAATAAGTTAAGGAAAAGTAAGAGCATGGGGGAGCAAGCACAAACAACAAGCAAGTAAAAGAGTATTAGTTGAGGCATATCTACTCAATAGGAGTAACATTTTGAGTACAAAACCAGATCTAACAACTTAAGGGGATTTATAAGATTTGAGGTATAAGTTGTTGATTTTTTAAAAATTTTGAAGTTTTGTATAGTAGCCAAAAAAGTGATATGTTATGCTTGTAAACATAATAGTATTAATGCATGACCAAGTTCTTTTGATACTCACGTCAAAGAGGGAGATTGTTGATCTCAGATTGGTATTGACTAGTGAGTGTCTATACACTTAAGTCATTTACTTAGTTCATGCCAAACAAGTAGTATATACTGAGCACAACATGTATAAGATAGAGCATGTCGAGTTCACAATGAGTGTCGAGTCACTCATGTGTCGAGCCATTCAAGTGTCGAGAAAATAGTGTATGTTGAGTGATACAGAAGACAAGTAAGCAGTGCATGCCAAGTCATTTAGATGCCCAGTCATAGTATAGAAATTAGTATATGCTGAGCATTAGAGACTTTAGATGCCAAGTAACATAGTTTTGTCATAGTTGTTTGTTTTGGCACAAACTACTATGTAAACCATTTTTTAGCCAACTTACATATTGAATTACATTATTTTGGTGATAAAGATGAATCTCAAGTTGGAATCTCTATACATTACATGCATCCAATAAGGTAAAAGGAAGGTTTAAGTGGGAAAATGGATGAATTAGAGTCATTTATTCATACCTAACCCTAAGTCACCTAGGTCTTATTAAGGAGAAAAAAACCTAAACTTCTTATATGTGTGTGGAAGAAGCGGAGAGAGAAGTTTGCATGCAAAAACAGAGTATTCATGGTGACTAAGGTATTGTGAATTGAAATTACATTGAAGAATTAGTTAAAGGAGAATAAAAGAAGGAAATAGTGAGCAACAAAGAGACATCTTGTCAAGAAGGATCAAGAATACATCAGTTTAGAGGTGATTTGCCATCAAGTAACAAAGTGCTACCTATAGGATCAATGCTATGACATTCTAATTGGTGAATTAGTTAAATATCTTAACAGAGTAGTCCTAATAGGTTGTATTAAAATCCTCTAACAAGATGCTTACTTTATTGTGAGTTAAAGTCATTTAACAAGGCACACTTTTAATAGGGTGTTGAAATCCTTTAACAGGGTAAGACCTAATTGTCTTTGTGAGCCTTTAACAGGGTAGAAATTTTATAGGGTAGATCATTCTTATGGTCAAATATTGTAACCTTTATTGGATACATGTTATTACTATAGTAGTGAAGATTTTTGGGTGTCATCCCCACCCTAGTTTTACCTTCTCATTGGAGGGTTTATGGGTAATCATATCTAGTGTCATATATGTGTGAATGCTTACTTGTTTACATGATTTAGATGTATTCAATTTTCTTATTGAATGTATGAGATGGATATGTGGTGAATTTTTTATGGGTCAAAGTTTAAACTACTAATTCACCCACACACCCCCCCCTTAGAAGTTTACCTTTCCTACTATAATTCCAACAACAACAACATCCCATATGGAAATGTTAACATATGTCTTCTTCATCTATTCTATTATACTAAATGATGGATTAGGTGCCTTGGTAGAAATCTTGAGAACTGCATTTGTAAGAGGTTGAGATGGAATAACTCAAGGACCACTCACATCTCTTCTGCTATTATTCTATTTTTGTTGTTGACAAGCATTTGATTGATCATCTACTGCTTTCATATGAGGTATTGCATTTGATGTTGAGGCTTGATTAGGGGGAAGAGGGGTAGCATTTTCAACATCTCTTCTTTTCCTCCTATTTTTGTGAGAAATGAGATCTTGATTCACATGACAATGCTCTTATACTCGATGATTCATGAAGGAACAGTCACCTTGTCATTGAAAATGTGACAGATGTTTGGGTTGCCTTAAATTATATAACTGCCTTGTTGTAGTTTCTTGAGTGGTCAAAGCTAAATAGGATTCAACCTTTTGACACATACAATAAGCATAGGAGTAATTGCAAGAGGGACAAAAATCTTGATTTTGAGCCATATTGTTTTGAGGGACTGGGGACCTACTTTGATTCACATTTAAAGTAAAAACATGACTATTCTTCTTAATCTAATCAAAAGAAGTATTCCCATGATTATGATTTGGAGGCTACCATTATTTGGAGTTTGATATTGTAATTGAGGGGCCTTATTACTCTAGGTTTGCTACCTCTCAAGTGTCACCACTTTATTTCACACCTTCTAGATTGCTGAGAGGCCATCCTCTAGCTTCTTTTTTTGACCTTGCAATCTTTTTTCTATGTTTTGCATCATTGACTACATTGTTTCCTTAATTTCATCTATTCCATTTGAAGATGTGGAAGTCATAGCAACAATGGCAAGAGGTTGTGCTATGGAAGGTGTGGGAATAGGGGCTATTGTTGGTTAGTGATTTGGAATATTAGGGTAGAAGGTCATAGGAGGCCTTGGAGCTAACTTACCTCCTTGTATCAGAATGTTCTCTACCTTTATTGCTATCTCATAAACATCAGGTAATGTATCTCCTCCCATATTTTGGATTGTAGTAGCAATATCACTATTAAAGGCTCTAAGGTAATGTAAGAAAGTATTATTAGGGGTAGGCTTCACTATAGTGTGTATTCTATCCCATGTTTTCTAAAATCCATAATTAAAGTCAATCATACATTCATGGGGTGCCCTTTTAATAGTAGTCAATTGCTCCAAAATTTAAAGATAGTCACTTTTGTCCTCAAAATGTTTGCATAGGGCTACTCTTAACCCATCTGAATCTGTTATAAAGTTATAAGACAACCCTCTATATTACTATAGTGCTCTTCCTTTCAAGGATGAGGATGGAATCCTAACTACAACATCATCTTCAGATATTCCATGTATATTACAAACATTTGCAACTTCTTGGATGTGTTCTAAGGGAGAGATGGAAGTTTCACTAGTAAACTCACATATACTTTTAAGAGTTGATACTAGTATATCATGTCTTTGAGCCAAAACGAGAGGACTTCCACTATTAAAGTTGGAAAAAGAATGAGCCTTAGCCATATAGGCAAGTGACCTATTAATATGAGAAGATGGTATTTTAGGTTGAGATCTAAAAATAGTAGTGGAGATGGATCTTGCAAGGGTATTTGTTATTGCTGCATTCCTAACTAGTGATAGAGATACTCCAGTCTTTCTTCTTCTAGTATTGGAAATTTAAAGCTCCTAGTATTGAAACTTACCTCTAGAAGATGCCCTTGTTTTAGCTTTGGACATGAAAAAAAAAATAATGGTCTAAAACTAGATGTAAATGGTGTAGATTCACCAAGTACTTTGTAGAAATGAGCCTCTTGAAGGCCTAGAATGTTGAGAGAAACACCATCTTCTCAACATCAACTTGAAATTCTTCTCTTTTGACACTAGTAGACTTTGAGATCTTTTGATATGAATGTCCCCACTGGGCATGCTAAAAAATTTTGTCACAAAAGTATGCACCCTTGTCCATTTTTTTGACCTAAGGATAACTTTGTGAAACATGGAAACAACCTCTAAGTTGTGGGATTTGGACTACAAGGTTGAATCTTCATTGAAGGCCAACTTCCTTTACTATCAGGATGCACCTAACTAGTCCTTGAGAGGAAAAGGGAGAAGGAATACATGAAAGAAAATCTACCTAACCTAACCTAAGGGGGTGTTGCACCAAAATAGAGTGTTCAATCCAATCTCTACCCATACATGCACACTTGAAATATTATGACATCAAAGATATACAAATTCAAACTTGTTTAAATCCAACAATCACATGTAGAATAGATAACCAAGATGATTAACACAAGGAAGAAGAGAGTTCACTTATATATCATTCATAGGTCAAAAGAGATACAATCATGTGAATTGCAAATGGCCACAAAACATTGAAGAGAGGCAAATAGATATTGTACATTCATGAATGACTGAAGGAGATAAGGCACAATATCATTAGGTCCAAAGGAAAAGGGAATTTATAGTGAACTTACAGAGCAATATCAAAGAAACAGAGAAGGGTCGACCATAACCAAGAATTACAATTTTTCTTTTATAGTGCAAGCATAACTGAGATATTTTTTACTAAAGTTACTCCATGACCACTACCATTAGGTGCTTAGAGAACAATCAAGGAAATCTAAAAAAATAGATCCGATCAAATACACTTGCAGAGATGTGAAAATCATGGAAACCTTGATTGGAGTAACATTGAAAGTATTAAAATGATGCCAATCAATGCTAGAATTCCTCAAAATGGATAGTCATGTGGTGGAAGGGATTCCTCTACATCATTTCTAACATAACAATGGCTCTGGGGTGGTTGGATCCAACCAAAGATATCAAATTACATGAGAAAACCCTACTTCTCCCATTCTTGGCTCAACAAATTAACAAAATCAATAGGTCAACCTAGTCAAGAAACCAAGATGAGCCATGTGGACCAGTAATATTATTTTGTTCTACCATCTTGCAAGGTCTTTACACATTTGACCACTTTTTCATGAACCCCACCACCTTTTCTTATTAAACTTTACATTCACCATGGCCGAAAATACAAATTGTTACCATTGACATTTCATTTAAACTATTTGTGGTTAGCTCTTGTGAATTGTGGTCTAGTTATACACATAGTAGCCTATCGTTATGTCGTGTGAAATAATTACCTTGCATCTCTACTAAGAAACATAGTGAGAGCCATGGATCTTATCACATCCAACGATCCTGAAGATACAGCCAACTTGTTAGCACAAAAACTAATAGGAATGTTGATCCCATGCCAACTCACTTGACACTTAATCCACTTCACCCATAGCCCATGGAGAATAAGGACCCACCTATCACATGTCACACATCCACTTTCTTGCATAATTTAAAAGCCTCACATCTTGAGAAAGTGAGAAAGCAACAACACTTGGATGATCTTGATCCAACAGTAGACGAAAAATTGAAGAAACACTAGCCCACAAAGAAAAAGTGAATCAGAACCTACCATCTGGACTCCTATCAGAGGACTCACCAGCCATAAGAAAGAAGGCCCACCTTGGACATGCATCATGTTATTTCTTTCTTGCATAAAATAAAGTGACTGTAGTTTATGACAATGGAGAAGTTAAACCAACTAATGACTATGCTGACCAAGGAAAGGGTCTAGGGAAACATGTGGCAATTTGTCACTTCATCACTATGAAAAAAAAGGTTATTTTTTTGACAATGATAAAGTGAAAAGGTGTATAAAACATGGGCCTACAAAAATATTAAAACACGAAAACATTTAGGAAAAGATATAACCCAAGGTCTTTAAGCATTTAATTTATTTTTCCCTAAATTGAATATATTCAAATATATGAATGTTGAAGCATTTGAATTCAAATCATTTAGTTTTGGTGGGAAGGCATTTTGGTTAACTATATATCTACTCAACATGATCATAAAGAGGTATCTAGATTGATTGAAAAAGGTAAACTATTATCGTTACCACTACCCAATGATATAACCGCCCAATTTTATATAGTGGCACAATTAGATGAGATGATATAAGAGTCAATAAGTCTAGATGAAGTAATCACTTTACCCTTGTATGACTTAAATAATTTAACATTGGAATGAATGTAGGTTTCTAAGCCTTACTAAGCCATAATGAAAACCAATAACAACTAAGAAGAGAGAAAAAATAGAAGCAAGTATTACATAACATAAAAGATGTTTTTGTTGATGCATTTGGAATAACTGATGTTAATAATCATCATCCAATTTTAGATTAGTTAGTATACATAATTAACAAAGTTCAAACAAATTATATTGAGACAAATGATAAATTGATGCAATCATCTGAGAGAAATTTCGAGCAAAAAGTTTTGGAGAAAGTCTCTAGGGAACTTGTACATGGTTCAGTAGAGATTTCTAATCTAGTCAAATAGATGGAATAAATTTTGAAGATTATTCATTATTTATATATGAAGCTTTGTGATATTGAGTTCTTCACATTAGAGAATCAATGATCAATTGATATGATTTAGGAAGATATGAAGGCATGTTCACATTCATTGGGTAAGGATGTAATTTCAATCTCACCATCATATAATAAGTTGACATTTTGTCAATAGAGGTTAGCCAAGTTACTGGACAGAGATAGTGGCATGAGGAAAAAATTATTTTCTGTTAAATTTATGTTACTACCACATTTAGAGATCATTCACTAGGAATTATC